>ML733399.1:0-499458 GCA_009176405.1 Aspergillus novoparasiticus
TTTTCGCTTGTTCTAGACCCAGCTTTGCCACGGCGCTTCTTAACGTCATATCTGGCGATCTCAGACACTTCCATTGACCAAGCTTATCAGACATTCAGCGCTATTTGGAAGCTTGTTCGCATCGTATGACCCGTCATGAGGTCATGTAATTTCAAAAGTTTGTTTTGAACGGTGACTGTGTTCTAGTTAACTGATTGTTAAACTTCCGTATTGAGTTTAGTCTGACTATATCAACCATGGAGTATCAATCTATTACTTAATTTAGAGAATAAGCTTATTTCCCTACTAGATATCCTCCCTAATGTTTTATCTATATCCTTAGTCCATATATCTATATTAGCTAAAGATATTTAATACTAGATTCCTTATATTATCACGATCTCCTTAGAAAAGAGACTTAAAATTGCTAGTTCAGATATTAAGTAGCTAAAAGAAAAAGAAAAGTAAATAAAGTTATCTCTATCTAGTAGAGAAATTAGTATCTATATTATTCTTTACTTTAGAATATCATAGATTATGTTATTATAGAGTGGCCGCTACGAGTCTCTATAGTTCCGGGTTATGTAGAAACAGTACTGTCTCTGACTGTACTAAAGGCAAACTACTGTTTATTTATTTGGTGGTAAATATACCGATCCAGATAAATAAATACTATTATATAATACTATTGGCAATAGAGATCCACTGATCTGTTCTGTTACTAAATATGAGATAGCCTCGGATTGGGTGATACTTATTAGTGGCGGAGTGTATATATAATTTCTCTACTTTTATTTATATGCAGCTGCTATAGACTATCCAGAAGCTACTATATATTTAAAACTATGGATATTTAAGGAAATAGCCTAAACTATTAATTTTCTCTGTTTCCTTGTTTTTCTATCCAGTGTGTTCATAGACTATATTAACTATCCAATTATATGGCTTAAATTATTTCCTCGATATCCTGTTTTCCGGCTGTAGTGAGGTCTATAAAGAACTAGAATCAAGCCGATTTTACTGGCCTTATCTAGCACCCCCATAGATGTCTTTAAAGGTCTATATAATTAACTCACGGCGGATGTGTCTTCCGACTGACTATGACGCAGCGGTTTGATTTAATACCAGCCCTCTGCCAATGGATCTGTGTATCACACTACGCTGATAATACAGTCCAGTAATTCTCTGAGTCTATTTGAATAAAGGCCGCGGAGATAATATATTATAGATATAAAAAGTGTGGTACAGGTGGACTTGTCTTAGGGTACAATGCGGCATCCTGTTGGTTACCCTGGGGGGACGAATAGCTGCCAGTGTAAGCGCTCTTTCGGCGTACTACGATCTATCGGCGGTAGGCCTGCGGAGCGCGGTAGGCCAACGGGCTTCAGGGATGCAGTACTAGGGAGCTCCAGGCTGTTCAGGATTGTATGGCAGCTATTATATCTAGTATAACAGGACGAATCGCTTGAGGACCGGAATCCTCTGCGCGATTCTGACCTAGATACATATGTGCGTTACGTAAGCCGGCGGCCCGCCGGCGGCTCGCGTGCGGTGCGTATAGCTGCCTGAGGCAGCCGCCGTTACATTTTAATTATTAATAGATCTAATTTATATTCTTAATAAAGAATTATAAGAGAGAAGTTATTTTTTTTATATAGAGAATACTAGAGGATATTATAGTAGTTTATTTTATATTTTTTAATACTATTATAATTTTTAAATAGTTAAAAAGAGAGAAAAATTAAAATTATAATAAAAAATCTACTATATAAAGTAGATAATTTATTAACTAAATAAGAAAATAGAAAATAAAAAGTAAAGCTCTATTATTAACTAGATAGTAGAATAAATATAAAAAAAATTAGTTCATATCTTTTTTTTTATATCTTTAATAGTATTTAAATAGCTTAAAAATCTTTCTCTTTTAAAAAGTTCTTTTTTTTAAAATCCTAATTAAATAATTAATAAATCCTTTTATTGGGAAAAGAGTTAAAAAGTCAAGGTATTAATCTCTCTAAGGCTGGTTTAGAATTATAAAGGGAGCTAGGGTGTATACAGATGGAGCAGGGGTTAGGAGGCCCGGGGGTTCTGTATGTCCTACGGGCCGATTCTGCATCGGCTCCGTGACATTGATCCTAACCCAGCCCACCCGCCAACTGGGCCGCGCCCCAATTCCAACGCACTGTCTTGCTCCACCCCTTCTGGGTTGACCCTAAACAGTAACTGCACTGGATGAAATGTATTGTTGACTGTGATTCTGCTCTCGGAGTCAGATTGGGCTAGATTCCTCTATGGAGAATGGACCCGTGGTAACAAGCTTATCTGACGTTTCTTCGGAAACAAGATTAATATCCATCCACAGTTCCATACAGAGAATGCTCCCAACTTCCGAACGCCTAATCCCATGGTTGTTGGAAACTGACCACCTCGTATTTTCCCAGATTGGGATTTGGGTATGTACTCGCTTCTTTCACCCACAATCATACATGCTCCTTACCTCCTCCAATAGCAGCAGTATATCTGGAAGCTCCTTCGACCCCACTTTTACCCTTGTCTCAGCTGACTATCATTTTCCTAATAGCCAAAGCCTAGAACCGACTCATAGCTGGTGTTAATCCGATGCAAAGATAAAATAACGTAAAGCTTAATTGTGCGGCATGAACCTCTTGTTTCGATTGTTATCCGCAAACGGCTCCCATCTACGCAGTCAGGGCCTAGACCACCACTTCTACAGATCATAAGATCTGTCCGCACTGATCACTTGTCTAACCCCCGGCTTGGCAATTCTATATGAAGTGCCTGTCTGATGGCGTGATCTAACTGAGAAGTTTATTCCATGAATTCAGATAGTAACGGTGCAGAATTCTATTGTTGGCATAACCTACGCTGACTCTCACGATAAGCATAAGTAGCAACGCCGCCAGGGCCAAAGCAAGACAAGTCAGACCTTGTAGACTACAGCCACCATTTTTTTCAACACTGCGTCCTATCTCGAACTTCGACTGATTTCGATTCAAAGAAGATGCCTGTTCCCCACTACGGCGTCTGGGTTGGTAAACCCACTAGGTATACTGTCGATGGACCGAACGATCCCACTCCACACATCCAGCTCTTTTTTACTGATGATTCTTCGAGGGAGCGGAGGGCTGCAATCAATGTCAAATCTAATGGTGCAGAGTCTCGCCTCGTATTTTGGTCTTCTGACAACTTCACCCATTCCATCACGGACAGCCTCTCGAACCTGGACCCTGGTTTTTATCTAGTCCAGGATTTCCACCATTATCGTTACAGACACCATCACTCAGAACAACCTGATATACACGGTGTTGACCTTTATCGCATGAAGGACCTGCTGGATTTCAAGTCTGCACTGGTCTTGCCACACGATATTCCGGGCCGTGACAATGATATCCTGGACAAGATGAGGCCCATTCTTGATAATGCTATCGATAAATCCGCAACTATTTATATTTTTGGTTCGTCATTTGGATCTGGAATCCATAATGTTCATATGAACCAGGGCAGCCTTCCTCTGTTTGATAACGGTGTCTACTCAGATGGAGCTCTGCTGTTCCAGTTCAACGACGAACACTGGGAAGCAGTATTTCTGGCCTTTGCTTCACAGAAACTCCCAACTGACGATCAAGGACTGGCAGAGCCGGGCAGTAAGACCTTATTGAAAATGCTTCAGCAGGGTAGCCGATTATAGTTGATGTTTTATGGCTTTTGGTAAAAAGTTAATCTCTTTCCCGTGAACGTCGCTAAGTTGCTGTAACTCTTTTTCTTATGTTATGTTACATATTTATAATTGAGATACAAATTATGGAGAATTCTAGCTTACCTGCCGATGCTTGTTGCTAATTCTATCCCTTTCCCTATATGGCGACACGTTTAGGCACCTGTATGGAACATGCCATGACGCCGACGGACCGAACTCAACCTTTGCGTACTATTTGGGAAGAGTTGTGTTAAACATAAATCAAGCTACCATCTAAGGGCTCTGGGGACTGGCTGGTGCATTCCCCGGGGATGTCTTTGGCCGTATCGCAGCGGTCAGACCGCCGTTGCTGCCAAGGTTTAGTTAGCACTGGCACCTCTGAACGCGTTGATAAATTCGTAGTATGCAGGGCAATCTATAATAGACTACAGCACCAGGTCAAGCTCAGGACAACCGCAATGGAGGATGATATCGTATAAAATATCTTCGGCCGGTCTTGCATCAGGGACATGCCGAGCTGGTATTGGAGAGCTGACATCGGCGACCACGCAATGCTGGGACACAATCAACGCCTTCCAGAACTGCAGACTAGCATTTTATTTTCCCAGGCTGTGGGGTGATATTAAAGAGATTGGCTCGACCACAACGGTCCGCTGATATCCTGGGCCACAATGCCCTCTTTGAGTTCTCCGCATTGGGTAACGAAAGGATATCTAGCTGGTTACTCAGCAGGAGCCACCTCTGACCCATCCACAACTATGGGTTACTTCAGTGGATAAAAACTGACATAGGAGTCTGTGGTGTAAAAAGTAAAAGCTAATCACATTTTTATTAAATGGAGCTTTTGGCAGAGTTCAGCTAGGCTACCTATGTTCATCAATTCTTTCACAATCTGTGTAACAAACGTCGGATCTGTTTTACTGTGCAATTTTGAAGTAAGGCTAATGATAGTTCACTCCGAGTATTTGCAATGGGAGGCCCTTGTACTTTTCTGATACCCTCGCCATATAGATTCCATAAATCTCAGAATTGTTTTCCCATCGCTAATACCAGCGAAAGCAGTAAACCCTACTGTAATGCCCTGCTGCTTTGCCATCGGGAGAGCATAAATACAGATTTCGAACGAGAAACTGGACAGATGCCAAAACTTATTAGTTATTCACTCGTCGAAGGTGGGCCATAGGATCTGCATGACTTGCGTGTTTTCAAGATGTGGTTAACAAAACTCCATTGCAGCTTTCCCCTAGCTAACCATGAAGTCTCTCATAAGCGGCTTTGATGAAGCTCTTGAACTCAATAGCCAGATGCTCATTATGTTCGTCGAACAAAATCTAAGGTAATGCAGCAGGGGAAATAATTCGCATTCTGAGATTGAGCCCATCTTCTCTGTCTGGGAACTCCTGAAAGCTGTAGAAAAAAGTTGTTCTATCTTCTAGAGACCAAGTCACAACGAGTTTCTTGTTGTATGCAGGATCGCCATATTCTAGTACCAAGTCTAGTACCTCAGGAGTCATTTCGATGCGTACACGGCAGATGTGCTGCCAACAGTTTCAACAATACCAAGCGGATAAGGACCAAGGGAATAATGTTCCGGATGCGCCGGTGCCATCATGTCAAGGTAAGGACGCCGTATGCCCTCAGATGTTCCTTTGGCGTCCATTCCTATGAACCACTCCACAAACTGACACGAAGTAATTCCTTTGGCACTAAAGTCAACACGAGATTCCTTGAATTAGCTGTTCGATCTGGCAGTAATACTTTTGAAGTAAGCATCGCCTTCTTCTATCTACTCCGCAAGAAGGTCCAGCATCGGTTGCCCTTTAAGTAAAGTCTCCAGATTTCGGAGGCCTCTCCGGGCGGCTTTCAACTCCCAGACATCGATTTCACTAGCTGAAAGGTTTCGGCCATTTGGAAGAGAACATTGGAAAGTATTCCTCTGGCCCCGGGCTGCTGAGTTATAGCACTTCTATTCACAAAGAATCCAACATTACTGTTGCGGGGGTAGCTCACCAAGCTCCTGGTCTCGTTATAATACAACCTTTCGATCTTCAATTACTAGATAGCAACTATCTAGCTGGCCGTGTATACATCCCTCAGCAAACATCTAATGTTTAAAGATACTTGCCCTTATTAATATACATATACAAAGATGGCTATGATACAGAGAACTTTGATATTGATATACAGCACTCTGTTACGCGCGTCTCACAAGTACTAGAGGTCTCTGTAATTTTAATCAGTAGACCCAGCTACTGTAGAAGTATCTCTCTAGCGACCATTACTTATAGCAGATTCACTGAGAAACAACAAAAACAGTATCTAAATACAACAATCTTACCAGTAATATTAGAGGTTAATAAAACCAGCAATTACTCAATAGCCAACAGGCCAAAACTCTCATCAGTTATATTAATAAACTCTCTGAGAGAGGTCTATTTCCTATCTCTGAGATACTTTGGAATTTTACAAAAGAAATCTCAGGAATACACTCTGGAAAGCACTGGCCAAGCCATTTTCTAATAAAGTATTAAAATAAGCTGATCTCTCGCTATACTACTGGAATTGATTCTATATATAAGAGAGCTGATTTAGCGTTTAAATATACTCTATACTTTGAGTTACTCGCCAAAAAGATTAAGGAACATAAGATATAGTCTAAAAAAATATATAATATAGATAAAAAAGGATTTCTTATTGAAGTACTTTCTAAGAGTAAAAGAATCTTTTCCAAACACCACTATAAGTAGAATAGAATAAAGTAGCATCTACAACATAGTAATTGTAAGTGGATTACTACAATTGCTTATATTTGTGTAGATAGAACAGCTCTACTACCAGAGCTTATTTACTAGACAGCTTCAAGCAATCTATTAGACTCTTGGTTCCAGGATTTTAATATTATAAAGCACCGCTGTTTCTTTATCTCTTTAGCAAGTAGCTGAACAAACAACAATATTAGATTTGTAAAGATTCGAGATTTATTTAATCCGGAGACAAAGAGCAAAGTACAGAGACAATAGAGATTTTTAATCCTTGATAGCTATGGATTCTATATTACCCTAAAGTTTATAAATTTCTGTACGGAGAATCGAATTTATTTAATAATTTATCCACTATATTCAGTATACTCTCTACAGTCTCTTGATATTGGTATCTTCGGACCGCTTTCAATAGTCTATAGCAATAAATTGGAGACCTTTTTATATACCTGCCAGGGTCTAAGTCAAATTACAAAGTGTGATTTCTTCTGTCTATTTTAGCTGAGCTGGGAAAGAGCTTTATTATCTAAAAATATTAATTCTGTATAGAAATCTGTTGGCATATCGCTCTGGGACTCCGAGATTATTCTAAAGCGATTTAGCAAAGAAAACAATCAACGGCTATCTAGCAGTGAATTATCCCAGTCTATACTATATACAGATAACTGGAGAAGACTTGAAAAGCTTCTTCGATAGATTATTTCTGATATTTATAATAAGAGATCAAGAAAACTTAGTTCTACAATACACCATCTCTCAACAGAGTATATCTTGCTAAAACTACGCTGCGAGGGCCTTGAGAACACCCTTCTGAATAAGAAGAAAAAGCAGCAGCGTGGGAAATCTTTTTTATTTGAATTGAGAGCTCCAGAGGATAGCTATACTATATTTTATTCGCCAGACAAGATACAGCAAGCGCGGCAGCTGCAGAGTAAAAAGAAAGCTGCTATAGAGCTTGCTAAGACATCTAAAGAGCAAGAAAAGCTTCACCGGCAGCAAGAGAAGCAAGAGAAGCAACGCTTAGTTAAGAAAAGAAAGCAAATCAGAGCAGCTAATAAAGAGTTACGCCTCCTTGAAGCAGAGCAAAAGAAGCGCCAGAAGGAGGAAGAGCACCTGGCTAAGGAGGCTGATAACCAGCTTCAAAATGACTTCAGAGTGGTCCAAAAAGGCAGGAAGAAGTGTCCTAAGCCAGCTATATCTCAAAAGAAGCAAGATATTACTATTCCAGAGCCTCAGATTGATACAGAGAGCTGTGTATCTATAAATCGTCGTGGAAGACAAATACACCTCCCACAACGATTCCGGGATTGAAAAAAAGCTGTATATAGCTTTACTAGCATCGTATATCTGCTACATCAAAGAATCGAAGTATAATTTATTTAGTATGTTGCTTTAAAGCTTCATTTTTAATGTTGGTTGCCATACAGAAATCCGTGCGTCAGGTGATCATGTACGGTATATTCAACACGGTACTAAATCCTCGGCAATATGAGTCTGATCCAGTAATCCAAGAACATATCTCTTTACTTCTTGAAATAGAGACACATGCTATCCACAACGGCATCAGCACCATGGCGGTCATCTCTGCCTGTAGCCCCAGCCCATTCACCGTTACCAAGGTGTGGCACTGGCGTTACTTCGCCCTCCCTTCCACCAACATGCCAGTTGCGGTTTTTGTTTGTGTGGAACTCGAGCCCGTTGAAATAGCCGTCGTCGTGCCCCGCAAAGACGGTCATGTGATCTATTTTTTCACCGTCCTTAAATTCGAAAGGAGGAACGGGGCGATAGTCGGTGTGAGGATCTCTGCCCCCGATACGCCCGCTTTGGTGGCCATTGTCAAATTGGAATCTAAGTGCACCGAGGACAGGGTAGCCCTTCCATTCCGCCTCCCAGGCCTCAATACGCTTTATTTTGTGTTCTTGATCTCTCAGATCATAGGCACTGCCCCCAAAGCCACCATAGGGTCCGTCCTTCTCCAAGGCTAGGATATCAGCCATGGTTTTTTATGGAGATTCTTAGGAGGTATAAAAAGATTGGTCTTTTTTGTATGGTATGAGCTTGATTATAAAATATTAGAATGATGAGAGTTGGGAGAGCAAGCGATGGGATGCATCAGAATGTTGCGCCTTTATATAGGTTTCCTTTCCACCAGAATAAACCCACGGATATATCATGACGACACATGTTTAGCGCGCTGAAACCCTATCTGTGCCAATAGGAAAAAGGGAAGCATCCGTTTCAAAGATCATGCTTGTCTCTATGACGTTTCCACTGTTCTTTTATGGGCTAGACAAAGAGGCAAGTCCCTTCTATAACCTGAGAATAAGCTTATGTCCATACATTGGTCTAACACGCTCATAAACATGCCATAGGAGAAGCCGCTTTCATTTATGCAGAATTATCTGTTACTATCTCCGGACATTCTCCAAAGAACTGTCATGGTACACTATGTCATACTCCGGAGTAAACTATCCGCAGGGTACCATGGACCCGTGAACCAAGGATACCGCGCTTTCGGAAATGCTTTTGCGCAGTACTATATGCCATAGATGGAACACGCTTTGCATGGATAGAATTAGATGTACTTGTGAAAACCCTTATCGAAAGCATATTATTATAGTCTTGTCTTGGATGTGTCTGTGACTGAAAATAGTAACACCCTAGCCGCCGTAATTCGCCACAACCTTTCGAAATCAAGTGATTCTGCTGCACCTGAAAGTTCAAAGAGAAACTCTAAATAGGCTAGACCAATCCGATGATGGTATGACTTACCGTTCTTCTTTTTAGTTGCTTCATATGATATGAACCTCAGCACGAATGCGTACCGAAACACGGATGACCAGCACATGTCATTATGTGCGAGAGGTTTACCAGTGATAGTGGCGTGGTGGTAGAATGCATGCATTGCTGTTTCATCTATGAATGGTAACTACAGTTAACGTATTCCACAAGCGAGTGAGCGAGCCCACTCATTTGGGACATGACCAAAAACCTGACTTGATTGAACCACCAGCCATGCCACCAAAAGTACGCCAGAGTTCCAGATATGAGCGACCATGGCGCGTGATGTACTAAGAGATTGCCGTTGCCGTTCCAATATAGGGATAATTTGGCATAATCGGTGCGGCTGTCAGGTCTGCTATCGTTGCCCCTAGGGAGCTGGATAGGATACGCGCTGAGGTCTCAAGAGCTGTTTCGAAGTTTGTGGGAAGGTTGTGAGTTTAAGCCTTGGGGTAGCCCTCTTGCCTGTTCCAGAGCGTCTAGAACTCGTGCGGTCTGTTCATATGACACAAGACCAGCCCATTAGATCACAGAGGCAAACGAATGTTCTTTCTATTGCCATAGTAAAACTGAAGAGGGCTCCGCGAACATGGCGGGGACATACTGGATAACCAATGGCATACTACCATAATGACCTACTTTTTAGCTTAGCCAGGTGGAAAATATCAATTATGGTACGCAATACACCTAGAGCGGTAGGCGCTGCAAAATGATGATTTGTTAGCTTAGATTCTGCATATTCGCCCGCCCTTTTTGATATGATGTCTATTAACTAGCGTTCGTCGGGTTCCCGGCTTGGCCCGCCCTGTACCCGACCTGATATCAACTCTTAAGTGCTATAGACAGGTCACAGTTAGGTGACTTAGGTTTCTAAAATTCTGTATAGACTAAATACAATAAAGCGCAGGGGGTCACCCTTGGCATCTTCAGCGGTCAGCTCACTTGTAACCTCGGCGGGGGACGTCTGTATGTTCCAAGAATAGTTTTATACCCAGTTCCCAGTGCATCTTATCATGTACCCACCATTCCCTTCCACTTCCCTTCACCTTCCACCAAGGCTGCGGCACAGCCCGAATGGAATTTGTCCCACAATGAATATCGCCCCCATCCCTATGATGTGAATACCAATCATCCATATAGGTTACATGATATTGATTTCTTTGATAACCATTGCTTATTCTCTGCTTCATAATATCACAGGCCCCCAAGGATCCGGTGCTAAGTATTCATTGCCGCTCAAAACTGGCACATTTATAGGCCTGGGTATAGCGCAATTGCATACTTGCTGCTGCAATTACGTTCGGGGTTCACACCGTCGTCTGGACCCCAGCAGATTCCTCTTTCGAATACAACAGGGACTTGGTAAATATCATTGTCTTCAATGCCAGTTTCACCTTTTAACTTTTCCTTGACAGAATTCATGAGCTTTGCCAATCTCTCGTTTACATCAATATGGGTTTCATTGGAGAGGAACTCGTTGATAGCATAGCCGGTGACATAGGGAGAAGGCGGATGACAGTGTCCAAGATTCATTTTTGCGGGAGAAGGCGGGTGTATCGCCATGCCCCTCTGCCTTGGCCTTCCGAAGGACCTCAAGCCCGCCAATGGGGTCAGCAATGAAGAGCACCCACCTATGGACACTATTGGGATTGTTTGCAGGGAAGAGCTGGACACACTCATCTATATGTCCATTCCCCAGTCAGGATGCTTCGATTATCAATGGGTCTTGAATTTCCTCGGCGCGGATATAGTCATTGATATGAGGTAGGTGAGTTTCATGCCGACCCTCGATAACGCGACCGACAGGGTAGGATTCGCCGTTGTGTGTATACGGGGTATTGTTTCCAAGTTACCCGTGGAGTTTACTTCATCTCTTACGCCTCCGGAGCTGTATACTGCGCCTCGTCCTTTATGCCGGAGGCATTCGAAGACCTGTCGTCCGGCGACGCGAGATGGCTGGGATGAACGGATCATGACTTGGAGCGTTGTCGGTCCGTTCGGGCCTGAGAACCGGCGTAGCGCGCAAACGGACGAAGTCCTCCGAATTACCAGCAATACCATTCTGAACGAAGAAATGGACCTCAGCAGTCCCGTTCCATCCACGTGGTCTTCGGGTATCACGAGCAGTGATCCATAAAGCTAGACCGTCTTGAAGCTCCTTCTGAGGAAATTTATCATCATTATTCACAATGACACGCCCTCCCCCCTCAGGTTTCTCTTAAATATACGAACATTCTTCCTCGCGATTTCGTGATCAACTCCAACCTTGCCCCAAGCATCTGTGGATAGGCCCGGTAAAGGCACGGTCCTCAGCAGAGCCAAATAATCAGATGATCGTTGGATATCATCGGATGCATCGTTGCGTTGCAGGCTGCCAATTGTTCACTCGACGGCGGTGGCTTTACGTGTGACGCCGGTTGGGAGCAGCGGCGGTTGGCATCCACGATATTAGCAAGAAAGATTGCACCGGCTTCATTAGACCATTGTAGTTTATCTGGTAGATCACTGGTGCCAATGATATTGACCTTGCCGTCTCGATTACTATCCGCGCGGATGTCGACCTTAAAGGTGAGACAGAGCAACGAAAGAGAGAGACAGGTAGATTTCGTAGAAGTGTAGACGCGGCACCGATATTGTTACTTCACGTTCTACCCTAGGGCGTTGGATTCCATTCATCAGGGACAACTCATCAGAGCATGAAGGATATGAATGCCAACATAATACACAGCCAGCTTAGAAAATTGGACTGTAGTTGCAAGCATATATACACTTGAGTACTTTTAGGAGGCCTATATAAGACACACTAAGCCACTTTTACAAAATTCGACAGCCTCTGGTACAAGGTTCCATATTGTATAGTAAAAGCTTCTTATTAGCTATTATACCCTAAGAGAATATGCTGGACCCTAGTACCTTGGGGAGTCAACCGTACACACCAATTCTTTATCCGCTAATTGGCTCAAATTTAGTGTTCCCACATATAAGTACCTGTCATGCTATATATAGTAACTAATATATCAACTCTTACTTTTTTTCTTATTAACCTATAGTTATTGGCTTTCGATTACTTTAATGCTAAATCTTACATTATCTAGTACTTTGTTTTTACGGTTTCTTTTCCTGTTTAATTATAATAAAAGCCAAAGACTTAATTAATTGTAACGGCTGTTGCCTAGAGTCGGCATCGGGTCGGGTTTTCAATAGGTAAACCCGTCCCCGGGCCGATTCAAATAAACGCGACCTGGAAAACCCACTACTAGGCCTAAATAGGTAACATATCGTCTAGTAATCAGATACCTTATTCAGATTTAAATTAAAATCTTAAGCCAATAGAGACCGTTTATATGATTACATTAGTTGTGCCAGGTATACCCATGTTTCTCGCCAGATTTGGAATTTGCGTCTTGGCTTCCTTCTTAGGCATAGTGCGATCTATGATCGAAACCCTTACGTGCGAGCAAAGGAGTCGGACTCTCACTTCTCTTACGACCACCAAAAGACTTTTGGAATTCAATGAGTATGAGTACCGCTGCTGCGAACTGCGCCGATGTCCCATGTTGGACCTGTCGTCGCCGACGCCTCAAGTGCGACCGAGCACTCCCTCTCTGTGGCAAATGCACATCGTCGCAGCGACCCTGTCTGGGATACGGCAAAGACAAGCTTCTGCGATGGACAGACAGTGTGGCAAGCCGCGGCAAACTAATAGAAAAGAAGGTGCCATATCAAGAGCAGCATCTCTCAATAAGCAGGGTGCTGAATGATCCTGGCTTGCAGGATTTGACTCCGTCGATGCGAGGCTATATCTCGTATTGTAAGTAGAGTACCTTTCATTCAATGATTAGGGGGATTCTTTCTAGCGTTGTACAGCAGCCTTTGCCTAATGGCGGCACTCCTTCATCTTGTCAATTCGTATTAAAAAGTAGTATCTAGATACCCTTACACATGAAGACAGCTAATGAATATGGTATTTCATTCATTATCAGATGCTGTACCTAGAGCTAGTCATGATAACTTACTCTGGGTCTCTTAGCACTCTCCCACTCGCGTTGTTCTCGCGCTTCCTATCTCGCTTCCCTTTTCTGTCTGGCCGTTTATAATTCACCCTGAAGCTGGTAATTCTGCATATAAACTAGCAATGATGACCAATCCCCTCCCGCCTTCTATGCCACCAGTCTCTGGGCGATGATGTCATACTTCGTATAAACGCCCCTCGCTTACCAATTCATAACCGAGAACGGTTCTACTTATACTGCAGGAGATATCACGCAGATTCCTGATAATGAATATTTCTCCATAGTGTCACTACTCTGCATGATAGCCTGTTTACCCCGAGGAGCCAAAAATAGCACCATCCCACAGCACAATACACCATGTCAACATCCACCACAGAACCTGTCATCTATGGAAGCTGCTACTGTCAAAAGACAACATACGCCACAACAGCCCCATTGTACGGGTTAACATACTGCTACTGTCGCATGTGCCGCCTCTTGCACGGCTCTCCCTTCGCAGCATTCACGAACGTGGATTCGTCTCATTTCCAGTGGACCAGGTCAGACCGTCTTGTCGAAATCAATCTCAGCGAGTATGCAACTCGCACAATCTGTGGTGAATGCCGCAGTCCCATGACAATGGTTTACCATGCCAAACCAAACGAGGTGGGCATTGTGGCTGTTGCTGTTGATGAGAGTAAATCTAAGGACAAGGTGCCGGAGAAAGTAGGGGCGCATATCTTTTTAGAATGCAAGCCTGCTTGGTTTGTTATTCCGGAGGATGGGGGAGAGCGGAGTATGGGGATTCTGGAGAGGATGAGGGGGGTTGTACCGGAAGGGTTATAGGTTTATTTGTAGTCTCTTCCAATCAAGAAACTGCAAATTGTGGAGAAAAGTGATATAAGAGGGACTCTTTTATTTTACGAATGCATCGTATGCATGAGATTGTATGCGTGAGGTTGATGATGACTGTTCTCATTTACTCTTAACTCCTTGTTAGAGTCGGCATTTGAACTCGCTAGTCCCCGCCCCGAACCCGGAAAACGTGAGAGAGTTTTTCTTGGTATTACATAGTTGAAAATCTGGATGTTCTAGATTTTTCTAGAATCCATATAGTGAAGGAGCCTGTCCTTCTATTCAATTAATGGTGCTCTGGGATCTGTTTGTATGCATTTAGGATGGCGGCCAATGTCGGACAAAACGGAGATTGCCATATATGCATAACACTGTTGAGTATTACAATTGACAGTGTAAATAATTTGGCAAAGCGTGAATTACTATATTTAATAAGCTATAAAAAATTTCTAAAGTCAGACAATACATTTTCTTGTGTATTGTCTGATAGTTCAAGACTCTAGTACTATGGTAACAGAATGAGTAACAGTTTCATACTAGAGACTGAATAAAGTTCTATCACAATCTGATCTTATACCCGTCGCAGAACCAATATTAATATTATACTTAGCTTACAGTGCTGTGATTATAGCACTGTAAGTATTCTTTAACTAATAGTTTGTATTAAATAACAGAGAACTTTCTTTAAAATATTAGAAATTCTAGATATTATTAGCTTTTCACTGTACATTTAGTAACAAGAGAAGAAAGTTAAATATCTTATTAAATATATTCTAGATAGTAATTGTGATACAGTTCTTGATATTCAGAGTCCACCATACACTCTTATATATAGTTGTCGAACCCTAGATGCCAAGACACGCTAGGCCATATAAGACTTATATATAATTAGGCAGTTGTTTCATACGGTAACTCAATAACAGTCACCTGATTAACTGTAACATGTAGGCTCGTCGGTTGGAGGATATGGGTAGAGCCACAGATACTCCGCCGCGAGACCCTAATATACCTCAGACTTGGTCGACCGAATATCCTCCAAGAATGGTTGAACATTGCCTGCAGGGATCCATGTTGCACGTGGTATGAGTGTGTACCCGAACTTGCGTAGTAAATAGTACCACCTTATAAGACCTCCGGTCATCCGGACTACAGACAGAAAGGGTATCTGGTTGTCTACTTGGTAGTGGAAAAGGGCCGACCTTCCGACCGTCTCGACTAACTATTGACATCTGTGCTACAGTTATGATACCAATATTGCTGCATTGCTATATTGTAGTGACTGTGATCCCTGAACATGCGCCTCCCCCCTCGTGTTTAAAACATGATGTATCCTAGGAGCCTCATGCATAACCCGGGTCGTTGTGTTCCCAGTATCCGTTGGAAGGCGTTCCGTGACACTCGTCGGACAAGCAGCGATTCCCTGTGGTCTTATTTAGAGACTTCCGGGGAAATATCGTCCCTGTTTCTTCGCATGCTGTGCCCACTGGTCATCATGTGCGAGTACCACCTCCACCGGCCCCAGTGACGTTTCTCCCAGCTCCAACTTCCGGATCCTTTGGATGGTCTGTATGGCTACCTGCTTGTCCGCATGAATACAGCAGGTTTGCCCCTCGAAATTAGGGTCCTTCCACTCCGCAATATCCTTTTCCCCGGTCCAGATCCGTCGATCATGGCATGCGTCACCCGCGAGATACACATATCGGGTGGTGTCCACTCGGCAAAGCGCATTGATGTGGCCGGGGAGGTGGCCCGGCGAGTTTACGATATACAGGCTTTGATCATGGAATACGTCGATGGCATGAGAGAAGTGTTCCAGCGGTTCCCATGGGCCCAATATAATTTGCGAAGCGGTTGAGGGCGGATTATTGTAGTCCTGACACGTTTGCCCACCGCTTGGTGGCAATAACTCGATCGTGCGGTCAGCCGGTAGTAGATCAGCTTCGAACTGCATATGAGTTCCTTTTCCTATCTTCACCTTTCCGCTTAGGAGGTCCAGGGCCCCGTTCCCGACGATAAAGTGGGACTCAGGGAAGTCACTGGGCATCCCAACATGGTCCCAGTGAACATGGGAGAGAATAACGAAGTCGATGTCGGATGGTCGAAGTCCCCCCCGGGCGAGAGACTCTACGACATCTGGTCGGCCGAGCAGAGGCTCTCTGGACCGAGTGTGTTTGTAAATGGGCTCGGGGTATAGGGACGGGTCTCGGCGAATGCCCAAGTCAAACACCACCCGCGTGGTTCGGCCAGTCGACGCCGAGTGGTGCTGGATCAAGAATGAAAGTGATGGAACTGTCTTTCTCGCATTCGCCTCATCGACAGGCATGACAAAGAAAGACTCTGGTACAGTCACTGAGCCGGCATCCAAAGCGTGGACGCTAACGGTGGCCGAGCTGCTCGCCATACTGGATGGATCTGTCCGAAGCAGGATACACGATACCAATCGGAGGGGCAACGGCAAATGGCAATGGCTTCAGAAATGTGGGAGTAATGCGGCGCTGAGCGTTGTTAAGTAACCGATGGCGGGGATTCTGATCCGCCGAAGTGCTATATCCGTGTCTAGGTCATCCGAGACAGGGTGGGGGTTGAGGGATTGGACGATACGGCTCCTGTCGATTTACCCCAAAAGGCCCAAATTTCTTGCCTGCAGGTCATTGAGCTGGTTTACCGGGATTCAATGGCTATTCGGTGGGTGCTTGGGGCATATCTCCCCACTCGTGACCCGCGGCGAGTGGGGGTGAGAAAAAGTATAGTGAGAGACCAGCAATGAACCATCGGGATGCTGGTATATCAGACCCTTTTCCGCTGACTCGGACCGTATCCCGGCTGTGTTCTTTAGCCCACTCACCACACACAATGACGACTAACTCCCAGAGCGATCCCCTACATGAACAGCTCTTTGCCGACAGGCTAAAATAAGACCGGAATTAGGGCTTCCTCCAGAATATCGGCCTGCTGACTCAGCAGTGTAGAAGAATATTTTAGTTACCAGTCGGGTGTATTAGTGGCAAAGTTTTTTATGTATTTTTGTACCCAACTCGGTAATCGTATTATAGCCCAGGCTATTATGTATTTATTAATATCTTTATGAAAGAAGGGTCAGGGAGGATGGTGGAATATATACCACTTTCACTGGCAGGTTGAATCTTCAAGATATTTCCATGTGGCAAATGAAATTGGGTAAATTGTACGGAGTATGTACTGTGACAGAAAACACATCAGATCCAGCTCACCGTACCATACCGGACGTTCTATTGCCCTGAAACGAACATAGTGAGAGAAAGGGAAAAAGTAAACGAGCCTGCGAGAGCGTACGCAAAAGACGATGGCGTTTTGTGGTAGAGAGCTTCCTTCCACGCGCTCTTCTGATTTGATCCTGGATTGCCTGTTTTGGTCTATGTCGTCTTTTCTTACTCTGGAAAAGCTCTGCCCTGGCGTTAGGGTTATACGGCTATAGATGCAAGACTGCATGCCGTGATTGCTCCATGACCAAGTCTAATTCGGCCCTCATACTACCACGCTGCGTAGCTTATTCCCACGCTTGCCTTCGCTGGTAGGATTAATGTTCTGCTCTTATACAGCAGTCTCGATCGTAGCGTTTATGTCACCTCATATTTCGCCACTATCCACGGTACATTATGCCTTCCAATGTGTACCGTCAAAATAACCCTGTCGGACCTGCTCCCGAAATAGGGGTATTAAACGGAAGAATATAAAGGTCATCTCAAGACACACTCAAATACACAGGCACACACACAGAGAGAGAGGTACAGAAATTTTCGTTTATTAGCTTTCGTTCAATATCCCATAGCATAGTCGTCCCGCCTCACAGCCCAGACACACCGGGTAAGCCAAAACTCAGTCTGCGTCCCTGGCCACACAAGCGTGTTCCGCCCTGTTCGTGCATCAATGTACCAATTGCGTACATCGGCAGAGTAAATCAGTCCAGCCAGTCTATTCTGGATGTTGACATCATATGCCTCATGTGTGGCAGTGCGTATATCAATCCATCTGCATCCACCACGATTATCGTGCGAAAATAGTGGTTGAAGCACGCGCATAATGTACTCGACTGAACATTCGATCCCGAATAATGCGGAGTGGCCTGAGGGGAGTGTATTAGGCCCCGTTATCATAAAGAAATTTGGAAAGGAGGGGGCTCCCGCTCTACAAACTGTTAGCTAAAACCGCATCACACAAGTTAGGAATGGCCGACCCCTGGGCTCATATGATTATCCCCTCTACATACCCCATATACGCAGACGGATACCCGCCACCCTTATGCCAGGCATCCGAAATAAGAGCCCCATATCGCCCCTGTACCTTCATTGGCATGACTAGGCTCTGCATTTTGAAGCCGTTTGTGAGGATCAAGATCTCTGCTGGAATTTCCTGTCCACTATCAGTATCTATTTAAAAAAGGGTTTTGGTATTTAGCTAGAACTAGATAAGTTAGTATTATATATAAGATAGTAAGCAGATAACTGATATACCAAATAGTCCATTAAGAATAGTGAGAGATGTAAAATAAAGAAGGGAGAAGACTGTACACGCCATACAAGATGCAAGTACAGCATACCTGCCAGCGGTCGGACGAAGCTTTCCGGATGGATAGTGGAGAAAATTAGGCAGAGGACCATTACCAAGGATAGATTTGACTCTCAAGATTGGCGAAATCGGCAGTCGCCTGGGTGCTTTGAAGTCTGGAATCCCGAGATCCATCAGTCTTTCTGAGGCTGTTAGAACATGGAACTTTAGAGAATTTGACAGCCTCCTGAGTGAAACAAACTTTGCAGGAAGGTGCGTTACCCTCTACCCGGCCTTGGGATAAGGCTCATATTTCACTACAGGTCACGAACTCTACCGAAAAAGGCTTATAGTCTGGGTTGGTGTCCTACGAAATCCGCAATTGAGTGGAACGAGGATATCGAGAGGAGTTGTGGAAATTATCGCAGCAAGACTTAGGAGAGAGGGAGAGTTACCTAGGCCAATAGAAGGGCTGGAGGCCAACTTCAATCCTAGGGGTGCCAGGGACTAGGGTATAGAGTTTTCAGTGTCAGAGAAGGCTAGGTGATTTCCATGTCACAAGCGGAAGGCAGCAGGACTATTATTGTATTAATGCCCTGAATAAGACTACTTGTGGCACTTCCAAGAATTTTGTTTGCGTTAATCGTGACCCATGTCATCCCGAAAACTCTACTGTATCGGGTTACGGCTAGAAGACCCTCTCAGCGATTACGCACGATGCCAGTCACCCATTTGATATCCCACCCAGCGGTATAGATTTTCAAGATCGACTGGCTGACAGTGGTGACAGCCATAGTCATAGTAGTAACACTCATGATATCTCCACACTCACCAAGGATTTTACAAGACGTTTCCAGATCGGTCCACTATCTTGATCGACGGACAGAGAGTGACCATTGGGGTTATTCCCTCCTAGCCCCATTTCCCATTCGAGATCCGCATTCAATGGAGCTGAAGAAACTCCTCCCGTCAAGGTTCGAGGACATCCAATCACAATCAATCCGGCTCTCGCCCTGGTCAGGACCACATTGAGACGTCTCAAGTCACTTAGGAAACCAATATCGCCATGTGAGTTACAACGGACCGTCACATAAATGATAACATCTGCTTCCTGACCTTGGAACCCGTCGACGGTAGAAATTATAGCACTTGTCGGGAGAGAAGCTTGAAGAGCCTTAACTTGCCTTGTGTACGGGGTCAGTATCGCAATTGGTAGAGTGGCAGCACCAGTACCCGAACGGGAGTCCGTCAGCAACTGGTAAACCCTTTGGCATAGCTGTGCCTGGCCAGCATTGGCTTTAGACCGATGCCCAATATCCTCCTCAAGCAGACACGGAACGAAAACGCAGCGGACTTGGCCACCGCCTGCTGATGGCAGTCTAGGCCACGGGAAATTTGAAGTAGGTAGGAGGTTGTCCTGACATGAAGCGGCTGCTTGGAGTCTCCCATTATAGAATTCGGTCGATGGAAACTCACAGATCTGTGGGTGCATTCGGTATTGTATATCCAACATCACTTTACTCAGCGCATTGTTGGCAGTATCACCACCTGTATAAAGGCGCTCAAATAGAGAAACCTCTAGACCCATTGCCTTGGCGTGGTTTCGGACTGTTGCTCGAAGTTGGACATGGTCTCCAACAAGGATGGCTTGCTGGCTTCCTTTGACCAACGGAATAAGTGACATGGGCTCTGTCTGCTGAGATGATTCATCAATCACCACTGTGTGAAATTGCTCATTCCGTAACAGTCCCAGTCCAGCCCCGGCACAGGTGGTGAATATCAGGCGAGACTGTTGGATGCGCTCAAGCACCCGGCGTCTTGCTGCTGGATCAAAATTGAACTCCCTGCGGTCCATTGCGTCACAAGCATATTGCATCAAATCGAACGCTACTTTGCGGATCTAAATAACAAAGGAATTAGCACTTGCTGAGCCGTATCAATGCGAGAATTTAAATGGATTCCCCGAGAAATGAGGAAAGGCTTACGTTTGTTGAAACTCGGAGAGGTTTGGTGCCGGTTAAACCTGCAATACTCAGGTATCGCTTCAAGATATTATCGACGGCGTTGTGAGTAGGTGCAGTGACAAGAATGCGTTCTTCTGGCCTCCTCTGCAACAGCTCCAGCAAAATTATCGCCACTGTCTGTGTCTTGCCAGTGCCGGGAGGGCCCCAGATACAACTGAGGCGGGAGGTCAGGGCAGCCGCCACGGCCCGATTTTGACATTCGTTGAGATCCTCCCGGGAATTATACACTGGACCGAGTGGTAAATATTCTGGCGGGGATTTATTCTCCACCAGTAGAGGATATAACACACAACTATCTTGCTTTTTCTCGACCAGTGCCACTAACGCATCTAACATCGCTTTGCAAGTGACAAAAGAACCGCAATGTCTCATCCGCCATCGTGCCGAAGCACAGAAGGCAGGCGGATACGACATACAACGGAAGGTGACAAGGCCCTGCTGGGCCGATTCAACGAGGGCGTCAAAGGTTGGAAGCTCTACAAAGAACATGTTGTCAGGGTATCGAGCTAGTTCAAACCGGACGTGATCACCTGCCGCCAAACGCTCGAGTTGCGGCGCATCAATTCGCCTATAGCTGGTGAGCACCGGAGGGTTGAGGGACAAGGAAACCGGTTGGAATTCCCACAAGTCATGGTGTGGGGCAGTTGCTTCGCTGGCCTCCTCACTGTGATCGAGTGCAACACCAAAGACACTGCGAGTGAAGTATTCTTTAGCTGGCGAACTCTCGTTCAGGAACAGCTCGCTAGCGCCGTCAAGACCTTCGAGGCAAATATCAAGCATTTGTTCCGGTGAACCCAGTAGGAGACAAGCCTGTTCCACCAAATCCCGCAAAGATGCAAAGGGCATGGAGTCTGCCTCATGCAGGATGGTCCTCAATGTCCCCACGGCGAACCCTCCGATGGTGTTGGCAGCCCGGAGAGCTGATCGCAGCAAGTGCGGGATTTGTGCTTTCAACAATTGACGAAGATGGGACGGCAAAGTCTCTTCCCAAGGGGAGAGCTTTGCAAAAAAGATGACGTTCCCGGGTGCGTAGATAAGTCCCTGAGCCAGGCCGTGCAGTAACTCCTCCGGCGCTAGCCATGCAGCCACTTCATGAGGCGCTCCCAGATAATGCTGGTAGATTTTACCAGTGAAATCAACTTCACCATTCTCAAAGCAGAATTGCAGAATTGAAACGATTCTGCATTGAAGTGATGCTTTATCCAGTTGTGATAGGTCTCCTCCTTCGATCAAGGTACGTACTTCCCCCGGCTCAGAGGACCAGTCTGCCGTGGATATTCGGGCGACTGTCAATGGGGGTGGGACTTTCTCAAACAGTGGCTTGGTCTCCAACGTGTCAATGCTGGCCAAGGATAGGTCCAAGGTTTGGAACGATTCCAGATCGGTGTTGCTAATGACATACAGTTCCTACTTGGAGGGTGAGTTTGTCACTTCGTGCCCTGAGATTCAATTGATAACTGACCGCTGCAGAAACGCCATTCCGCTTCACCTGACCAATTTGTGTCTTTACCTCTCGACTGAAGCGATCCAGCGCAATGCTTATGACACAGTCGTGGTTTTCTCCAGCGACGACTGTCTTCTGGCGCTCACGAGCTCGGTTCGCAAATCCTCTGACTCGTCGATAAGAGGAGTCGTCATTTCCCGGCTGTCCTGCCCAAATGAATGTATTTGCTCGTTGGAGGTTGAATAGCTGGAAAGTGGTGTGGTCATAATACAATCTATATCCAGTGCTGGTAGAATGGATTCGCCCGCGGATGTTACTCTGTTCCTGGGTATGAGGGAACGCGAAGACTCGTACTCCAACTCCTACCTGGGCCTCTGTCTCCATCTCAATCGGCTGCGGAATGTAGATCGCAACACTCAGCCGTTCATGGATCTGTAACACCAGCAGCTTCCGGTGGAACTGAGGGAATGACTTCCCGAGGATCTCAAATAGATTTGCGAGGCGGTCATCAGTGGAGAAAATACGTTTCCATCGCATACCTGGGTAATCCAAATTAAAGGGGACCAATTCGTGTGGATGCAGAATGTCCGAGCTGTGGAGACCATTCATTACCAGACTAGGGTATTCGGTGGTTGGAGGCAGTTCCTTCAGTAGCCAGTGACGCTGTTCTGCCGTCAATGCGGAAATATTGAAATATGGTAGGAACTCCCAAAACTGGGCCTTCCCTTTCTTCCGGCACCAGTCATAGGTGAGTACTACCAAGCGGAATTCGGAGCACAAGCGTGGTTGGCAAAGAATCGTCTCAAGGACGTCGGAAGAGTTGAACCTACTCCAAATACGCCGCGCTGCAAGTTTCTGGAGTGACTCATTCTCGGCTTCACGATGCAGCACATTTAAAATAAAGGAATCTTCGACCTCCTTCCTCGGGGAGGGAACATTCATTAACCTGTCGGGGATCTTGATGCGATTACCGTCAACGCATAGTGAGTGCAGACGATTTATTTCTTGGCACTCGACGCTGAAGGCTCCCTTAAGAACCGCCCATGCCAGGAATAACTTTTTGGTACGGCCGAGACTGATACTGGTATATCGGGCAAAGTATTCGATGCGATGATCAACAGTAATTTCCTCGACGGAGAGTGGTTCCCGGCCAGGAGGGTAACGCGCGGCTTCGGAGACGATCGACGGAACCAAATCAGGATCCCAGCAGACAAAGACCACGGAAGTGTTAGCATATCAAGTTTACTACCGTGTGCAAGGTGCAGGCGGTGACTTACAGGTATCGCCATCCAGGTCTCCGCCCGACATTTGATCTGCGGCCGGCCTTTCTCCCTTGACGGCGAAGACGATGCAGTCCCTCAAATGGGAGAGCTCTGGTCGGTCGACAGCCTTGAGCTTCCGCAAATCCCCCGGATGAAGGCAAGGATTTCGAGTCACAACAACCTCGCATCCAACAATCGTTCTCGGACGGCCCCCATTCATGTCATCTGTCACCCGTAAGAAGCACTCTCCTTCCTCGAGAACCCCGCGGGGGTCACAAACGCCGAAGACTAGGCGGGATTCCGGAACAAGAATTCGGCATTTTTGGTCCTCGCGCTTATTAAGCATCTTTTTATATTCATCTGCAACTAGACTGCGTAAGGCACCAGAGACACGCTCAATACCATGCAGAACTAGCTTCTCGGCAAGGCCAAACTGGTTCAGAGAGCATAGAAACGAGAATGCAACAGTGGGTTCGGTAACAGCCTCCTGTAAACGCTGGAAGTGTTCCTTCTGTTTTCTGAGAAATACATCGGCGGAAACGCCAAGAGTGTGCAAGAGGAGAACGATTTCGTCATTGAGATAACCATATGTGTACGGCTAAACCATCAGCGGCAGAAAGATAGAATAAGGGATGACCAGTCGAGTGTTTGGGAAGAGTGCAAGGTCCTACCTTGGAGTACTCCACAACAGCAAAAGATTGATCCCTAATTCCTGAAAACTTTCGCATCGATCGTCTGAACTGGAACCAGTATTGTGGAGGCATTTCCGGTTCAAGCATCACGACTCCCTTGTAACCTTTGAATCTGATCTGGTAAACGGCTGGGTGGTAGCGCGTGTTGCGACTAATAATCGATAACTTTTGCGAGAGGGTCCTTGCCGTTTTCGCCCCAACCAACCCGCACCCGTCCGTGAAGTTATATCCCGACAACTCGATATCGTCAACGACTTCATACGTCCCGTCTGGGACTTCCATCAGCGCGTGACAGGAGGAAAAAAGTAGACCGATCCGTTTGGCCTTCTTGGCGACAGTCTTTATGCCGGAAAAGTCGCCAAGCGACTCAACCAGCTCCGCGACCTCTTTTTTCGAGCCGCGGAGTAAGTAGCAGGCCCGGGATCTCAGCTGGCTAGAGCTATGGCCGTAGAAACTGTAGAGTACACCATTCACGGTAATACCTTCCTTCAACAGCCGAACTAGGTAATTCGCCGTCTCTCTGGCAGTACAGCTCTGCCATTTACCATCTTTCAGCTCGCCAAGACGGAATCCAGCGAAAGAAAAATGAATCAAATGCTCCAGAGGCTGAGAGGTAATCGCTCGATTAGAATCAAGTTTGCTAAACCTCAGCTCAAGCTTGCGGGTTTCCGCGTCGGAAATCAAGTCCAAGGTCTTCATCCATCCAGTGCCGCGATGCTTGGGCATCTTAGGAATTCTGTACGACCATACCGTGTCGTTCGACAGGAATTCAGATTGCAGGATGTATGAGAAGGAGCTCAGTTTTTCGGGAGCCATGACACATAGACCAAGATGAATGATAACCCGAAATACTGACCAAGGCCTCCGAGCTCAAGAAAAGCTGTAGGTGAAACATATAAGTGGGTTGCAGTTCCGATCATTTCAGCTCGCCCTCCTCGCCTGTGTTTGGCGATTGTCGCTGATGATCTTCAGACGTGGTCCAATCATGGTTTGCTTCTTCGGAGCGGGGTTCCTCGATGATTCCAGTCAGCTCATCGATATAAGACAGCGACGCGTTATCACCCTGCCATATCAAGTCCAGCTGGCCATACAACCTCACATTGGAAAATGCGGCCCGCGAGGTTTCTATACATTATCGGCGCACAGTGCACCGGCAAAACGACCCTGGTAAAGGCACTATTGGATGCTCTCTCACAAAAGAATTCTTCTCTATCTCTACATCCCATCACTGAGGTGGCTCGAAAAGTGCTGTGCGAATTTGGGTTTACACGCGATGATATCACCAGCAATCCGAGTAGAGCACTCGAGCTCCAAGAGCTGATCTTGAAGGCGCAGTTTGAGGAAGAGACCAAGGTCGCCACCAACGCTACAGTTGTATGCGACCGCTCGGGAGCTGATCCAATCGTTTACGGTGTTAAATATGGCTCCCCGCACGCGCAGGAAATGCTCGAGAAGTGTCCGGAGTGGCAAGTCCTCCGGGATCGAATGAAGCATTCACTAGTAATACTTTGTCCGCCCCATCGAGAATGGCTCACCGATGATGGAGTTCGACTGATGGCAGGCTCTTGGACAGAATGGGCAGACTTGCATCTCGTGTTCCTTCACGTTTTGAAAACGAATACCATTTCATTTCATGTGATTCCCGAGGAGCTTATGGAGCTGCAGGATCGTGTCAGCTTTGTCTTGGACTTGTGGAATGAGTTACCGGCGGGAGAAATGGCTGAGAGGACATTATGCACACACTAAGGGGGCCAACGCTCCAGTGGAGGGCAGAAGTGGTGAGCTTCGGTCGCGATTGGGTCTAGTAGGTGTTTGAGCCTTGCTTCTCCTGTGTTCTAGGCAAGAGACTCAAATTACTGGTGTATCTTCTGAGCCCAAGTGATGGTTCTTTCCTCTCTGACCAAACGCGCTACATGCGTTATCAACACGATATGATTCACGTATCCGAGTGATCGGGACTGCCGTTTACAGGCAGACCTTCCTCGGCAGTATTCTGCTGCCCCGCACCGGCACATAGTGTGACTCAGATTGCGCTAAACCCAAATTGGTACTAAAATCTGCGTCCCGCAGAAACCCCCTTTCTGGGTTAAGACTCGGTATACCTACCCCCAAAACTAATGTACTAGCAAATGCAACCCAACCTAAGCAATTGCGACCGACGATGAATTCACTTGAGTCGAAGAAGCGTGAGCGCCTGAAATCCTTTCGACAGTGTTTTGATCTATCATCAGCCCTATCTGCAAGGAATAACGGATCCGAAAGGATAAAATGCTCAGTCTTGAATCGCGCCGTTCAGGCGCGATCGGCTCGCCGTATTCGTTACTATTAAATCACTGCTGAACCCCAGACATAGGATGCTTACCGCATAGACAGCGCCAGGCCATAGTACCCAAGGATGAGATTGATACCTTTTGTGCGCAATATCCAGGGTTTGCCTACAGCCGCGACCAACCCATTCATGCCGAGTTTGATCGCATGTGTGATGATTTTGGGTGGAGTCAAGATGAGCCCGAGCGAGAGAGAGCCTGGAAGTTATTTCGAACTGCCGTGATTCAGGCATTCAACTCGACAGTCGGGCCCAATGCGAATGATCTAGCATCATGGCAGCGGATTTGCCGCCGTCTAAGGATATCCCCGATGCCCAATGGGCTCTGTAATGCGCGGCAGGTTAGTCACTAATCGAGGACACGTGGATCAAGATGTTCGACAGGGCTAATGAGCGAATAGGCTGTGGTCCAAACTCATGTCAATTTGATCGATCTATTGCAGTCTATCCGGGTGGCGGTTCTGTAGAAACTTTCTCTACGTTGGAAGATTTACGCGTATACAACAATCGAAATTGGGAAGTATTTCCCAAAAGAGGAGGCTTATGAGGGTGATCTGTTGCGGTTTCTCCTGAGAGAGATTCACAATGAATATAAAGGGAAGCAAAGACCAGCCCGGGAATAGAGAAACGGGCGTTCTCGTAATGGACAAGCTTCCAGTAATACCTGAGGATACTGTACAATATGGTTGCGAAGAGGAAAGTTTTGATCTTGCCGTTATTTGTGGGGTAGTGGTCGGAGTAGAATGTCTATACAGATAAGGTAGCAGAATAATATTTTAAGCAGAAATAACAATCACGTGTAGAGGGATCTTTAGCCTAAATATATCTTTATATCTGTATGAGGTGAAAACTCGCTACTCGAACATGCGAGGCTTGGCTATAGGACGGCTCATTCAGGTATCCAGGCCATAGGTGCTGCCAAGAAGTAGGCTCAATCAAGTTGGCGTACGGAAAGCCTGGTGGATTAAAACGGAGTGTGTGAACATGACTTTCCGTTTCTGTAACCCATGCCTCAGAGCTTCCCACCTAATACTCGCTTCAAGCACCAAAACAGTAGTCTAGAGTTCCCGCCCCTTCTTTTGATACCCCGATTCAATAATATCTCCCGCCGCTCTCAAGATCCAGAAAAAGCCTACCGATAACGCATCCGACACAATGGCAACAACAAGAGATGCTAAGTTTGTCCAGGATCGTCTTGGATATCAGTTTAAGGACGAGGCCATCTTGCGCTTAGCGCTGACAGCGGCTGGTAAGGGTGGCACTGAGGATGGGGCCAACAAAAGAGGAAACAGTCGGTTAGCACATTTGGGGAATTTCCTGATGCAGTTTCTACTGGCATGGATTGGCTTTGGCGATGACCGCACTCGAGGTGAGTTTTGGTCTACGAAAGACCGGAATAATGGCGTAATTGCTTACTCATACTACAAGCGGACACTTCTACACTGGCAACAAGATTCAATAGCGCGGATCACTGTGCTAAGGTAGCTGAGAAGGCTGAATTAGACCGGTGCCTGAAATATGATATGCGGTCAGGTTCGAAATCTGCGGTCGTCCTCCGCAAAGCCGTGAACGCTATCATGGCTGCCATTTTCCTCGACTCGCAGGATATCCACCAGGTCCTGATGGCGGTAACAAACCTGGGGTTAGTAGATCCTGGACATAGCATCAGTGCAAGGATACATTCTGACACCGGCAGATTGTTTGGGCATGACGATTTCGGTGTAGATCCCAGGCTGCTGTCAACTAGCCAAACAACTGCAGCAGAGTCATTCCGCCAGGTGATCCTGGCTGACACCTTCCAGTCGGCAGTTGAGGGCGGCTTGACTCAAACATCTGGTCCCATAGCTCAGAATAATTCCCAACCAGAGGCTTCAATTTCCGCTGTTATTAGTGCCGAAGTCAATGATGCGGCCGAAATATTCCCATCCGCGGCGGCAGTTCAGATGGAAAACGTGGGAAACTCAATCGAGCAGGTGGACTGGGATTTGACAGGCTTTTTTGGTTATACCTGGGAGACTCTCGATGAGTACAGGACCTCAACGGAGCTTCTTGATTCACATGGTGTTCCAGATATGCCCCCGAATCGCCAGATAGGGACAAATCCCCTGCACAGTGGCATGTGCCATCCGTCAAGCAATGGACCAGAAGTGGGGACGGAAGACAGCCCGGATGATGCCAATGTTCGAAAGAGACGCAAGCATGGTCCAGTAACAAAGCCCAGTTGGACGGTAGGTAACACTGATGGACATCGTTATAATACTTGGCTCGGTCAATATCTAGCAGAAGAGAGAGAGAGGTGCAGCGCACATCGACTTTCTCCACCAGAGGAAACTTTCTTCCCGGAACATATTGAGAAGAGAATTCGAGCTCTTGGAAAAAAGAACGTTGACACACTGTTGATGTTGCAGGTCATGACAGGTAGCTCCTACGCAATTGCTACGCTGAGGGACTTTGTATGTTCCTACCAAACAGAGGAGGATTTCCGCCATTGGCAAGTTGGACCCACCGTCTCTCCTCAGATGCGATTCAATATCATCAATAAATTGGACAGCAAGATTGCTTTATACGTACTTCTTCGAAGATACCATATTCTTCACTTCTATGTGGAATGCGTGCCCGCAAACAGTCGAGCATCGACCAACTTCATCAATACAGATCCCAACGATTTCCAGCGCAAAAGCAAGGCCGGGAATCCAGGCTACAATGCCAAGTCTGAAGTGACTCTTCTCATGATAAGGGAGATATATCCAGACATAGATTCATCCTCGCTTGAATACAAGTCGAAGTACAGGGCAGTTTCCAAGTTGCAGACCCTAGGGAGACGCTACCTCAGCTTGGCCGATAGATTTGGCAAGGGTGTCCTCGGGCTGCTGCCACCCAGCAATCTCACAAATTCAGATAACATGTATATACTTCCAAGCTGCCATTCAAATCTTCTTAACACATAAACTGACCCAGGCAGGATCATATCTCTGCCCGATTCCGTTTTTGGCAAGTTTCTCAATATCCTTGAGGATTCCCAGGGAGACATTCTCAAAAGCTTCAGCGACGCAGCATTTTCTGTGCTTGAACCACTGCTTTATGGCACATCTCAAGGGTCTATGCAGTCCCATGTTAGCAGCTACGCCGCCAAAGATATCATGAGATGTCCAAAAGGATCCGACGAGCTTTTGACGATACTTAGTTCACCGCAGAACCGCGTGGGACATTTCACTAAGACTACAAGTAACCGAGAGACAACTCACCTTCGAAATCCATGTTGAAAACTTTCTTTTCTCAAAAGTACTGTCCCTTCCATTGTGACCAGAGAAGACAATAGCGGCCTCGTCCGTGACAGCGCCAGTGGCTAGTTTTGCCTGACTGGTGGTCCGGGCTCATTACCTAGAGAAAGTATTAGAACCAGAGTTCCGCTATCGGCGTTTTAGATACGCAAGGGTGTATACCTGCTTTTTATTAACAGTCGGGGCAGCAGGATACTATTCACATTCTTGCTTGATTAGATTGAGTATCAGGTCGAACTTCAATCTAAGGACTTCGTTACAAACGCAGATTCTTTTTATATTGTGCTCTCAGAGTAAAGCGGGAAAGATGTAGTGGGAAGGTGTAATACTCATGCCAGTTAACCACCATCTGATAATATTGTTCGTTAGAGAGTTAAGCCAACATCTGTTCGGAGATGGAAGTATACAGAACATTGGTATTCTGCACAAGGAAAAGAGAAAGACGAACTTCACCTGTAGCAAATTCTAGCATTCAAATCGCTACTCCGGTTCAGTTGTGACACCCCTTCATGCAACTGTTGGAAGAAATCGCTTAGGGGAAACACAGCGCTAGGTCCAACTAGGCAAGATCAACATAAGGCAAACCTGAACCGCAACCCAGCATTACGCCCATCCTTGATCAAAATTACTGATAAATTGTGCTACAGTTGCACTGAAGACAGTGCCAATCTCGCGAGCAGTCACATCTGAGATCCGACCATCCCAATAATCAAGAGATACTTCCATACTCTTTGAGTATTCGTCAACCTGCAACACTAAATCAAACTGGGACTGCATTAGCGAAAATACTTTCACAGAAAAGCCAACTCATAGTAGCGCTTACCTCCATAGCATCCTGGCCAGTGACGGCCTCAAAGACAATACTGAGGGGTTGGACATTGTTGTGTTTTCGGTGATTGACCAGGGTGTTGAAGATATGCTCTGACGGGGGGCTCAACCCCAGCTCCTCCATGGCCCGGATCGCGCCCGCATGGTGTGGGAGTGATTGGTGATAGTCTTCGTGTATCGCGGCCAATATTTTGCGATAATGGCTCTGCTCATCTATGCGAATGTGACAGGCAAGTAAATTAACAAAGGCACCCACGGTATTCTCAATCCCAGTGATCGGCTCATGTCTCCCTGAAACTAGATAACCAAAACATATACTATTCCCTTTCACCCAGGAATGAAGGACCACTGCCCAAATGGCCTTGATTAGGGAAGGAACCGTAGTATCATGTTCCCGGCAGAAATTGTCCATGCTGCGGGCCAGATCCATTTCGATATCCACATCCACATGGTGCAATTTCCCAGACCCGAGCCCAGAATTACTGAGACGTGGGAATAAACATGGCGGGATACTGGCTAGGTATTGTCTCCAATATCGATTTTGTACAGCAGATGTGCTGAGAAGGGAAGAAATATACACACTGTACTGGGGTGGTTCGATGTCATCCAACACCTGGTTATCATAAGCCAGACACCACTCGTGAAATAGTATTGACAATGACGCAGCATCAATGATCGCATGGCTCATGTCAAGCTTGATATATACCATTCCTGACACCGTGCAACACACTGTTAGCTGATGAGGCAAGCCCCCTTTACCATAATCAGGTGGTGGCTGGGTACTGAGAGTTGTGTGGACTTCATCCTGAGCGCAAGAAACCTTTCGAATTCTGGCCTTTGCTGATTTTAGGACGACCTGATCAAACTGCCCTTCCTGCACTGCACCGTATACAAAGACGGTTCTTAGTGCTGGGTGGCGATCCACTAAAACCTGCCAGGCTCTTTCAACTTTGTAAATGTCCACAGGTCGCGAATCTCTAGGTTTGAGCTTATACACCAGACTCGGTGCGTAGTATGTAGCTTTCTTGCTCTGACTGCGCAACATAAGCTGCTGCATGGGAGAACATGGATAAGCATCCTCGATATTTGGCGCAGCAAGATCGAATCTGGGCGCTTCCTGTTTTTGGAGCTGCTCAAGGAAGACATCCAGGCTGCTATATGTCAGATTCAATAGTGGAAAGTCCTGTAATGTGTAACCCTTTCCTATCTGGGGAAGGGTGTTGGCTGCCGCCTCGAGGGATTGCCGGCAGGTGGAAATCCACTTGCAAAGAGAATCCTGGTGTCGCATATGGCGGTTGTAAGCAAAGTCAAACCGCAGGCATCCATCAGCAACAGATACCGAGACATCAATCAAGGAAAATCGCTTCATATGTCGTGATACTTCACCCTTATTTGTCCAACCGATATCTTTTAGCAGAGCATCAGGCCGTTCGAGCTGTTGATAAAGACCGAAGTAGTTGAAGAGCACCTCTATGGGCTTATGTTTCCCAAATACCGTCTTGCCGTCTGCATTTAAATAACGCGATGCGAAATATGACCACCCATTGCCTGCGACAGCTAGTCGAGCATCCTTTACACGGCGAAGAACTTCTTGGATTGTATACTGTGATTGCCCGTCCTTTGAAACACATGTGGGCCAAATAGTTGTGAACCAGCCGACGGTTCTGGTCAAATCAATTGTGGGATCCCATGGTTCTCGACCATGCCCTTCATTGAATATAGTAGGTAGTGGCCTGTCACTGAAGGTCTCAGCAAATGAATGAAACAGCGCAGCCTGAAATATATCAACTGGTTGTGTTGCAAATGTATCATTGGCCACGCCAAACAGAATGTCTGTGACCTCTTTGTCAAGTTTAAAGTCACAGTGTACCACATCAGCATATGTGTTCTGACAAATTTCAGTTCCCCAGTAATCGAGGGATATTGGTGGAATATTAAATGGTAAGACCTTCGCAGGCGCCAGATGACTGCGGCTATAGTCCGCCTGGATTTTGCACCATGACTGGAATGGCATGGTTTGCAGGCTTGATGAGACTCCCTTTATGAGAAGTTCTTCTAAGTCTGCGAAGATAATGCGCCATGATACTAGATCAATAACTAGGTGATGGGCAATTAGAGAGATGTATTGACTATCCTTCCCAATGTTGATCAGGTCGACTCTGAATACTGGCCCTGTAGTAATGTTCAGACTCTTTTGGTGTCTCCAAATCACCTCCTTCGCTTCCTCCATTGTGTTGAGCCTATGCTCCAAAAGCGGGCAAGATCCTGCCCGATCTTTTTGAATGACTTGAGTCCACCTGCCGTCCTTCTGGTGGAATCGAGCCCGCAACATTGAATGGCGCGTAGTGACCAAATCTAGGGCCTGTGTGAGGTTGAGCATTTCAACCTTCCTGGTAACTTGAAGGAAAAAGCTTTGGTTGAAGTGATTGTGTCCAGAAGAAGCATATTCAAAAAACATTTGCTGGATAGGCGAGAGTTCAAAGGGGATACCAATCTGCTCGTCAGCTCTGACTGGAGTGATAGGTTTATTCTCGGACTTCATAAGCTGTGTCAGGCGAGAAATGGTCTTCCACTTAAGAATCTCTGCAACTGTTATGGAAAAGCCACCCGCTTTTAATCGCGCAGACATTTGCATTGCACTGATGGAGTCACCACCAAGGCGAAAAAAGCTATCTTCAACCCCAATGCTATTGGCATCTATGTTTAAGATCTGCGCCCAAATCTCTTGTAGTCGTATTTCAGTGTCTGTAGATGGCTTCCTCGGAGACTCATGTGACTGTAATTCCTTTCGAGTAATTGCTGCTGCCTGCTCAACCAAATAGCGTCGGTTGACCTTCCCCGACGGCATCAAGGGGACGGTGGACAAAGGAATAAAGGCACTTGGGATCATATGGGCCGGCAGAACATCTTGTAGTGCTGACTCCGTTCGGAGGGCTTTGGACTGAAACTCTGGGGTCGGTACTGCAAATAGTTTGCCGCCCACAGCACCTGTACTGAGATTCCTACCATGACGAATGAAAGCGACCAGTGCTGGGTACATTTGGGAATCGGCAAGTGTCACAATCTCTGCCACCACATCCAATGCGTCGTGAAAGTTCTCTCTTATATGATGTTCTATCTCACCAAGTTCAATACGCTGCCCGCGAAGTTTAACCTGTGTATCCTTGCGGCCTATGTAGGAGATAGATCCATCTGACAAAGAGTATCGCACAAGGTCGCCTGTCTTATATAACCGATCAGTGCTGTTAGGTCTGAAGTGATGGAGCCACTTTGGACTGCTGATAAATGCTGCGTTGGACTTTTCATTGTTGATATATCCGCAGCCCACAATAGGACCCTGGATAACAAGCTCACCTACTGCTCCGACTGGCACCATTCTGTTGTGATTCTCTTTGTCAACAATCCAAGTGGTTGACCCAATAGCATGCCCGATGTTCGTTGGATCAGACTTGAGGCGAGCAGAAATATTAGACTGGACAGTTGATATGACTGAACATTCAACCGGCCCATATGCATTAATTATGCGAAGTTGTGGGGCCCAAACCGTTATATCTTTCTGCTGCATTGGTTCCCCAGCAAGTACCAAGGTTTTTAAGGTGGGAAGATCATTGGGGTGCAGTATCCTGATAAGAGATGGTGTAAGGTTGGCCCAGTTAACCCGTAGGTCATTCGCTGCTTGAACTAAATCATTCCTCCGATCTGTCTCAGAGGGTACACATACACAACCTCCGGCTAGTAGAGTTGTTAGATTATCAGCAATACTGATGTCAAATGCATATGATGCAAACTGGAGGACCCTTGAATCATGGTTAAGAAAAAATGCCCTGCTCTGCGATTTGGCACTAGTAGAGAGTGCTGTATGTGGGATGATTGCCCCCTTCGGCCTTCCCGTTGACCCAGAAGTGTATGCCACATAGGCTGGACTCGTCGGATCTATTAACCCTGGAATCCATTGGCCGTCATTCTTCTGCCATGCAGTGTTTTCCTCTGTACCAATTAGGACAACCCTAGTTACTAGGGTTGTTGCCACTGCGTGGGTTTGGGCAGAGGCCACGACAAGGGTCGCTTTAACATCATCACACATTCCTTGTAGCCGTTGCAGTGGGTGAGATGGATCAAGGAGAACAAAGGCTGCTCCGGCCTTCATTACCCCGAGCATAGCCACTGTTGTCCACCGAGACTTTTCGAAGCAAAGAGGTATAAAGTCACCCGGCCCTACTCCAAGTCTATTTAGGTGAACCGCTAACTTAGATGAGAGTTGCGCCAGTTCTCCATAAGATATATCACCATCCCATGCACAGACAGCTGGAGCGTGTTGTTGCACCAGACAGCACTGGTGGATCAGGTCGTGGATGCAAGAGTTGGTCTCATGAGGCACCTCCTTATTCCACATTTGTACTTGTGCTATGTCTTGTTGACTGATTATGTTTAAATCATCAGCTTCCGCATGCGGGTTGGCGATAATTTCGGACAAGACTTGGTTGAATGTGTTGGCGACCTTCATTGCTTGTGTATCTGACAGCAAGGATGTCCAGTAGTTGAAAGATACACACACACCAGAATCTTTTACAGCTATATGCAATGTCATATCAAACTTTTATCCAATATCAGCCTAAGTAGACGTAACAATTCGGCAACTATATTGCATTCAACGAAATGGTGACTTACCTCTGTTGGGTCGTCTCCGCTGACATGATCGACGCGGATGCTTGATAATCCCAAGCTGGAATGGCTAGATTCTCTTCGCAATGACATGACTGTGTTGAAAAGAGATAGAGTTGATGTAGTGGATGCTGAGCGGAGGATGTCGGCTAGCGAACAATGCTGATACATTAAGCTTTGAGCATAGTCTTGCTGGTTTTTCTCTAACATGCGCATAAGCGAAGTGTTCTTCACCAGATCCATGCGGCACACCAGCATGTTAATGAAAGGTCCAACAGCATCTTCCATCCTGTCCAAAGGCACGTCTCGACCCGACGCAAGATATCCGAAGCAAACCGTGTCAGAGCCCGTGTAGGATTGCAGGACTAGCCCCCAGGCCACTTGGAAAATGTTCGAAAGTGTTAATTCGTTGGTTTCATTGAATTCCTGCAGCTTGAGGACGTCTAAGCTGAGATCAAGACTTAGAGAACGTAGCGAATTTGTAGTTTCATCACGCTGATCATTGAAAGCTGGGAATTTACAGGGAGAAACACCGTGGAGATATTCTTTCCAGTATTCGCGACCCGAATCTGCTGCTATATGGCCGAGGTACTGGATGTAATCACTATAAAGTGGACCATATCGGGCGGGAAGCTTTCCATCATATGCAAGCGCTAGATCGCGCATCAAAACTGAGATGGATATACCGTCGATAAGCGCGTGATTGATCTGAAGCTCACATAGTATGTCCCCTGCGGTCTCAGGGTACACTGTAAGCTGATAAGGTGGCTTCCCTTTCTTATCTATACATGGTGCCGCGTAGTGCGCATTATCTTCTCGCACAACGTATACATCGGGGACAACATTCTTCAGCACAACCTGATGAAATGCAACTTGTGGAGTGACACCTGGGACAAAAACCGTCCGCATGATTGGATGATACTGCACCACTGTCTCCCACGCACGCGTAAGCCGCTCCAGCTCGACAGGTTTGCTTTCATATAACGACCTCACCTTCCATACAAACCGCGTTCGATAGTACATTGGATTCAGGTTCTGACTCAACAGGATGCCTCTCTGCATGGACGAGCACGGATAAGAGTCTTCTACCTGCGTGGCTGAGAGACCGATTTCCGGTAGTGTGTGATTTATGAACCTCTCAAGGCTCTTGTATGTGAGGGGCAATAGCGGAAAGTCAGTGAGCGTGTATCGTTTAGATCGCATTAGTGTCTCTGCTGCATCTCTGAGGCTGCATTGACACTTGAGGATCCACTTTCCGATGGCATCTTGATGCTTCATATGCCGGTTATAGATAAAATTAAAACGCAAACAACCTGCGACAACTGATACAGAAACCTCGATCAACGAGAGCCGTTGCATGTCAGGTGCTATATCATAATCTTTGATGCCCAGTTGGTTTGCTTGCTGAATCACAGCATCGGATCGCTCCAGTTGTTGATACAGGCCCAAGTAGTTAAATAATATCTCGATGGGGTTGTCATCACTGAAAGATTTCTTCCCCATAGGATTCAGATAGCGTGATGCGAAGTAGGCCCATCCATTCATAGGAATCTTTCTGCGAGTATCCTTTGTTTCGGCGATGATATCTAGAATGTCAGATTGCTTATCGGCTTGGATAAATATTGGAAACATTGTGGTAAACCACCCCACAGTTCTAGAAATATCGAGAGCTGTATCCCATGCCTCACGACCATGTCCCTCACTAAAGATCGTAGGTGGAGTTCGGTCTTGAAAGACTTGGATAAATGAATAGAGAATGGCTGCTTGAAAGATCTCAACTGGCTGTGTGTTTAATGCATCATTGGCACCTCCTAGTAGCATCTCGGTGACCCTGCGTTCCATAGTAAAAGCCTCTTGGCATGCTCTGCTGTATGTGTTGCAGTTATAAGGGACCCCCCAATAGCTTGCTGGTGGGTGAGGTACTTCAAATGGCAGAGCTATCTCAGGGGCCAAAAAATCACGGCTGTAGCTTTCCTGTAGCTGACACCATCTCTGGAATGACAACGACGGTTGTTGAGTGAGTGGCGACTTCCGTGATGCCAGCAGCTCTTCAAGATCCCCTAGGATAATCCTCCATGACACAAGATCAATGACTAAATGATGGGCCACTAAGGACATATATTGCTTCTTCTCACTCCCTACTGTCATCAAGTCTACCGCAAATAGTGGTCCACTTTGAATGTCTAGATTACTCTGACTTGTGGCCACGACACTATTTACTTGTTCCCAAGATGACAGTTCATGTTGACCATAACGATAACAATTTTCATCATAGGGTAAGATGCGTTGAACCCATCTACCGTCTTCACATTGGCTGAAACGTGCTCGTAGCATGGAATGATGAGAAACAATATAGTCGAGGGCCTTGGTCATTTCAGGCGCTTCAATGTTCAAATTCCTCGTAATTCTGAGAAAGAAACTTTGGTTGAAGTGGTTATGCCCCCGGGGAGCATGCTCAAAGAACATTCGCTGGATTGGTGAAAGCTCAAACGGAACATCAGTTTGTTCATGAGCAGATATTGTGGCTTCGCCCTCCAAGTCAATACACACGTGGTCTACCTGTATATGCTGGGATATGCGTGAGATGGTTTTGCGCTGTAGGATTTCAGAGACGGTGACGGATAATCCTGCCGTTGCCTTTAACCGCGCAGATACCTGCATAGCTGTGATAGAATCGCCACCTAGGCGGAAGAAGCTATCGTCGACACCAATATCATCAGGATTGATATTGAGAATTTGTGCCCACACCTGCTGAAGGACCCTTTCAGGACCTGTGGACGGTTTCTCCTTTCTTATTTTGGGAGGGTTGTATAACTGCAAGTCCACCTTGGCAGCCTGCTGGCGTAAATATAGTCTGTTGATCTTCCCCGACAATGTCAATGGAATCTGAAACAAGGGGAGAAAAACACTAGGAACCATATACGTCGGCAGAATGTCGTGTAATTCCGACTCTACCCGGACAGCCTCCGATTTGAAATGTTGAGAGGGTGTCATGAAAACATGGTCATCATGTGTTTTTTCGCTCACAGGACTGCACCAGATAAAGGCCATGAGCGTTGGATACTCATGACCCTCTCGCATTACAGCCTCTACCACGACAGCTTGTGCGCCATTAAATTGCTGGCGAATATGGTATTCCACCTCCCCAAGCTCGATTCGCTGCCCTCGGAGCTTAATCTGTGTGTCTTTCCTACCAATATAGCAGATAGACCCATCTGGCGCATATCGCACCAGGTCCCCTGTTTTATAGATCCTTCCTCCATTGCTTCCGTTTCCATACCGCTTGAGCCATGGTGGGTTGTTGAAAAATACGTCAGCTGTCTTTTCCTTGTTATTTATATAGCCACGTGCCACAATAGCGCCTTGAATAACAAGCTCCCCAATGGCGCCGATTGGTGCCAGCTTGTGATGGTCATCCTTGTCAACAATCCAGGATACTGAGCCAATAGCATTTCCAATATTGCTGGGATCCGAGCCATGTACAATCTCCGGTTGAACGGTGGAGAGGACAGAGCATTCTGCTGGTCCATATGCATTCATCAGTTGCGTCCTTCCAGCCCATGCATCGATATCCGCTGCTGACATCGGTTCGCCCAGCAAAATAAGCGTCTTCAAGATTGTCTTCTCACTGGATAACAACCTTGCAACAGAAGGAGTTATCTGAGCCCAATTGGCTTGCAGCCGCCCCATCGCTCCTGAAATGTCATCATAGCGGCTTGCTTCATCTGGCACGCAAATACAACCCCCAGCTATCAAGGTTGTTAGATTATCTGCGATGCTAACGTCAAATGCATAGGACGAAAATTGGAACACCCTCGATGTAGGCTCTAGTTGCAGTGATTTTATTTGAGCCTTCGCGCCTGTACAGAATGCCTCATGCTCGACAACAATTCCTTTTGGCTGGCCAGAAGAACCCGATGTAAATACCACATACAAGGGATCCCTTGGCCTAGGGCTTACTGTGCCTAAGCCAGTTACATCATTATCACTCGAATCAAAGGTAAGATCAAATGTTGGGACTGGAACAACAGTAGCCGCTAGTTTTGCGCTCAAGGCTGTTTGTAATGTTGAAGACACAATTATTGATGCCCCCACCTCGCAACATATTTCCTGGAGGCGCTTGTGCGGGTGTGCCGGATCTAAGAGAACAAATGCGGCCCCGGCTTTTACAACTCCGAGCATAGCAACTGTTGTCCACTTTGATTTCTCAAAGCAGAGAGGAATAAATGTCTCAATGCATGGATTCACGCCCAATTTACGAAGCCGTATCGCTAAGTGGGAAGATAGTTCGTCCAGTTCACGATACGTCAGATTCCCATCCCATGAATGAACAGCTTCAGCTTCTGGCTGGGACATGCAGCGTTTAGAAATAAGCTCCTGCACGGTAATTTGTGACGCTGTTGGTTGGGCCTTGTTCCATTCACCCAATACTCTAAGCTCTTCTGGGCTGATCAAGTCGATCGTATTTATGGTATCCCTCGGATGCTGGTTGATCTGTTGTACGAAATGTGCAAGTTGGGAAAGTATCAACTTTACCTGAACTGCAGGAAGGACGTTATCATCGAATACCGCTCGGAGTTTCAAATAATCAGTGCTCGGTTCGCAGAGTATGGTTAGCGCGTAGGTATAGAAGGTTTCTCGACTGTCGGGGGGCTCCTGTGCACGTTGATGAAGGAGTTCCAGACCGTGTTCTTCTTGGTTGGGCTGTATCACTAACAAACTTTGAAACAGACATGCGCTAGCTGGCTCGGCTCCGAGACGACCAATCTTCTGTAGCCCCATCTGTTCGAAGGGGGCCATTTTCGTTGCTTTGTCTTGTACAGCCTGTAGCGCTTGCTCAACCAGCATATCGCCTTGAATCTGGATTCTAAAAGGCACCGTTGTGATAGTTGGCCCCGTAAGAGAATCTATACCAGTGACAGTTGCGCTGCGTCCACTGACGGTAGCTCCGAAGACGATATCATTAGACGCGGTGTATTGGGCCAGGACTAAAGCCCATGCCAGCTTGATTGTTGTTGAAAGGGTAGTATTTCTACCACTGTTCCTGGACTGTAATAGGTGCATAACATGCTCTGTATGTTTGGTGGGGGCTGGTTTGTATGTCGCAGAGGGTAACGTCGGAAAAGGGATGGCCTGGAGGTCTGAGAGTTCTGATCGCCAGAAGCTTTCCGCGTCCGTGGTATCCAAATCTTCAATGTATTTAATGAAGGGGGCGAATGGTTGATTCGGTAGTGTTGCACCCTGATAAGCCCTTTCTACTTGTCTCAAAATCAAAGAAAGAGACAAGCCGTCATATGCCGCGTGATGCGAAGTCATGCTGAATTGAAAACTGGCTGACTTATCTCCCGGTTTCGATAGGCCAAATCGTACCAATGGTCCACCAAGTCGTACCTCCATAGGAGCAGTGTGGGAGTCGCCTATCTCCCAGCTGATCTTCTCTCGAACAACGACCTGAAACATGCCTCGTCCTTCACAATGTATAATTCGGGTCCGGAGAATGGGAATTGCCTGATATGTCGCCTCCCATGCTGCTTGGAATTGGCCAATGTCAACACTACTAGGGAATGTGAAGATATACTGGCCCATGTAGGCACCTGGCTTCATCGCCGTTAGCGCCATAAGACCTTCTTGCAATGCTGTGCAAGGGTATATATCGTCGATCTCTGACATGGGAACAGCACATTGCAATGTTGCCATATCACTGACATGCTTCCGGATGTCCTCGTTTTTGAGCAGGGAGAAAGGTGGAATAACCTTCTCGATAGAATCATGCAAGGCCCACCGTGCAGTATGAGCGAGGTCCGATAATGTTGGGTGAACGAATACGTCGGGGACATTAAACTCAAGACCATAGTCTCGTGCACAAGCTACCAATTGCATAGCCATGATAGAGTCACCTCCCAGACGAAAGAAACTATCGTCCAGCCCGATCTTACCAGCTTCCAGGCCAATAACCTCGGCCATGATACGTTGAAGCAGAATCTCTATCTTTGTGGATGGCGCGCGTTTTGGTACATTGTTAACAATAGTGTACGCCTCTAGCTCCGTCCTCGTCAGCTGTGCAGCATGCTTCTGGATTACTCGACGGTCTGCTTTGCCCGTTCCTGACATGGGCAGGTATCCGAGAGGCACAAACACGCTCGGCACCATGTAATTCGGCAAAAGATCATAGAGCTGCGCTCTTGTTTTCAATGCCTCCATTTGAAACTCTTGGCTCGAAGAGTCAAACAGTAGAGGCTCGCTTTGCGCGTTAGCTTTGGTGTCTTCTCTTAAGATGAACCCTGTCAGGATCCCACTGGCACCTTCATCAGCCGGTACTATCACGTCAACTAGTGCCAGCCGCGCTCCACGGAAGGACCGCTGAACATGATACTCTATTTCGCTCAGCTCAATTCTTTGACCATGAATCTTGATCTGTGTGTCCTTCCGGCCGAGTATCTGAAGAGAGCCATCTGTGTGATACCGCACAAGGTCGCCTGTCTTGTACAGACGCTGCCCGGTGTCCTGTCGAAAGTCACATAGCCATTGGGGGCTCTGTATAAAGGCTTCCGCTGTCTTTTCCGGGTTGTTTACATACCCCCGACCAATTATTGGTCCCTCAATTAATAACTCCCCAACCACACCGATAGGGGCTAGCCTTTGATGATCCGATTTATCCACAATCCAGCATACCGCTCCTCCGGCAAACCCAATATTGTTTGGGTCACCATCTTGGCTTTCAGGGCAAGATTGTGTAGTTGAAATCACGGAGCACTCTGCGGGGCCATACGCATTTAGGACCTTAGCATGGCCTTCCCACATTTGGACATCGGTCCCGTTTCTCTTTTCACCAGTATGGACTATAGTCTTCAAAGTAGGAACGTTATCAGGACGCAAGATCCGAGCAACCGACGGGGTGAAAAGGGCCCAGTTAGCCCGCAGCTTGGTAATCGCGTTCTCAATAAAACCGCCACGATCTATCTCGGATGGCACACAGATACATCCCCCAACAAGTAGAGTGGCCAAGTTTTCCGCAATGCTGACATCAAATGAATAGGAAGAGAACTGAAAGACTCTAGATTCGGAGCTTAAGCGGAGGCTTTTAGAATAACTCATTGCAGCTGTGCAGAATGCACGGTGATCTATCAAAACTCCTTTTGGCGCACCTGTGCTACCTGATGTAAACACTGAGTATACTGCATGGTGTGGCTTGACCGTGGGGCTTGTCCAAATACCCTCCATTCTGTGCCATGCAGACTCACCATCACCAGCATTGACCGTGATAACGGTAGCTGCCAGCGCAGTGGCCTTCACAAGAGTTTGTGGGCAACACAGGATTATATTTACCCCAGCACTTGCACAGATATTCTCAAGGCGTGTTAATGGATGGGAAGGATCTAGTAGTAAAAATGCTCCACCAGCCTTCATAACACCGAGCATTGCCACCGTTGTCCATTTACTCTTCTCAAAGCAAAGCGACACAATCACATCCGGGCCCACCCCGACGCCTGACAGGTATCGTGCCAACTTGGATGACCATATTTCAAGGTCGCTATATGTAAAATCTCCATCCCAAGCACAAACAGCTGTCGCTTCAGGTTGAGTCATACATTGGGTATTGATTAGCTCATGAACGCAAGACTCCTGTAACTCTGGAGCACTACCGTTCCATTGTTTTAGCTGTGCAGTATCCTCCGGACTGATTGTACTGAGGTCCGCAACTGTCTGGTTTACGTTGCTGTGTATTCCTTGGGTGATGCTGGCCAGGTGGTCAATGATTCGCCTCATTTGACTCTGTGGTACAACACGCTCATCAAATACCGCTTTCACGTTCACTTGATTGACATCAAGATCACACGAAAGCATCAATGCATAAGTGTTATACTTTGACTCATCCGCGGTGGCTTCCCCATTTGTGAGTACTGTAATGGGGTTGCTGTTCTGTTCCGCTGGTTGTACAACCAGTAAGCTTTGAAACTGGCAAGCAATCTCGGCTTCCTCCCCAAGGCGGCTGATGTTCTGCAATCCAAGCTGCTCGAACTGCATCATGGCAGCGGAGCGAGCTTGAAGGTCAGCAAGTGAATCCTTGACTAACATATCAGGCTGCAGTTGAATTCGCAATGGTACTGTGGCAATGGTTGGACCTGTCATTTGCTCGACATCTGCTACGGGCGCACTACGGCCATTAACCGTCACGCCAAACACGACATCTTTGCAGTTTGTATGCAGTGACAATATAATTGCCCACGCAAGACGTAGCTTTGTTGAAACGGTAAACTCATCGCCGTCTGCTGCTGGTCCTCGTCTAAACGCGATTTTGCGAGTGATCACCTTGGTTGTCCTGGGTACATACGCCACAGAAGGTAAAGAAGGGAAAGGAACCGTATCAATAGCAACAAATTCCGAACGCCAAAATTGCTCGCTGTCGCGCTGAGACTGTAAAACATAGTCGACGAATGGGCTGAAGCTTCGGTACGGCAACGGGCTGTCGCCCCAGTATGCAGATTCGAGTTGCTCAAGCACTAAAGGCAACGACCATCCATCGAAAACTGCATGGTGCATAGTGAGAACAAATCTATGCTCATCGTATTTATTATTTCCCCGGATAATAGCGAGTCGCATCAGTGGCTGGCCAATCCGCATTGGTATGGAGCGATCTTGAGTAACATACAGATCCAGGTCATCATGATGTTGGCAGCAGATATTGTTTTGGATAACAACTTGGAAGGTCCCTTGAGCTGCGGATTGGACGATCCGTGATCGCAGAATCGGGTTCTTGCCAATAACCAAACACCAAGCACGTTCAAACCTGGCTATATCGATGTGGCTTGGCACATTGTAGACTGTCTGAGAAGTATGTACGCCCGGGTTTTTCGCTGTTAAGGCAATCAAGCCTTCTTGCATCGCGGTACATGGATAGATATCCTCAATCTGGTTCCCATGGACCCGGCACTGTTCAATCGCCAGCTTTCTAATTTTATCCACGTCTTTATCCTTGAGAAGGTCAAAGGGAAGTATATCGCGTACATGGCTGTTGGCACCTTCCCGCGCCACCAGAGCAAGATCCGATAGCTTCGAATTAGCGAACACGTCTGCCAGGGTGAGATAAAGGCCCTCCTCTCGAGCGGCCATCACTAACTTCATTCCCGCAATAGAATCACCGCCACACCGGAAAAAGTTATCATGTCTGCCAATACTTTGTGGCGTTCGGTGGAGTATCTTAGCCCATAGCATCTGCAACAGTCTCTCAACCGCGGTTACCGGGACCTCAAGTGAAGGTGAGCCACCTAAGTACAGGTCAATCTCATCCTGGGATAGCCTCGAGGCAAGAAGGAGCAGCCTTTTTCTATCTATCTTCCCTGCCCTATTGAATGGGATCCGACGGGTGGGAATAACAACAGATGGGATCATATGTCGCGGTAACACTTTTGAAAGATACCCCTCTAGTGACTGTAAATATAGTGTTGCCCGACTATCATCTATGAAGATGTCGTCTTTTGGTCCGTCATGTGTGAGGTTGAAGTTAAGGAATGCCGCCAATCTAGTACCCCCAAGAAGCCCTACGACCACGTCATGAGCTTCAGGATGCTGTTCAGCGAAGAAACGGCGCGCGTGGTATTCTACCTCCATCAGTTCCACTCTCTGACCGTGTATCTTTATTTGGCTATCCTTGCGACCAACAAAATTGATCGTGCCATCTGCATTGTACCGTGCTAGGTCCCCCGTTCTGTACAGGCGTTGTCCTGACCTACCAGAACGAACCCGGTCAAGCCAAGCGGCGGACTCCAAGAATGATGATTTGGTGCTTTCCTCGTCATTAATATATCCACGGCCGACGGACGCACTTTCTATGACCAGCTCTCCAGTTGCTCCTATAGGCAACAACTGTTCGGGGTTGTCCATGTCAACTATCCAAAGAGCAACTCCAACGCCTCTCCCTATATTTCTATGGTCTGAAATAGTCATAATTTTTGAGTGTAAGGAGCTCACTGCAGCACATTCACAGGGCCCATACGCATTCATTAGGTGAACCTTCCCGGCCCAGGAGGCGACATTCGCAGCTGTCATCGGTTCACCACCCAGAAGTAAGCATCGCAGGGTTGGTACACTTTCCGGTGCTATCAAGCCAGCAACAGAAGGGGTTAGACTAGCCCAATTTACTTGATGCCGGTTGATACACGAGGCGATATCGTTGCTGCGCTCTGACGCCGACGGCAAGCAGATGCAGCCGCCAAACATCAAGGTAAATAAGATGTCCCGGTTAGCCACATCATAGGCGAAGTTGGCAAATTGGAGTACCTTCGAATGACGATTCAACGACAAAGCCGCTCCGTTACTCTTAGCTGCCGCACAGAACGATGCATGTTCGATAACGACACCTTTCGGTACTCCCGTGGAACCGGATGTGAAGACGGCGTACAGGGCATTCTGAGGCGTTGCTGAGGTTCTGATAACACCTGGCTCATCTACTTGATCATGCTGCCAACTGTAAATTTCCTGCCCAACAGTGATGACCCGGGTTGTCAACTCCTCCACGATTCTCTTGTTTTGAGTTGAGGTCACCACGAGCTCGGCCTTGACGGCCTTACATATGCTGTGGATACGCTCGAGGGGGTAGTCTGGGTCCAAAAGTATATAAGCTCCACCGGCCTTGATCACCCCAAGTATTGCAACAATGGCCCATTTATTCTTCTCAAAGCACAGCGGAACAAATGTTTCCGGTCGGACTCCACATGTTGCGAGGCGGGCTGCAACTTGCGATGAAAGCTCATCCAACCTTTTGTACGTGAAACTGCCGTCCCATGAAGAGATGGCCATATCATCAGGGTTCTCAAGGCATTGCTGTAATATGAGGTTATGGACGCAGTCGTTTGACTGTGGAGTCGCTCGCTCATTCCACAGGGCGATCTGAGAAACATCTTGTTGGCTGCACAGATCTAAACAGCTCACAACCTTTACAGGTTCCCTAACTATTTCTGACATCACTCTGCGGAATGCCTGAGCTAGCATTTTGGCTTGATCGGGAAGTAAGGTTGACGACCAGTACATAAGTGATGCTATTATTCCTTCTCGTCTCATATGGATCTCGACCACAATTTTATACTATCCCCGTCGGTCAGAAGAGACACTGCAACATCTGGCGACTAACTTACTTTTGATACCCAACTGTAATCCACACCAGGGGATGGCGATTCGGCAGTTTCAACCATGTTCTGCAGGATCGCTGTATGAAAGCTATTCCAAGCCGGGTCTGTGTCATCCTGCAAGTCTTTCCCCTCCCAACGTCTATAAAAGGATCCGCGGGTGCCTTGCTGAAGTAGTTCCAGGAGGGACGTATTTTTTGCCATGTCTATCATACAGACCTGTTCACCTTTATGACCGACATCACCTGTAGTAAAGTATCCGAAGGAGATATTGTTTGAAGCCGTATAGGAGCGAAGAACAGCTCCCCAGGCCACTTGAAAGAGAGCCGAGGTACTTACCGTGTGGCAATCGCAAAAGTCCTGGATTTTCAGCGCCGGATCCAGCTTAATCTCGACGCATTGGACTTTACTCGACAAGGGTTCCAGAGGTCCAAGTTCTTTACTCGTTGGAAATAGCCGTAATTCATCTTGTACTTGGGGCTTCATCCTATCTTCTATAACAGAATTGTTGCTCAAGGTGGACTGAATAGATAGTCAGTCCTTCTTCTTCATCCGTCGTTGGAGCTTACAAACATCTATCGCTTTCCCCGGTGCGTTATGGCTATTCGAGGCTGTAAGAATTGAGAGCACAAGTCTGTAAGTGTGTTGAAGACTCGAATGCACAATATGCAACGATCTTGGTAGTGGAGAAAGACAGGGATTTTGTCGGGGAAAGCGAAAAGCCCAGAGTAATGGAAGTTGATTCCGATTTTTCCTCAGATTTAGAGTGGGGTAACTTCGCTAAACCTCACCTCGCCGATCCTCTGCTCGCGTTCACGTATAAAATACCCATTTAGGGTACCGATCTGCATATACGGCCCCAAGGCCCCTAGCTGAACCCGACGTGCAGATCGTTGAACAAAATGAATGAAAGAGCGGTGGCGTGTTTTTGAAATACTCCGTCTTCAGAACTTCAATCTCGAAATTTGCAAGTAACGGCGGCCAGCGAGTGGGGGTTCAATGTTCAGGTCGTGTGGTTGATGTGAAGAGCTGAAAACATGCCAAGTGGGGTTGCTGATGGGGGGATTGACAGGATTGATACGCAATTGTTGATATTCGAAGAATGGCAAGCCCATAACGTGACAGGGGATACCATATATTCTTCACCTTGTGAATAGTGACATCTGCAATACATCCCAGAAGAACTATTAGCTTGACGACAAATCCGGTCGTCTGTGAACATTCAGTGAATAATGCGAATAACCACTTCCGCATCACTCACAGTTCCGTCAAACAGCGAGAGCTCCATGGCAGAGACGATGGGATCGGTATCCAGGTAGGATCAAGAGCTGGCGACCCCTACCTTGCCCCAGGTCCATGACTTGATTCACAAGCAAGGTCTCGTCCATCCTGAATGCACGGCAATCTGCGCCTGGGACGACAATATCACGTATGGAGAACTGGATGATTGGTCCTCTCGACTAGCATTTCATCTCCGGTCCGAGTATGGAGTGCGCCCAGAAGAATTTGTGCTGGTGTATCTGGAAAAGTTTAAATGGGCGGCGGTAGTGATGTTGGGAATCCTGAAAGCAGGAGCAGCCTTTGCTTTTCTAGATCCCTCCAGTCCACTAGAGCGGCTGAAGTCCATCTGTACCACAGCAAGGGCCAGCCTGATTATATCTTCCCAGTCACAGGCGGCAATGGCAGCCGGATTGACCCCCTAGGTAGTAGTGGTACCCAGCCATATAAATTGGAAAGAATGCGACCGGGGCCTGCACATCCCAGAAGACCATAGTTTCAGCAACGCTGCGTACGCTGTATTTATATCCGGTTTAACGGGAATCCCTAAAGGTGGTTATCGAGTATGGCACATTCGTGTCTAGCGCGTTGGCTCACGGAGGGAATTTGGGCATGGGTGTACGGAGCAGAGTGCTTCAGCTCTCATCCTATGCCTTTGATGTGAGCATCGGCGACTACCTGACAACCCTGCTCGCTGGCGGGTGTGTCTGTATACCGTCAGAAACAGATTGAAAAGAGCGACTAGCAGATTATATGGTTCAGTAAGGCGTAAATTTTACGATCTTGACCCCTTCAGTATCAAGGCTGCTATCCCCTGAGGATGTACCGGCGTTGGAGGTATTATGCCTTATTGGCGAGCCAATGGCGAAGAGTGATGTTCTTCGCTGGGCAGGGAGAACGAAGCTTGTGAATACTTATGGTCCTGCCGAATGCTCGGTGATTTCCATGGTGCAGAGTCATATCACTATTTCGTCGGAGCCTGGGAATATCGGTTTTACAACTGGATGTGCCTGCTAAGTGATCCACCAGGACGACCCAGAAATCCTCTTACGACCGGAAGAGACCAGTGAGCTACTCATTGAAGGCCCTATCGTGGGCCGTCATTAGCTGAATGAGCCTGAGCAAAGTGTTGCAGTATTTATCAGGCCTCCGGCCTGGTTACGTGAAGTTCGCCCAGAAGGATATACTGGGCGCCTGTACCGAACGGGAGATTTGGTTCTTCGTGAGCCAGATAGTTCGCTACGGTATATTGACAGGCGGGATAATCAGATAAAGGTGAACGGACAGCGGGTGGAGTTGGGAGAGGTGGGGGCACGCTGTCAAGTTGGCTTTCTCAGGCCTTGTTGACGTCGTGGTCGTGGCTGTCAATGTAGGTCACAGCACCGCTGTCATAGCATTTCTGATGTACGACGAGGGGAGCCAGCCACATGTGGATCGAGGAGTGGCTATGGAACTCTTGCGGAGTGATTTGCCTCAATATATGATCCCAGAAGCTTTTGTCGAGCTTGAAAGCATACCACTCACCACCACTGGAAGGCTGACCGTAAAAGACTTCGACAAGAGTATAAAACCGGATGCTATCGCAAACACAGCATGAAGCAGCAATCCCTCACCGCTGTGGAGGCAAGGCTACAACAGATCGTCGGTAAAACTTTGGGTCTTCCCCGTCAAAGCGTCTATATGAATGACAGCTTTGCAGACCTTGGTGGGGATTCTATCCGCGCCTAAATATAAAGATATCTATAAAAATAGGTAAGAAATTTAATGTATTAGTTTTGAATTGAATATATATATTTTAGATTATATATATATATGTATGTAGGGCACCTTTTCAAAACTTCTAAAAATTAAGGTTTTTGGGGAACTAGGCATTTTTAGAAATTTTTAATAGGTAATTTATATATTTAATATATACAGAAATCTATATATATAACAAAATAGATATATCTATATATAAAAAATCGATTTAATATATCTATATAGTGGCGGTAATTTTGGTAAGAAGGTGGTAAAAATAAATAACACTACAGAAGGTTAAACCCGGGAACCCGGATAAACTCACCACCTTACCTAAATAGGTAAGGTATTGCCTAATTAGGCCTAATCTAGATCTTGGCGGGCCCCCGACGAGTTGGTTAATCTAGATTGCCCCGGGTTCGGGCCGGGGGCCGGGTCTTAGATCTAGAACCCGAAACCCACTCTAGTTAGGCACAGGGCAAAATTGTATATACCACGTCTTGTCCTGATCATAGTGATCTAATATAGGAGTGCGTTGGAAGAGCTCCGAGAGCAGGAACTCGACAGCCGGCGAGACCTAGCGTTCTCTTGTTCGCCGAAATGGTCGATAGGGCGCCAGCGCCGGCGTACTACCTATCCTCAAGCAGCTTTCAAGCTCACTGAGAATTCTCAATCTGGTCTCAACCCCTCTCACTTCAGTCTATGACCCCGACCTCCTCCTGGTGCGTTCACCCTTCTCGCTGTTGCTCGCTCATGAGATCATCTTTTTGCAAACTCCTCGGCTGACTGTATCCCCCACCCCTTGCGAATTCGCTGCAGCCACTCATTGACCGACAGAATCTCTTCGCCGACCTTGACATTGCCGTCGCCAATTCTCTGTCGCTCGACTGGATCATAGGCCGGAACGTGCAGCATCTCGTGATCTTTATTACAAACCTTCACCTCGATCGTCCCGTTCCGCAGATTGTCCAAGCATCGTTGGTCGAACTTGACGTAGTTACACTCCTTGCAGAGGAAAAAGTTGTTTGCAAACGTCCAGTAGGTGCCACAGCCACCGTCGCAGATGTCTCTCAAGGGTCCTTCGAGTTTACGCTCGGTTGTGTCAGACGTGGTGGGATTTTCAGTGTTTTCCGTGGTATCATCGGGTGTTATTAATGACCAGGCGGCTAGAGCGTCGGCATCATGGCCTGCGAACATAAAATGCATCGCTAGGCCATTGTATCCTTGCCAGTCATTGAGTGGATCATCATCTGAAAGAAGATCAAGGTTCAGCTTGATGTAGCGTCGTAGGACATTTTTGATCTTCTGTTCATCGCCGTGCAAGGCGTGGTACCGAGCTAAAAGCCGCGCCGGATATGTACCATGAATAGTATCATCCCCGAGTTTGAGCGCTACGACATTGTCTAGGTGCTCTAGGTAAATTGCAGCAGTTTCTGGGTACTGTCGAGCTTTCTCAAAGCATACGATAGCAAGCTCTGAAGCGGCACGCGCTTGTCTATCGGCAACCATCCAGTCATCGGTTGCATTCATATGCAGGATTTGTAGCCACTGATTGATAGCCAATTCCACCCGGTTGAGGTCTCCGGCGCTGTTGTCGGAGTGCAGAAGTGCAAGATGATACATCAGATCAATCTGGCAGATTTGTGCCCTGCACTCCTCTTCAGGCCTGCTGGCCTTTTTTGCCTGCACGACTCGTGTTTTGGCAGCATTAATGGCTGCCTCGTAGCTTTTGAGGATGATGTTGAACTCCTGATCGCTGCGAACTGATGCGAAGAGAGCTTCATGGTATTCTGGCCGATCATGGTGCGTATGAAAATGCTGGATCTGCCGATCGAAACCACTGCTCTCGTCTGTAGAATCTTTCATTGACTGGAGAAACTCAAGCAAACGCTGGTAGTTCCCCTGCTTGTGCAACAGCGTCATGAGTGCAAGAGCCGTGTCATAGTCGTGAGGGAATTCTTGTAGTAGCTTCTCGTAAATCTCAAGAGTTATTTCACTTCGGCCAGCCTCCTTGTTCCATTCCGCGAGGTCTCGATTCATCTCTGCCAGCTCATCTTTGAGCTCTTCAGCATTTCCTATTTCTCCACTCCCAATGCCTTTCTTTGTCGCCTCCAAAATTTCGATAGCGGTGGTAAACTCCTTCCGGCCAGCATAACAGTCTGCTAGTCCCCACTGTGAGAACCAGTTATCCTGCGCGAGTGTCGATGTAAGTTTGAAATGTTCGATAGCCTCGTCGTACTTGTTAAAGACTCGTAGGGTACGTGCCAGGTTACAATTCTCCTCATAGCCTAGAGTATCGAGTCCAATCTGCGCCTGAGCCCATTTTGCTGCATCTAATATCTGGGAGGCTTCAACTTGCCCAGCGTCCGGGTCGTTGATTAATCTTTCGATCTTAGGGTCTTTACGGTTCTCAATCTGAAAACAGTTAGCTATTGATCTTTGCCAGGGAGCATATAGTTATGGAATACCTTGGTGATGTACCCACGCACAGCATTGAACAGATGTGTAATGTCCCTTGGACCGTACCGGAGCCACTTGCGAGCACAGACTCTGCCAATATGCTCAAGGAGATCTGCATCGAGATCAGATTTGGAACTCAGACTCTTGACCCACTTTCTCTCCTCCTCGGAGATATTTTTGGTGACGGCAGAGTCTTGCAGCCATTTCAATGTGACTTCTGCATGGTCATCGTGGTAGATCCATAGGACGCGGAGTCGGTAGCTGCTCGCCCTCCACCATCGCTCGATGACCTCGTCATCCGTGAAAATCTTCACCAACTGCGGGCCTATTGCTATCTTTTGATGCGGTTGTATCAATGAAGGGTCGGCTTGTTTGAGATGGTCGCCCAAACTGTTCTCCGCATACCGAAGCAAAGGATTCAGATTTGGCGATGCTTTGGAACAAATAACCTCCAGACACGCTGACACAATCATTAGATGTGCTGTCTCAGTGTCTACCGCAATCCGAACGGTTTTTCCTTTCATTTTGCGCTTGAAGAATTCATCGAATCCAAATTTGTTGAACAGTTCCGGGTCGCAGACGGACTCCAGAAATCGTCGCACGATTCTTACTTCGGCCTCACTGACATCGCCGACGGTATCCAAATCCTGGTCGTCTCTAGTGCTTTCTGAATCAGAACTCGTACGGAAAAAGTCCTTCATCGAACTGGAGACAAGATGAACGCGTACGCCTTCAATGCAAAGCAAGGAAGAATACTGATCTCTTATGGTCTCTGCTAGAGGTCGGAGAGAAGGTTCGCGAGATTTGAGGAAGAGCGCAGCTTCCAGCTGCTCGAGGGTGAGTGGATATTCTGCAAAGACGACCCACGTAAGCAGATAATTAAGATCGGAGATATCGTCGTCGCTGAGCGTGTCGCTGAGCATTGCAATCTTTCTAGCAATCGTGTCGGATCGATCTTCTCCCGACCGGGCCAAAATGTCGCGGATCTCGCTAGGGCGTTTCTTGCGGCTGATTTCGTCTAAGAGCAGTCCGACGTTGACAAAATCGCCCTTGGTCTCATTCGTCAGGGTCTCCAAAATATTGCCGCGTAGCGCAGCCACTTGGTCCGACGATCCACCGAGAATCTCCATCTTGTTCATTCGGTCGTTGATGAAGTTGGTCATGTCATCACGATTCGCGGACGCCACATCGATGACTGAAATTTCGTCTTCCATTTGAGCGTTGATCCAGTTCATCGTCTCCGTCCGTCCAATTAAGAGAATACGAAGAGTGAACCGAGGCCATGTGCAAGCCGTACTCTGCCATTCCTCGAGAAGCTGCACAAACTCCTTCAGATGTTGCTTGTCCATCTGGTCGATTCCATCGAACAAGAGAAAGAATGTGGAGTCGGTCTTATAGGATTTGCCAAAGAGCTGCCTGCAGAGGCTCCCAATCTGGTTAATACCGACGGTCTTGACTGAGCCTAACTCCTTGCGATACACCATATCCACTTTGGCAATTTGCCATGCCAGGACTTCCAGGGCCTTGACCAGCGATGGGTCTTTCAACTCTTGTTGATCGAATATATAGTAGGAAATGGAGGTGCAAGCCATATCCTCTGTAGCCTCGGTGTACAGCTCCTGCAACTGCTTGACGATAGCCGTAAAAAGGAACGATTTGCCAACGCCCTCACCTCCCGCGACCCCCAAAATGGAAAACCGGGACCGTCGGATCTCTGCCCACGCCGTGTATAAAGGGTCATGTTGAAGCCATTCTCCACTGCCGGAAATTTGGGCATTCAAGCGACGTTTGTAAAGCGCCTGGATGGCCTTGTAACTCTCGCTGGGTGTGCCGAGACTTGCATCAATGTTGCTTAGGAGCCGCTGTGCCACATTGTCTGCGTCTCTCTTCCTCTCGAAGGTGAGCAGCTTGTCAACCGAGGCATTGACCTTCCGAGTTCCATCTCGGGTTTCGACGACCGCTATTTCGCTGGCCTTCTGTGACTCGAATCCCAGAGTTGCTCGCATCTGAGATTCACGTTCAGCCAGCAAAGCCAGACGCTCCAACTGGCCGCTGACACCTTCATCGCTGTCGAAGGCAAACACCTTAAGGGCAGTGAGGATCTTGTTGCCCTTGAGCACCTTAATGGACAACGCACAAATGTCGACAAAACACACCAACTCCTCGTTAATAATCTTGCGAAGGGAAATGTCAACGGCGTCTGCCGGTAAACGCATATAGATCTTGCAGCGCTCTAATACATCGGAGATCCGTCGGAAGAGCTCAGCTAGACTACTGAAAATGCGCTTGTATTTAGCTCCGGTGGCAATCAGATACGAAACCGCATTGAAGCAAAGGCTACTAGGTGCGAAGACCTACAATGTGGGTTTCAGTTCTGAGTACTGACCTCTCGCCCATGAGTGTACTCACCATGCTCGCACCCTGGGCAGCTATACCCCCAAGGACCGTGATCAATGTCAGTGTCTTGCCTATTACATCCTTGGCAGTCCTGAATTTTTTGTTTTTTTCGTCGCCGTCATCTTGCTTTATCCGAATCTGGTCAAGGACCTCGTCGACGGTGAATTTTGGAGACGTAGTGAGATCGACCTTGGTCGTCTGCGCAAATGCCCCACAAGCCCTTTCCCACGCGTCCTGGATGTTATAATCGTCCTCGACTGGAAAGGCAGACATGTGGACGATACAAAATGCCCCTTGTTTTTAAAACAAAAATTCGATGGGACGCAATGATGGGTTATAGGTTGTTTCTTGGTTGCCAGCACTCCCTGTAAAAGGACTTGTACTTCAGCAGTTCGGATTGCACCATGAAAGGAAAATCATTTCGGCGGCGGACTTCCTGGTGTTTTATCCTTAGTGCCGAGCTGAAAACATTATTGTAACATGAAGAGTGGGGAGAGCTTCTGCCCAAGGTGAGGGCCGTGGCGTTTTCGCCAATGGTGATAGGGCATGGCCTTACCTGGTGTAAGCCCTAGAGTTCTGATTATTCTGGGGGATGAATGGAAGGAAGTTTAGCGTCGACTTTTGTTACGAAAACTTCGAATCGGAACAGCCATATCAGCCATTCCAAATCCAAATGCATTTAGCGCAATGTTATTTCTGCCTTCTCCTTCAATGACGCCTACGGCGACAACGCCCGGCAAACCCTTCTGTCACTGGGGTGCGAGCAAACGACAGGATGCAGGATCCCGTCGCCAATGTATCATACAGCGTATGTCGCAAAGCTATTCGCCCCAATCGCGACCAGAATAATATTCAGACGCTGACATGAAGGTGTCAAACTATGTTTGTGCACCGGAGATGGCTGGGCGGGCGAGGTTCGTATTCACTGAAACGGTTAGCGTCTCTCTTGGTGTTGTTTAGGGCGGAGCCTGACAAAGATAGGCACATCGCTGGTATCCTATAAGCTCTAGTGCTCTACTGATAAATTCGTCGAAATTAGCGTAAACTTTGAACCTTTTCACTGTTTGCTAGCATCTACTGAAACGTCGTCAGGTCAACTAATTTAGAAGAGAGATATAGAGGTCTGACCAGGGCATTCTGAATCGTTGATTCAGAATGATTTGACCTTTTTTAGCCTCGTGGAATATCGGGCCCTGGCAATATCTCTTACACGGGAACCCACTTCAGCCTAACGTGGCTGCTTAGTCAGCTGAACTGAGTCTATTTGGGTCTAGACCGGGGAACCCAGGTTAATATAAATCCGTGCGGGTTTGGGGTGGGTTTGGGCTAGCCCTTTGAAAATCCGCCCCGAAACACACTCTAAAAATGATCAAAGCACAATTCAAAAAGCTGCTCTGAATAGATGATTTGGCTGATCGGCTGGAAGGCTATCCCGCTTTCGACTTATTATGATTCCTTAGCCTTGGTCACACGGGCCATGGGCTTGACAAAGGAAAAGCTCTCGTTCATCCTTCATGAGGGAAAAGACCTCGACGATGAAGTTGTACGAAACGATGGCTAGCTGCATGCTTCTTCAAACCCCATAAGATGTAACACGTTGCTCCTATCCCGGTACCTGTTATGTCAGAGAGACCAGCGTTATATTATACTGTCATTTCACTGCAGTTTCGTCCACAAATAATCGGTCTGGTCTATTCATCGAATCGCTGGTTAATTATTGCCATGTTCGGTGGGAGACAGGAGCCGACCTTGGTCAAACTGGAGATGTGGGAAGAAGATACAATGACACGCTATTGGGTGGAAGCCGTAGGCCCTTGTATATCTACCGACATTTAATGCCGCGCAACCAGAGATATATCAGTTTTGGTAACGTCAATATTAGTTTTACTGAGGGGTTGAGCCTCCGTCTTCCGACATCCGTGAGCAATATCCGAGATCGACAACCCATAATTCCGCGTCTCCGCGCACATGAGGAATGGTATACTGGTTTTCCGACGCCCAAGGGAATATATGTCGCAACGAGCAAAGAAAGATATATGGGGTAGCTAAGCCTGGACTAGCGATCCACCGAAATCACCAGCAAGATTTCCAGCCTTGTCAATTTGATACGAGAAATATAAATCAATCTGTTGTCAGTAGACGTTGGTGCTTTCATCCATCATGAGGTTGTCCATAGTCTCAACAGTCTCATCCCTACTAATAGTTGGGTTGCCGCTTGTATCCTCATTGCCCGCTATAAGCTCTGCTAGCTTTGGCGACCTCGAAAGCCCAGGCACTGGGCCATACCCCGCTGTAGGTTTTCCCTGTCCAACCGAGGCTGCTATCTCTCAGAGAATATCTCAAGGACCATCCTGATATGATTTAGGCTTGGTTTACCGACCCTAGTTTGTCTAACCACACAATCTACTCGCCTGTCTCTGTGCCGCCAGGTGTATCCCTCCCAGTCCTTGTCTGGGGAGAAGGTGGTTGTGACAACAATGGGACGAAATTCGCGCCATTTCTCACTAACATCGCCTCGTATGGATTTTTAGTCCTTGCATCCGGTCCCCCAAACGGGAGCGGCTCCACCACCGCGCAGTTCATGGAGGACGCAATCCAATGGATCACCCGTAGGGCAGGAACAGGAGGCCGGTATGCTTCAGTGGATGCATCACTCATAGCAGCTGCAGGCCAAAGCTGCGGTGGGCTAGAGACGTATCGAATGCGCAACAATGACCAGGTCAGTGTCCTGGGTATCTTCAATTCAGGCTTCTTAGGAAATGCAACCTTCATCGCCAGTGTCGGGGGACAAGCCACTGAGCCCCCAACTAGTATTAAGGAGGTTCACAAGCCGGTATTCTACTGCCTGGGGGGACCTACAGATATCGCGTATGCCAATGTACGAATTCTTGCAATTACTGCTCCCGTTCCATGTCATCTAAAGGGTGAGCTGACAAACGCTTTTATAGGGCGAAGCGGACTATCATAATCTCACAGGGGTTCCTAAATGGATTGGGAATTATCCTGTGGGGCACAGTGGGACCTACCGTGACGAAAATGGTGGAGCTTTCGGTGTTGCTGCTGTTGACTGGCTGCTATGGACTTTTGGACGCAACGAGACGGCGGCTACCTTTTTCACCAAGGGAGGTGCACAGGAGGATGGATGGGAGGAAGTGGAAAGCCAGAATCTGGAGGCGCTGTTCGAGTTTATCCCGAGCAGGAAGGAGCGATAAATATTTGAAGAACAATGATTGTTTTTGTTCGGCCCCTGTCCCCAGACATAGGTTTCACTTTCCGGAAGTGCAAACTAGACACCTTGATGGTCAACAAATGGGTCTTTTTGCAGTAACAGTTTGCAACTTTATTGTCGGAAAGTCAAGTTTACCTCCTGTTGATACCTCTTCAGTGTGTTATTTTCTGCCTGCCTTTGTACGAGAGGAGCACCACACTAAAGCTGCTTCTTCGGAAGGATGAACTACAAACCTCCCAATACGGCATGGGGAATAATTTGACTAGCCAGTGTTGTTTGATCCACTGCCATCATGAGCTATAGCCAAAAGGATAGTGCACACGCCTAATGACAACATTACCTCTAGGCGCTTCCATTTATGGTATGCGGCTAGGAGAGCATAGGATATAATCTCAATCCCACTCCACCAAAAAGCCATGGACATCAAGGTCGTGCCTGGACTACCTTATCCTCAACATATAATGACAGTCGCACTGCAGCAAGGTGGCCTCAAATCATATAGAATGAAGAGGTTTAAATGATAACGAGGGTTAGAATTGCAGGTCTTGATGGACGTACGATATGTGCGTCTTATGCGAAGGAGAAATTCAATAGCTGCAACTCCAGACCTTAGGGCACGGTGATATGGCCAGTATAGTGCAAGACCTTTATTCATCATCTAATAATCCTTGTGACGTTGTAGAAGATCAATTTGACCTATAGAGCCAATATATGACGGCTGTTGCACTTCCAGGAGCTTTCACTCAGCCATGTAGCATTCATTCCAGAAGGCTATGATCATAATAATATACTTATATCTGGGAGATTGCCCACAAACCTAATCGTGAATAGTATCAATATAAGCTAGTATCTAGATATGTTGTGGTGTCCAAGCTTCGTGCCAATATCATCGCCTTCATCTGGCACCATATTGCAGAACATGGTCGACGATGTAGGATATTTGATCAAATCGGTATGTATCCTCCTCGATTGTGCAACCATAGGCATTAAAAACCATACTCGATTTATTCCTGCCGTAGGTCGGCCAGAGTGGTAGCGCCGTATCTTATCATCTTCTAAGCAAGAGGAAGTACAAGGTGGGGAAATATTAAAGACCAATGTAATGACTAACGTACCTCGATTTACATTCGGATTCAAATCATATGCGAAGGAGACCCAGGCTTTGGTCATTTCAGCGGCTAGGGCTTTTTCCCATGAAGCGTCGGGTATGAGATTGGAGAACACGTAAGGTATTTCCGTACCTGTCGTGATCCCCTTTGATGGATTTGAACTGTTAGCCTGGAGCTGGTTGAAACGATAACGGTATACAGGATTGTCTTCGTTGTGCTCAGTAAGTGCCTCGGCAATCATCCGCGCTGGAGCAACTTGTACAATATCCCCAAATATCGAGCACGCTTTCTTGTCTAAGATACCCGAACTGAACATAACGTCTCCGGTGTTATACGGACACCCTTCCCAAGGGGCATTAGGATAAAGGTCTAACAGATCTTTCACTATATAGTCAGGAAGAGATTCCGGTCGAAAATAACCATCAGCTAAGTGGAGGGACGTTAGTGCGGGGCTACTATATGTCTGCTAGCCATAGAGACATGGGCTCACCTAAGGGGCCTAGTAACTCATCAGTAGAGTTGATTCCAGTTGGAGCCGAAGTGGTTCCTTCGTCAGTATTCGCTTCCAGTATGATTAGTGACATCACCAATGGATATGCTTTTATAGGGGGGAGGACTTACTTCCTACAATAGTAGCCACCTTTACATATTTTCCTGCGGGAAACGCAAACTGCACAGATGTGGTTATGAAGCTTCCATCAATCGACTGGCCCGTTTCATCGCCAACGCTTGAAAGAAACGTGTCAATTGGAAGGGCCCTAATACAGTCCAGCTGTTCAGCTGCAGGCGATTGAGTCAGCATGGAGCAGGATGTATTTGTAAGCAAACTGTCGAAGGTCTGCTGGAATGAAGTCGTATTTGGCAAGGTGAGGGGAAATGCTCCCCCGCTCTCTAGAATAGCACCGCGGAATAGGCCATCGTCACGACCGCCATAGGCCATCATATGCGAATAAATGGAAACAGCCCCAGCTCTTAATAGTACAAGCGTCAGTCAGCGTTTATCTTTGGTAAGCCAAGATGTGCAAGACTCACGACTCTCCGAAAAGCGTTACTTGAAATGGGTTAACATAGGTTCTGTAAGCCGCTAACGGAGACATTGGTATACTACCTTTCTTGGGATCGCCACCAAAGGAGGCAATGTTTTCCTGTAACCAATGCAATGCTTGTCGCTGATCGAGCATGCCGATGTTCAGGAGACCGAGCTCTGCCATTTGGCGTCCGTTCAAAAACCCCAGGGATGCAACGCGATAATTCTGCCCAGCCTCAGCTGCTAAGTGATGCTGGAAGAAAGCCAACTGTTGGTAGCAGGACACGTACGATTGATACAAATATCACTGGCTTTTTGATTTGGGCGGATAGCTTGACAATATTGGAACCGTCAAACCGTGGGTCTCCCTATATATTCGTTTAGAAAAATGTTTGTCGATGTACCTTGATATGTGAACCTACCACATATCCCCCAGTGAGTCCACCACCGTAGAGCCATACAAAGACCGGTACAAGTGGACAAGATGCATTTTTTCCCACTTCATCTGGCCGCCAGATGTTTAATGTAAGGCAGTCCTCGCTCTGTTGGTACTTCGAGTTCCCCTTTCCGTAACATGCTGGGCCCATAGTACTTGCGTTCAATGTCCCAAATGATGAGCTGAGAGGCACTGCTTGCCGTAGTCGCAACGGTCCTATGGGTGGCTGTGCGTAGGGAATGCCCAGGAAGCGCTGAACCCCTTCCACGTCATTTCTCCATCCAAGGACAGTGCCATTCTTCAATGTCACCACGGGCAGTGATCCATATTCACTATCTCCCAATGCAGTGCCATGTAGGATATGACATAAGAGCAAATAAAATACCCTCCACTGCATCATGAGCTTCATACATTCGCTGTGATATATACGAAAAGACGTATGCAGCTGATGGAATATATATCTCGATGTACGACAGTATTGTACTGAGCTGAAACCTGAATTAATGGGTCCATCAATGCACCCGGCACAGTTTATGACCTGCGAGACAGTTTAAATCTAGTGCCAAGATTTGTCCGGATGGCGGATGAAGAACTGCCGGCTCCATGCTTTCCTCCGCTCGAAACCACCCAGAAGCCTCGGAAGGGATTGTCTATAGGGATCTGATCACCATGTTGGGTACGGATATCCCGCTATTTCGCTGAAGCTCTTACCAGACAGACCAATGCATGGAAGAGTATCCTAGAAATGGATATACGCGGCAATGGAGGACACTGTCAGAACTCTATACTGACAATTTATACCGTGGTATACAGGATAACTCCGCTTAAGCAACACAGCCAATTCTCTACTTTTCTGACTTTCCAGCGTGACACATCCTTTTAGTGCTCAGTTGGGGAGTCTTAATTATAGCATTAGAAATGGTATTTCACACATAAGTATTATCCCTGTAGCCCTCGACTGAAACTGAACAGTCAAAGTCCATCGGGCTAGAACTACCTAGGCCTAGTGCGAAGTATTCCAATGGCGCCGGATCGCCCAGGAATGTGAGAAGGTCATCGTGGGTCGAAAAAAGGTTAGTATGTGGTGAGTCAAAGCGCACCACCTCTTCATGATTAGGATTCGGCATTTGGGACAGCGTCTCGCGTCGCAAGCTGCTCTCGCGCATTGGGAACCGTGAACTAAGGGGTTCTGTGGCCCGTCCAAGTGGGATATTCTGCACCTGATGCTCCCTCCTTCCTCTCTCAACAACAAATTTGCAGACGTGAAGGATTTGGGTTATCACATCGGCGCACCGTTGGGCTACCTTAAGGGTTTTCATGCAGTCCAAGATTTTCACGGCCTTATGCACATCTTGGATAAGTGTGTCTACTGCGGTTTGTGGATACCCTATAAGGATGGTATGAAGAATGATTAAACTGGCGTAGAGAACGTAGAAGGTGTTGTACCACCATGTTCGGAAGTAGTGGCGATGCTGATACGCATCATATGCTAGAGCGATTGTCTGCTGGGCTGCCTCAAGACAGATGTGCATGTGATCAACTTGAAGAGCACTGCTTGCTACGGAAAGATGAGGTCGATGAATGAACATCCGGGCGTGATGAAAACGTAGTTGCAAGGTCAACTTCTGTTTGCTCGCCCATTCAGTCTCAGTGAAGGTATCAACATCTAAGTGAAGATGCTTCGGCAAGTGCAGTTTCCAACGAAGCAAATCCTGGTCTAATTTCGTAGCCAGATCTGACTTGTCCTGCGGTGAGAGTGCGTTCGAGGAATGGTATAGACGCTTCGATGCGCGCTGTAATATCACCGATAGGTCAGCCAGGACCGTTACAAGGGCATCTTCAGTTCCCTGCACATCGGGGTTATTCAGGGAGGATGGAGCGCCCTCCTGTGACATACGGCTTTTGGACGGCGCATATTCACTTGGCTCTGCTAATGTACTGGATCTTCCGGACAGACAGGATGCCTCGATGTCCTGGTAGTAAATACCCCACCACGTGCGGGCCCTGGCAATCTGGTGGCGATCAGAAGAGTATCGATCATTGCTAGAAATACCAATAGCAAGTGCAGTTCGCACAGCCATGCCGCTGTACATATAACAGGCATGTGGCTTGAGCGCATGTTGACAATATATCGACAGTAGAAGAAGGGCTTGGGCACTTTCAATGGAGCAGACCTCAAATATGTCTCCCAGTAATTGACGAGCCCTGCGAAAGTAAATCTTGGAAAGGAAAATAGAGGACGGGATGTTTCTGGGGGGTTTGGATGACGAGCGTTCTGTCAAACTAATTTCAAGCTCAGTGCGTAGCGAAAGAAAGGCATCTGCACTGGCTGTTAGAGCCACCACCGCTAGTACTGCATTGTAAAGAGCAAAGAAATGCATCTGATCTCGTCGCAGTTGCTTTACTGCACTCTCCACCCAAATCTCCTCCTCACATCGTCCAGTGAAGTGCTGTCTGTCCAAAAATGGAAGAGAGTTATGGATATTGTCAAAGAAGAGATTGACGTACTCCATCTCCAGCCTCATCGGACTACCAATGAAGCAGTCACAAAGACCAGATTGACCCAGTTCTACCATAATACTCTGACCCATACCTGCTGGCTGCGAGGTGGTCGGCATGTGCGTTCCGATAGAGGCAACCTCGGGGGCTTTATGAAGTTGAGACGTCCTCCCCGCCGCCGTCACCGGGGCTGGCGGAGCTGAATCAGGTATGGTCGATTGGTCGTCATAGAGCATGTCCACAATCGATAATGGGGTCTGAACTGCATTTCTCGGCATGTCTGGATGATCCTCCGAGAGCCTTCTCGCTGTTGCAAATAGCTGGCTCAGCAGGGCAAAGTTAGAACTCTTGCCGTAGAACTCGGTTCCCGTCGTGTGCGCATTCCTCCCTTCCACCACTTCTTTGTCAACCTCCCGTATGTCACTGGGTGTTACTATCATGCTGGTTTGTACTGGCCCATGGTCGGTTTCCCTTGGCCTCGCGGTTTCGGACGATTCATGGGAGCGGATGTCGGCCCGGGGAGGCTCGTTGAACCGACCGGCATCACCAAGTGGTCGAGACGAATTGGTGCGTCGGGATTTCCTATCTGAATATACACAGTGGAAATCACGATCTATCGCTATCAGATCAGTATCCAGCCCAACACGATGGTGATGCGGATCTTACCTTTGCAAGTTTGGCACGGAAGTTTTTGATTGCACTTCATCTTCTTCCTGCGACACATGTCGCAGGCCTGAGATACCCGCTCGTAGAATTTCCTTTTCATGGACGACATCGCCTGCGACGTGAGTTCCTCTCGAACTAGGTGGCTTCCTGCTCAGTACCTGTCTTTCGGCAATTGGAGAAGGTTGACAGCGGTGGATCCGAGGAGATGCTGCAGACGAAACCTGGGGCAAAATGTGGGGAAACCGTCTTCCCCGCACATTTCCCGCTTGCAATGTAGATCCACTACTCTAAACATGACTAGGTTGAAGAACCAGGCTTCGAACTTCCCCTTTCCGAGAGCCGGCATCCGACATCCGACATCCGACATTCGATATCCTGACGAGGACGTCAGTAGATTATTGCGCTCATAGACACCGATCGTAATTATATAAATTTCGCGAACCTGGATCAACCTCGGCGATAAGCACAAGAAAACAGCCAAGACAATAGACCTGACCTGGCGACAAGCTGAGAAAACAACATGGCTGCAACCGATATCCAATTCCCGGCAAACTGGGACGTGAATAATGGTCACCTAGTTCACAGTAACGACCCAGAGAAAATCTACAGGGAATACGATCATTTGCGCTCGACTTGCCCTGTGGCTCATGTGGATGCACACGGGGGGTATTGGATCCTGACTAAGTATGACTCTGACCTCATGCCAAGCCTCGTTCGAGTAGACTAGAAGGGCAGAAACTGAACAGCGGGACAGATATGCCGATATCAAGGCCACTGCTTCCGACAATTCGAAGTTCATCTCAGCCAAGTGTGCCGTTGTGCCCGCAGATCCCCGGGGAATACGACGACCCCCGCTCAAGTTCGATGGCGAGCAGCACGCCCCGTATCGCACTGCTGTAGACCGAACGCTCAAGCCTGCTCGCCTGAGGCGGTTGGAACCGATTCTCAGAAGCCATGCTGAGCGTGAGCTCGGCCGCTTAATCCAACAAGGCCACGGTGACATATATGAGGAGTTCGGTGCACAATTTTCCGGCTGGGTTGAAAAGGAGTGGTTGAATCTGGACGAGCCGGATTCAAAGTTACTCTCCAGCGCAATCACTCCATTTGTGACGGCGTGGCGAACACAGAACTGGGCACTGGTGAAATCGTCCAGTGATATGTTCTACGAGATTGCGAGGCGCGTGATTGCATCGCGGAAAGATCAACTTCTTGATCCGGAAGAGGATCCTGCGTCGAGTTTATTGATTGAGAGGGATCATGATGGCAACCCTTTGGATGATCACAATTTGGTGTGAGTTGATCCAAGTAGTTCTCTCTTGATTGCGTTTGTGCTGACAACATTAAGTGGTTGTATTCGCCAAATATTGATCGTTGCAATGGTCGCACCAAGCATCATCATCTCCTCGATGACAAACCATCTGAGCAGAGATAAGGAGCTGCAAAATAGGCTACGCAATGATAGGAAGCTTGTGCCAGCGGCTATTGAGGAATTCATTCGATTGTATGTTCCGTACCGCGGCTTCTCCCGAACAGCATTGCATGAAGTAGAAATTTCAGGTACCAAGGTTCCGCCCGACGAAGTATGTCTCCAAGCGCCTGACTATTATTGATAGCGTAGAAACTGACCCAATGTACCAGCCGATCACAGTCGTTTATGCGGCCGCCAACCGCGATCCAGATCAGTTTCCACGCCCGGATGAGTTCATTATGCACAGAGACAACATCTCGACACATCTTGGCTTTGGTCACGGCAGGCACCGCTGTGCCGGGATGGTACTGGCACGCATGATGTTGCGAATCTACCTCGAGACATTGTTGGATAACACGGTCGACTTTGAAGTCGAAGGGGAGATTCATTATGCCCGGCTACCAGAGATCGGCCTGACCACTTGCCCCATGAGGTTTTATCCTCGGCCGTAATTTAGCCTTAAAGCTCTTTAGTAGACGGTTGGTTAGAAGTATATGTTTTACACTTTGACTATATGAATTTCTTTGTATGTTTCAAGTCAACACCCGGTATGTCTCGATATGCGTCACATGATGATACGAATAATATACTGTCCAGGTCCTAGGGTCGAGAGGCAGCTCTCTTCCTGTCATAAAAGCGTATGTATTATAGTTTGAAACGCGGCATAAATGAATTTATATACTTGTTGGCAAACTTCCACTACCGTGAGCGAATATATGGTCCCTACTAAAGTGGGTAGACTGAAATGTATAGAATGCTAGCCAGCTTCTTATACTAGTATCTAAGTACAAAATATTTCTTTTCATGGCCAATCCGGTGTGAGTTATATCTCTCCGTCTCATATTGCTCTGCAGTCCAGTCTGCGACCTCCTTTTTTCGCCTGCGGTTCTCTAGCATGTACAACCCCCGAATCGCTGCAAAGCCGGCCAATCCCAATGACACTATAATCAAAACAGCGATCACAGAGATGCGATAAGATGGTGCATAGCTCTCCCTAAATATCTGTCCGGCAATAACTGCAGATAGATTTGTCAACCCAAAGAGCCCCATCGTGACGGCACGGGTTGCATGGTGTGGAGTGTTGTCCGTCAGCCATGCAGCAATAAGTGGGTTTGCAGTACCTGAGCCTATAAGTGCAACATGGAGGAACCCGTAGCGAACCTTGTTACTCTTACTGGCTATAAGGACAATATACCCAACAATCGAGATCAACATCGATAAAATGGCAAAGCCGGAGCGCTCATGTAAATGGTCCGAGAGCCAGACAATGGCCAGGAGGCCAACACCACCCCTGCGGCGGTTAGCTATGGAACCAGTCTTATTCTTCATAGGGCCACTTGCACCATGAATGGGGGAACAGTCATCAAATTTGCTTTAATTGATTCATAGCCCATACCCTTGACCATAAGAGGTAGGAAGATGGCGAAGCCATATGCAGGCGTAGTGGCACACAAATTGCACACAATGATAAGCACTTTCTTCCAGTCCTTCAGAGCATTTTGGATATCCTTAGTGGTGATGTGATGGTCATGGTCCTCGGCATCAGCTCCTGTCATATTTTCATCTAGCCCTGTATCAGCAGCCATGCGACGGACAGCATGTACGCGCTCCTCTTCACTCAGAAACCATGCTTTTCTTAGCTTGCTCGGCAACATTGCCAGGGCCAGGAATGCGATGAATAAAGTGACACTTCCTTCGACGAGGAAAAGAAGTTGCCAGTCCTTCCACTCCGTCGACCGGATCTGAAAGCACCCATAAGCAATCAGACCAGCAAATGCCCCGGAAAACGCAAAGCTAAGGGCCATCAGGCCCATCCGAAACCCGGCTTGGTATGCAGGATACAACGTGCCGATATAGTAGTATGCGGTCGGGACATACCCTGCTTCAAAGACGCCGAGAAGCAAGCGGAGGGCCATCATCTGTGCACGACTTTTCATCACAGCCTGAGTGATCGTCACCACGCCCCAGGCTGCCATTATCAACGGTAGCCACCAACGAGGGCCGATAATCCTCCCGAGCATGACAGAGATGGGCATACATGGAATAAAAGTAGCGGCATAGAGCGATACGGCATTGGGCACGTCGTTGTGCTTTAGATGTAAGTCCTGTCTGAACGCTGCGCTTGCCCACGTTAGGATCCATTTGTCTCTGAGCTGACGGGGAGGATGAGGGCTGCAATGCTCGACTTTGACATACTCTCCGTGGTAGCAGCGTTGCTTATATTCGACTTATCTACTGCTTGAAGCTAATCATGAAGAGCAATGAGCTAATGCAATGTTAAAAAGCAGGGGCGGCTTAGGAGAAGGCCATACCAGGAAGCCAGCCGTTAAAATAGAGACAATAAAGCAGTCAAGCTTCAGGTTTAGCCGGCGATCAAGTTTGATATCTTGAGGTGTTGATGCGTGATAACCTTGTTGTTGCTTTTGAGCTACCGAATGAATAGAAATATCCTCAATTTGTTCATCGCAGGCTTGCTGGATGTCAGTGAGCCTTTTTTTGTTCAAAGCCATGGCTGACCTGATGGATGAGCGGGTGATCCTAGCATAAGCTGTTGTACAATTCTATTTGAAAAATAGTAACTTGTACACGAACGTGGTTTTTGACATCGGTGGATTGATTAGGTGCTTCAGCCCCTCCGCCAGGTAAATCTCATATTCTACATGAGCTCCGGCATCCGGCCCCCAGTATCCTGCATCCGACATCCGTCAATCAAGAACTACGTAAGCTTTGTATGTTTACTACGCTCCGGATCATCCGTGTTCTTGATATGTCCCGACTCCCCCTAAAGTGGAAAATACCCTTTAGCGCCCATGAATAGAGGAGACTTCGCTTTGCGCATATAAGTAGCTCTACTAATTGGACCATTACGTGCCGCGGCATATATGTGTGTTAGGCAAGCTGGGGAGGCTAGCATGTAGATAAAATTTCATTGATCGAAAGGAAACAAGAGATAGCCAGTTATTTAGCCTGCAATGTCAACCTCGCAACTGTTATTGGAACCATGGTATATCAACATGACTTGGACTGGATCAGGAAATCAGCCCAATCTGTTAAAACCCTGTTATCATCTGAAGTGTAATGGACCCAATTCATGTAGCCTGGCAAATGGTGAAGTAATGTACGGATCTTGCTCCCAATTGTCCGGAGATCTTCGGGATCATCGTCTCTCTCTATAACACAGCAATATCGCACCGTCGACCCGCCATCAGTGAGTTTGACGACAATAATTGGATATAGCTGCCAGGCACGGTGTAATATTCTGCGTAAGATGTTCTCCTCTTCTGTAGATTTGGGGAATGCCGTTCTTTCCACGCTAGAACATATTTGGTGAGGACATCGCCAGAAAAAGCGCTCTTGGCCATCTGCTACGGCCCAGAACGTCTCGAGGATCTCGGACTTATTTTGATCCTGCACCCAGTTGTTAAAGCTCGCTACCTGTTTAAAGCTATGCAAGTGCAGATGCAGGTCCTGAATCGCCGCCCGTGTCAGCTTATGTGGCGAGATGTTCCGAAGTGGTTCAATTGTTTCAGGAACGAATAAGGTTGGTGTTATACCATCCTCCCGGAATTGCATCTTCTCCGCTCTAATTAAAATACCGACTAAAATCTCCATAGATGGAATTGATACAGTGATACATGATAGCTCCTGAGTTATTTGCCCGGTTAGATCGTCAAAATAAGGTCGAAAAGACAGACTAGCAAAATGTATCTCAGGATCACTGGACACGCTATTATACGGCGTATTGGTCCAAAGGCTGTGTAGGGGGTAGATTTGCTCTGCTCTTATAATAAGTGGCCCATCTAAGTTGAAAAGAGATAAAACCTGCTGAGCTGCCTGGTAGAAGTGACGTATTCCTCCAATAGCCAACAGTATTTGGGTAAAGCCCTTTTCGATTCTGGTAGTGATATCGAGCGAAACCGGTATTGTACGTCCGTTTCCGCCCTTATGCGAACTATTTTGGGCCATTTCAATTTGGCATCTCTAGCTCGTGCGGTTTCCCTGAGTTGCGTCGCAGTTAGAATCTCTGCAAGTTCATTCAACTCACTATTAGGAGGCCCTGCACGCTTCCCACCATGTGGTCCTTCAGCCCGATCGGTTTCTGGCGCCCCCAAGCCCTCCATGATGTTTCTTTTGAAAATATTCTTCGCCCAATCGCGTATGAGGTCGACTATAAGAAGGAGCTGCAATGCGTGGTCACGTCTCAGGATTGATCCTCCCCATAGCTCGATGCTTCGCTGCATATCAATTCAGTCATCCGTCCTGGTTAACAAAAGCAGAAAGATGAAAATAAGGAGGTAATATAATAATGGGGGTTGACGTACCGTGCGCAATCCATCACGGACGGCGGCATAGACTCTGCATTCATCTCCTGTGTTTGCCAGCAACCACACTACAGGACTTGTTCTATAACGACACGACAACGACAGGTCCTTTTGTATACCTAGCAGGGCAAGCGTTGCAAACGCTGATTGCCTCTCGATTGACTCAGATCCTACACTATTCTTCTTTGCCTGTGGCCCCAAAAGTAGAAAGGGGAATATCAAACTCTCGTTATCCTCGGTTGCTGTAGCTTGAATATCCGAGAAACGAGACGATAGGCGCTCAAATTGAAGGTCTTTCTGCAGCCCAAGAACAAGATTAGTGTGTCGGCTAGAGAGAGTCCTTCCGTCGATATCAGGGCTCAACTCGTTCACAACTCGACAGTTGTGCTGACTTGCGAAGTCAGGAGACAGCGTGGGCTATAGCCTTGGTTAGCAACTATAAGAGAGGTGGTATCCTCATGGAAGAATCCTATTTCATAAATAAAATTCTAATGCCTCTGTCTCGTGGCACTTGCAATCACTGTCCGGCGCAAGTGTGTTGCGAAGAGGAGCCAGTAAGTCTGAAATCCAGTAACCTTTGCCGCAGAGACAACTTTGAATATCAGTCAGAATTACATAATTATGCGTAGTGATGTCCATGAGAGGTCCCTTACCATTCATGAACTCCCTTCAAACGTTCGATTATTAGTCTCTCTATAGTTCCTGTCCACGTGTCTTCACTAGCCAGGATTGGCGCAAGCCATATGCTGATTGAACTAGCCCCTGGACTGTAGTATATATTTCGTCGACAGTTATCGGTGATCTAGTCATACATTCCAGTCTCGTGTGCTTGTAATCGTCATATCGGATCTTATCCGCTTGTCGAACCAGCTGAGGGAGCGACTGGTACTTATAAGGCCAGGTCAGTGTTGGCCCTTCCAAGCATATACCGTATTTCCGAAGCAAGTACCACTGTTCCTGTCGGTCGTTATTCGTTGGTGTATCGGGCATCGCCATGCTTCTGAATCATTAGCTTGTGAGGACGATCGGGGACCCAGCTGTATTACCCAAACAGGGCTAGGATGTATTGCAATTATTTCAAGCAGGGTAAAAAGCGCTCTGATAATATTTTAGAGGGTGTTTACCCCGCAGGAGGAAATACTCTTAAAAGTTCTTCCAAGCCTTTTTTAGGCGACGATGAGCTTCCGATTAGAGTGAGTTTCGGTTCAATTTCGGGTCCTACTAATTCAACCTATAGAAATAATAAAAATTTTGAATTGCAGCTATATTGGATATACTAAGTATAAAGTATAAGCCACTGAGTGAAGCAAGGGATTACAGTTTGTAGATATATACAGAAACACTAAAAATCGATACTCAGGGATTAAGAAAGCCGAGGGTGCCCCTTACTGGCCAGGTGCTAGGGTATATGGTCGGGTCAACGAGGGTCTCAAGATGTGGAAGTTAGGTCCTTTAGAGTTGAATAGTAAAGAAACTACACCTTCGAAGCGCACCGTTTTATGACCGTTGTATATAGCTGAAATATGAAAAATTGGAACGCTCCTTCCTCACAGTTGTACTACCTTTGTCTTCTCTGGTTAGACTTTCCTGCTCGTTGTGATCCGATCACAGAAGTCCCGAATATGTCGGGTAGTCTCTGCAACCTAACACCAAAAACCTCAATTAGCCATCCATGATCAGCATTAGGGTTTTGGAGGTGACTTACAGTACTAGCCGAGAACAGAGAATAGTGCTCGGCATCAATAAGGTTGACTTCACTGACTACTCTCGGTCGATGGTATTCCCAGCCTAAAGTCTCATCAAGGAAAGACTTCATATTCTCGTCGAGCTCACCGATCGAGGCTTTTGTAGAGCTGGCACGCAAAAGGTGAACAGGGAATCTTTCTGCAGGGCGGGTGTCCTCCCTTATGGGATTTACATTGCTCCGCTGTTCATGGCCCAAACCAGCCTTGCTAGCTTCCAGGTCTTGGAAAAGGTCTTCGAATCTCGGAGGTGAATACTCCTTCAGCATGCTGTTGAACTGGAGCATATTCATTTTGACAAGGGTGCTATCCGCTGCTATAGCGGTATCACTGGTCTCCGAGGAAGAGGGGGCGAAGAAAGTTTCATCCACTAACGAGGGTGCAGGGAATACGGAATCTACCATGATGACCCCCTTCACCTCGAAAGGGCTACTCTTGAGGCATAGAGCCACCTCCAAAGATATGAGGCCACCAGACGACCAACCTAGACGGTAGTAAGAACCAAAGAAATTCACGTTACGATATGGTGGATTTATTATGTAGCCAAACATGATAAAACTCACCTCCAAGTATAATCGGACCTGGCGACAGATTCTTCTGAATGAGATCTGCATAGTGGCGCCCTAAGCCTTTTATTCCTCCTTTCCAAGCGGTCTCTGATGCATATCTCGGGAAATGAATGCCATATAAGGGGCGATAGACAGGGCCCATACGGTGATATGCGTAGGTTGTACCTCCTCCATCGTGAATCATGACAAGTGGAATATCGGTGCTCTGGCCTTGTATCAACGTTGGATTTGATCTCATCAGTTCCTGTAGTGGTGTGTACGCTAGGTCATCCTGACTCAGGGGCGTAGTCTCTACTCGCCCAATACGGGACGCGAGATCACCAAGAACAGGGTGTGCGAAAACATCAGCAACATTAAAGAGAATTCCACGGCGGCGCGCGAGCTCTACCAATTTCATCGCGGTTATTGAGTTTCCCCCGAGGGCGAAGAAGGTATCATCTGCCTTAATTTGCTTCTCTGAAATACGGAGAATATCTGACCATAGGCGTTGGACCGCGACCTCGTCGTTAGTAGCAACCTCCCGTCGGCTGACAGCTGGGCTAACCGCGCTTATTAAACTTCGGAAATGACTCCACTGTTCTGCCGTTAATGACTCGGCATCACTACGCAATTGCTTTCGGTTGAGTTTGCCAGATGGCATCATTGGCAATTTCCAGCGCGGAACGTATGCTGACGGAATCATGTACCGTGGGAGGGCGTTTCGAAGCGCTGCATCTAATCCTGCCACCATAGACTTCATCTCGTTGTACAGCACTGCAGGACCAGGATCTGGAAAGTGACCTTTCTGCGTCATGACCGCCTCCAGCTCGATGAAAACTACTAAAGTGGGGTTGGCAATATCGGAACAGGTTGAAATGAGATCGGCCACAACGCTTGGCCCCAGACCAGTAAGATCGCGAAGGTATTGGTAGACATGATGTTCAATCTCTTGCAACTCGACTCGTTGACCCCGTATTTTGACTTGAGTATCTTTCCGTCCAATAAATATGAGTGTCCCGTCTGAATCGTAACGAGCCAGATCACCTGTTTTGTAAAGACGACCTTGCCTACCAGCGTACATTCCTCCGCCCGCTAAGAGCCAAGGAGGGTTTTCAATGAATGCAGCGGCCGTCCTTTCCGGATCATTCACGTACCCCTGACCCACAATGGGCCCTTCAATCAATAATTCGCCAATCGTGCCTAAGGGGACGAGCCGGTCGTGGCTCGCAGGATCTACCAGCCATGTCACGGCTCCCAAGGCAGGCCCGATGTTCTCCTTTTGTGGTACCATGCCTTTGACGATTCTTCCGGTTGTTGTAACTGCACACTCGGCCGGACCGTAACCGACCACCAGCTTGAGTTTATCTGCCCACGTTTCTATATTGGCGGCCGTGAGCTTCTCTCCACCGAGATGTAGCTGTTTCAATGAAGGGGCATTCTCAGGAGATATCAAAGTCGCTGATGATGGGGTCAACATAATAGCGTTAGCATTTGTGGAGCTAATAGCGCCAGAAAGGCTGTTTTGACAAAGTTCGTCAGAAGCGATGCAAACACAGCCACCGATCATAAGAGGAACGAGATTCGATTCCACACTCGCATCAAAGCTATACGAGGGGAAGTCTAGCAGCCGGAAACCAGGCATATGCATGACGTTCTGCCGATAATGTACACCAGAGGCAAAGTTGAGATGCGTGACAATGACGCCTTTGGGTTTACCTGTACTACCAGAGGTAAATACCACATAAAGTGCCGAATGAGGGTTGAGTGGACTCGGCGTATGCAGCTGCCTGAGAGAGCGAACAAAGTCAGAAGATACAACTACAACGTTCGCGGCAAGGCTAGACGCCAGGTCTCGCTGCCGTGGCGATGATAGAATGTAGTTGGCCTTGATATGGGAGACAATGTGTTGTAGCCTGTCATGTGGTTGGGACACATCAAGCAAGACGAAAGACCCTCCGGCCTTCATGACAGCAAGGATAGAAACCACCGTCCATGCTGACTTCTCAAAGCATAATGGAACATGGCAACCGGGTGTGGATACAGCCCCGAGCTCTTTGAGATGGTATGCAAGCTGACAAGCGAGAGTATCCAGTTCCAAGTATGTGAAGGTGCCATCCCATGCACACACAGCTTCCGTTGCAGGATGGTCCCGTACCTGCTGTGCAATGATATCATGAACTGGTATGCTGATGCTTTCCGGAAGCTGGTGGTTCCACTTCCATATCTGCTGGGTATCAATTTCGCTCAGACAGTTAATCTCCCTCAGCGGTCTATCCATTTTCTTCGATAGTTGCATAACCACATTCTGCAGTTGATTTAGTATATCTTGCATTCTTTCTGGTGAAATAACGTTCGAATCATGGCTGGCATGAAACAGAACCTTGTCAGATCCAGGGGCGCATGTCAGCATTAAAGCGTACGAATTGAAGTTGGACACGTCCCCACTTATGGTCAGTGACATTTCACTCATGTCATGGTCCATCCCACGCTGAACGACAAATAAGGTCTGGAATTTGCAAGCAGCTTGGCAGTCCGCCGATAGCTCTTGCAGGTGCTGGAGGCCTACATGCTCAAAAGGCATCATTGCTATCTCATGATCTTTGAGACGGTGCAAAAGGTCGGCAACAGTGAGGTCGTCTTCAAGCACTATGCGTCGGGGTAGTGTTGTTAAAGTAGGGCCAACCATTCTTTCGATACCTGGGATAGGTGCATTCCGGCCATTAAGGGTTTCACCAAATATAACGTCTGAGGATGCTGTCAGGCGTGAGACTAAGACTGCCCAAGCTAACCTAAGAAATGTTGAGGCTGTCACGTTGGACGTCGTCGACCAAGTGAATGACATTTCAAGCTTCGTCTCAACATCTGCTTTCGGTTGATACGTTGAGGATGGCAAGGCCGGGAACGGTGTTGCACTTATTCCCGAAAACTCATTTTGCCAAAATGTATCCATTTCGGCCCGCTCAAGCTCTTTGAGATATTTGATGAAAGCTTTGAATGGCGGTCCAACGTGGAAAGACTTACCATGATATACCCGGATGACATTCTCCATCACCATTGACAATACCCAGCCGTCAAAGATAGCATGATGTGCGGTCCAGACTATGAAACTTCTCTTAGCCTTTTCATCGTCAACCCATGCAAGTCTCGTCAAAGGCATCCCAAGTCCCATTGGTGTGTCACGGTCATATTCGAGGTAACAGTCTAGAGAGTCATGACTCGCCCACTGAATGCCTGACTGTACAATAACTTGCACAAGATCCTGCCGAGCTGACAATATCACTCGTGTGCGCATGATTGGATTTGATCTCACAACATAATCCCAGGCTTCTTTCATTAAATCAGTATTGACGGCATGGCCCATTTTAAAAACATTCTGAGATATATACGCTCCAGGGGTCCTTGTTGAAAGTGCCATCAACCCCTCCTGCAGTGGGGTGCAGGGATATATATCCTCTATTAGTTCAATGGAATAACCGCACTGCGCCGCAGCTACCTCTCTCTCATCAATCACGTTTGGATAGGCACCAGGAAGAAGAGAAAAAGCGGGTATGTCAAGTAATTCTGTTCCGGTCTCAGCTGCTTTCTCGGCCATCTCATATAACCTGGGGCGTTGGAAGATATCGGCGACGCTTAGCAAAAGCCCTTGATCTCGTGCTAGGCCTACGAGTCTCATTGCAGCGATCGAATCCCCTCCGATAGTAAAGAAATTATCTTCGGCTTGAATTGATTTCACGCCAAGCGCATCAGCCCATAGCTTCTGTAACTTCTCCTCCTTCGGCGTGGCTATTGCTCGGTTCTGGGCTTTCGGCCGTTCTCTGAAAGATGACAAATCTTCCGGTGATAGACTGGCAGCGGCAGATTGGAGCTTTCTGCGATCGGTTTTCCCTGATGGTAACAGTGGTATGTGGCGTAAGGGTACATAAACGGATGGGACCATGTACGGAGGTAGAGTCTGCGAAAGTAAGACCTCAAGACCAGCTGTTACTTCCCACATGATGTCACGCAGGACTGTATCCCCTAGGTGAACTTTCTCTACGTAGCCCCTTGACTCCAAAACCTGATTCAGACCAAGGAACGCAATGAGGCGTTTCCGCTGATCACTGTTTGAGGTGACCAAGTCCGCCACCACGTCGATTGTCATTCCTAGCTTCGATTGCATATGCCTCTGTATTGCCCCTTCAATCTCAGCCGGCTCAACACGCTGTCCACGAACTTTCAATTGCCTATCTTTGCGGCCAATATAGTGTAAAGTGCCGTCAGGGTTGTATCGGACTAGATCTCCGGTTTTATACACACGTCCTTCACGACCAGGTTGAAATCCGGGCAGCCCTTCTATGAGCCATTTTGGATTATGTATGAAGACAGCGTCCGTTTGCTTTTGATCGTCTAAATATCCTCGCCCGAGGATTGGGCCTTCAACGAGGAGCTCTCCAATGCTGCCAATTGGGGCTAACCTGTCATGATTGGTAGGATCAGCCACCCACGTGTTAGCTCCAAGACCTCGACCAATATTGCATGGGTCGGTGCCGGGAAGAACCGTCTTTGCAGTCACAACCAGGCATTCCGAGGGGCCGTAAATGTTGACAAGCGTCGTCTTTCCCAGCCACAAGGCATGATCAGCTGCAGTATTGGCTTCTCCTCCCAATTTCAAAACCTTAAGCCCAGGAACCGATTCAGGTGAGAGTAAACGTGAGACAGAAGGGGTGAGATCTGCCGCATTGACTCTCAAGGCATTGATCGCTTCTGGAATGTTATTCTTGCGATCGAAGTCCGATGGGACACACACACAGCCGCCCGTGAGAAGCGTGGAAAGAATCACATCGGTGCTAACGTCGAAACTGTAGGATGCGAAATCAAACACCCTCATGTCCAAATTCGGCAGTTGTAGGATTGACTTTCGATAGTTAACGCCAGATAGATAGCTGCCATGGGTGCTGATAACACCTTTTGGCTTCCCAGTGCTACCAGATGTGAAAGTGACAAAAAGCGGTCTATTGGAATCGAGGTACTGCGGCAGTCGGCCAGTAACGACAGCATCGTCGGTCAATGCGTCGAGCGGTGACTTTGAAACGAGGACTACTGTGAAGTTCAACTCAGATGCCAGGACAGAGGCCATGTCGTACTGCAACGGGGAGGTGAGGACATAGTTCGCCTTTGCTCTTAAAATAATCTCACCCAGCCGTTGTTTGGGCTGGGCAGGGTCAAGTAGAACAAAAGCTCCGCCAGCCTTGATAACTGCAAGCATTGACACGATAGTCCAAACGGACTTTTCAAAGCAGAGAGGAATCAGTGACTCGGGTTCGACGCCAACTTTGAAGAGGTATGATCCAAGTCGCGTAGACAGGTTATCCAGTTCGCCGTAGGTTAGAGATCCATCCCAAGCGCAGACTGCAGGGGCGGAAGGTCTGGTATTGGATACCTCGGTGATCAAATCATGGACAGAACCTGAAACAGGTGCCCATGGCAGGCGATTCCAGCTCCAGATCTGGTGAAGCTCTTTCCGTGTTAGACAATTGATACCTCCAACAAGTTCGTCTGGTTCTTGAATCACTTGCCGCGTGATGACCTCTAGCTGATGCATGAGTACTTGCATCTGGCTACGCTCAAGTATCCTAGAATCAAAGCTCGCATAGATCTTGATTTGATTGTCCTTGATCGAGATGGTCGCCATGAGAGGGTAGGTAGTGAAGAAGGATGCATAAGGCTTGTCATCCTCTCCACAGTCCTCGTGCAAAACCTTCTCCGTCACATTGATCATGGGGCTGTCAGACTGAATTTCTGGGTCCCGCTGAATTACGAGGAGTGTCGCAAATTGGCACGCAACACGAGCATCCTCACTCAGCTTCTGTATATTTTGCAGTCCAAACCCTTCGTAGGGGATGCTATTGATTTCATGTCGTCTGATCTCCTCCAGGAATTCAGCCACTTTCATCTCATTCTGGACTCTTACTCGTCGGGGGATTGTTGTTAAAGTCGGACCATCCATGTCTTCAACACCAGCGACAGGTGCATTGCGACCAGTCAATGTCTCTCCAAAAACCACGTCATCTGTTTGAGTATGCCGTGACACAAGGATACTCCAAGCCGCGCGCAATATAGTCGGTAAGGAAGCATGAACATTCACTTTGGAATCGTTCAAGCTGAATGCAAAACTAGCCGTTGCATCCGCTACCGGCTTGTCCACGGCCGAAGGCAAGGGTGGAAAGATTGCGGCATTAGTCCCTTCAAGCTCCTGCCGCCAATGGTTACTAAACGATTCACGGTTCACCTCTTGAAGGTGGCGAATAAACCGTTTATATGGAGTCAAATGAAATGAAGATGGTGGTCCCCCATGGTACATCTTTCCCACGAGGCTTGTGATAAGGGTCAATATCCAATCATCGAACACAGCATGATGAGCTGTCCAGACAAGAAAGCGTTTCGATAACGACTCCTCACTGCGCTCACTGACAACAGTCAATCGCATGAGAGCTTTCCCGATTCCCATGGGTTTGTGACGGTCTATTGCCACAAAATTATTTAGCTCTCCATCATAGCACACCCATTCAATCGGAACAGTCACAACTGCCTGTGCTAGTGTTTGGGAGTCTAGCTGAACGATTCGCGTTCGAAATATCACGCTTGACATAACGATATGAGTCCAAGCCATCCGCAAGGTATCAATGTTGGTCGTATCACTTAGCTCGAAAATATTTTGTGCGATATACGCTCCAGATCGCTCAGCTGATAGAGCCATCAACCCTTCTTGAAGTGGAGTACAGGGGTAGATATCGACGATTTGTTCCGGCTGAACGTCGCACTGTGGAGCAGCTATCTGTCGGGCGTTCGAAGGCGCTATGTGATCCGGCAAAAGATCAAAGAGAGTATCCTGGACATCACCTTGGTTATCATCTACCCGCGTAATACAATGTGCCATATCAGCAAGCCGTGGCCATTGAAGGATGTCCGCGATACGTATTGCCTCTGATTGCTTATTCTCAATGCCATGCTTTCTAATAAGCCCCACGAGCTTCATTGCGGTAAGAGAATCTCCGCCGAGGGAAAAGAAATTATCATCAGGTACAATGCTACCTGCGCGATGGGGAAATATCTGTCCCCATAGACTTTGCAGTAACTTTTCCTGTGGCGTCGTCTGTCCCCGTGCATCCACTGTTGCACCCTGCGGCTTTCTAAAGGCTGCCAAGTCATCGGCCGATAATGACTCTCCCATCGAACGCAACTTCAAGCGGTTTATTTTGCCAGAGGGAAGAAGTGGCATACGCCATGATGGAATATAGATAGAGGGGACCATATAACGCGGTAGAACCTTGAAGAGATTAATGGGCTCGAGGATCTCCCACATCGCGGACGTTAGCTCCTGTACACTGGGCGTAGCGGATGCCGCAAATCGCTCTTGTGCAGCTCGCTCGAGGCCTAGGAAAGCCAGCAAAACAGACTGCTTTCCAGAATTACTGTTGACAGAAATTAGGTCGACTACGACATCGACCACGCAGTTCCCTTGATTGTAAATTTCTTGCTGCAGATTATGTTCAATCTCCCCGAGCTCGACACGCTGACCATTTACCTTGACCTGCGTGTCTTTGCGACCAATGAACGTGAGTGTTCCGTTGGAATTGTAAGACACGAGGTCACCAGTTCTGTACAGGCGGCCCCGCCTGCCGAAAGCTCGCAGCCATGGTGGATCCACGATGAACGCTGCTAAGGTCCGCCCCTTGTCATGAAGGTATCCAGACCCAACGAGCGGCCCCTCTATAACAAGCTCACCGACAGCCCCGACTGGTACCAAGCGCCCAGTATCTGCGGGATCAACAACCCAAGTGACTGCTCCTAGGCCTCGGCCAATGGTATGTGCTTCGGGTGACGAAGGCGAGACGGTGTTCGCTGTTGACACGACCGTGCATTCAGCTGGGCCATAGCCATTGATGAGCTTCACCGTACTAGGCCATCTTTCGATGTCGAATCTCGAGATTTGCTCCCCTCCCAGATGTAACAGACGCAAGGACGGCACGTTTTCTGGTTCCACTAGCCGGGCCACTGATGGCGTGAGCATTACTTGGTTCACATTGAATGTCTTTATCGCATCGCTAGGATCAGCCTCTCGAGATGCATCAGACGGTACGCAAACACATCCTCCTAGCAGTAACGGTGCCAAAGTAGACTCGATGCTAATATCAAAGCTATAAGAAGCAAAGTCGAGCACCCGCGGAGTGACAGTGTAGAGCTCGGACCTACGATAATGAACTGCGGAGACGAAGTTCGAATGTGAAATCATAGCTCCCTTGGGCTGGCCGGTACTTCCAGAGGTAAATACCACGTATAGGAGTGAATCCGGCTTAATTACCGGTCTCAAAGTCTTAGATCGTTCAGAATTTTTTGTGGACTTTGTAGGCTGTACCGATACCACTTCCGCCGCCAATCTTCGTCCAAGGTCCTTTTTATCAGATGATGTGATCATCAAAGTCGCCCTGGTTTGCATCACGATTGAGCGCAAGCGGGCCTCGGGCTGAGAAGCATCCAGCAGAACAAATGCAGCGCCGGTGCTAATGACCGCAATGATAGCCACCACGGTCCATGCCGATTTTTCGAAACATAATGGAATTAGCATCCCTTGCCCGACTCCACGAGACTTTAGCTGGTAGGCCAGTTGATCTGCACAATCTTCAAGTTCCTGATAGGTGAGACTAGCGTCCCACCCACTGACTGCTGTTGATTCAGGGTGCGCCTCAACTTGCTCAGAGAACACATCAAGTAATGAAACATTGATTTCAGGGGGAACAGCACTGTTCCATCTGCGAATCCGGGCGCTGTCCTCCGGCGTGAGATAGTTTTCAGGAGCAGACAACTCATCATCTTCGACAACAAGTGCTACTAGGAATGAGCGAAACATTTCAATGTAGTCATTTACCCATCTTGTTGAAACGATGAGTGGGTTGAAGCTTGCAGAAATTGCAATCCAGCTGCCACATTGTGCAAGCTCAAATCCCCCCGTACTCTAAATGTTCTTAGCATGTGGACCTGAATGAATCCATGGACCCCCAAGCAAGAGGCTCTGGGTATAACGCACCTGCTCGCCATATTCCCCTTCCGTCGCGCATAACAGATCATTTTGCAGCCAGCTTAGGGAGGTCCCCCTGGAATTGAGTGGGAGTAATAATTTTTCCGTCAATGTCCTTTCGTTCTCTAGCTTGGTTGATTGTTGAGACTTCTTCACCTCGGAAATGAAATCGTCCAGCACCGATTTTGACTGTGTGCCATAGATCGCATCTGCTTTGTGATTTGTTGTAGAATCCAATTGGGCAACCACCCGCGACCATGCACATTGCAGAAGCGTACGTAGATCAACCATTCGATGACTACAGAAGTCATGCAGTGGAGCGGTCTGGATGAGATACTGCACCGGAGTCTGGACCACCCCATTCTTCGGTGTCTCAAGATTCAAAAACGTGTACCCGTTCTTCCCTTCGTTTGTGTGATAACAGACGGCAGGAGACAACATCTTCGGGTATCGGGCTATAACAATGTAAATACTTCTGAGACAAATACAAGTTACTAGTGGTATCTACCTGAATACGTGATTTTCTGTATGTGTATGGATGCGATTGATAACGCAAGTAAATGAGGCGAACAGAAAGGGAAGGGAATCAATCAAACGCTCGAATGAACCATCCACAGCCAAGTGAGAACTGTAAATAGCCTGCGATGATTTGCTCCAATGCGACATGCCTCGGGGCAGAGAAATGTCGCCGAAAACTGTCAAGGGGAGAAGTCCGACAGTCGGCCCGAACTATTTCGGAGCAGGATCCATTCAGCAAGAGATGACCCCCGACACGTTACTAACATATAAAAGCGCAATTCAACAAACTTATCCCTCAGATGATGTCAGCAATCCTTTGAAAAATATCGAAGCCTACAGACATCACAAGATGGGTTCGCGATCGAACTACGTTGATGTACTTATTATCGGAGCAGGCCCAGCCGGGTAAGTTGGCGTTATGTACCCAGATTTGGCAGAACTAATTTCCTCGGCGTCAAGTCTCACCGCGGCAAATTGTTTTCTTGGAAGTCGATTGAATGTCCGCATTATCGACAAAAAGAATGGAATTGTAGAGGCAGGTAAAGCGGACGGATTAAAAAGCATTTCCCTGGAGGTCCTGGACAGCTTCGGAATTGGCGATGGTATTCGCAATGAGGCCCATAGAGTCGAGGAAATTACCCTTTGGAATTCTGACCCAGCCGGGGGTCTTTCCCGAGCCTGTATAATCCCGGACCGCATACCTGAGCTTGGCAAGCCTCGGGAAGTCTCTTTACATCAAGGTATGAGCCCATCCTAATCATTGGTTCGCGGTCCCAGTCGAAGGGAGGACTGAACTTGCTCATCAAGTTTCCATCAAATACAGGTAGGATTGAACACCATATGATCGAGAATCTGCACAAGCGGAGTACTATCGAAGTGGAGTGGAGAAAGCAGCCGGTGCATATGGACATCGACCTCGATCAAGTAGACAACCCAGAGGCATACCCTATCACTGTATCAGTTGAAACCTCGGAAGATGGCTCAGATCCAGGACTGTTGTGGCAACCCATGCATGTCGAGCGAGATAGTGTAAGTACCTTCAGTCTACAGTAGTTCCAGAGCTAATACAGAAAAGATAAGACGCCCGGAGATCGTGAAAGAGACCATCCACGCTAAGTATGTCTTGGGATGTGATGGGGCGCGCAGCTGGATTCGCCAACGTCTCGGTGTGTCATTCGTTGGGGATCTAACTGATTCAACGTGGGGTACGTACCGAAGCGAGCCACCAACTACCAGGCGACCCTGACTTCGAAAACCGTGCTAGGCGTAATGGACATAGTCCCCAAGACAAGCTTCCCAGATATCCGCAAGGTGGCCGTCATCCATTCCTCGAAGGGTACCGTCATGTCTGTGCCTCGTGAAGACAGGCTTGTCCGATTCTATATTCAGATTGACGCTGTCAACCCAAATGCAGCATCTGGATTGGCGCGGCGTGACCTAAAGGTGGAGGATTTGCTTGATGCTGCACGCGCGATCATGTTCCCCTATACTATGGAGGCTGCAGAGTGTGCTTGGTGGTCAGCCTATCGCGTTGGGCAACGGGTTGCCAATGAGTTTGCCCGCCATGGTCGGATCTTCCTGGCGGGCGATTCGGTTCGTGAGTATCGTCTAGAAGTGATCCGTTGCCAACGAGCGGCCGCTAACCTTTACAGACACCCACTCCCCAAAGGCCGGTCAGGGGATGAATACAAGCATTCAAGACGGTATGTCAAAGCCCCCTAACCAATAGTTGGCGCGAAGACCCGCATTCCCATAGTACCATAGAGCAAACAAGTGTGCTAATTCAAAGTCTCCCAAAGCATACAACATTGGTTGGAAGCTTCGAGCGTGCGCAGAACACCAGTGTGGTCGAGAAATTCTAGCAACTTATGAGGACGAACGTAAGCCAGTCGCAGAAGCTTTGATCAACTTCGACCGTGACTATCTAAAGCACTTTGCAAAGCAACACGCCTCCAACCACGCCGAGTTTCTCGATGCCTACCTGAAAGGGCAGAGATTCACCACAGGAATAGGCATCAGATATCCTCCGTCCCTCCTGATTGCCGAAGATGTTGATGTCCGGTCATTACACGGAGGGTTGGTCCCTGGTCTGCGTCTCCCGGACTTCCAGGTAGTAAACCAATCTGATGGGGTGCCTATCCGCATCCACCAGCGATTGAGAGCGGATGGGAAGTTTCGCATTGTTGTGTTTCCTGGCGACGTTTCTCAAGAACACGCCATGTCGAGACTCAACCAGTTCGGTGCCTGGCTGGCTAGGTCCAAATTAGACGTCGAGGTGTCCCACTCGGAAGGGGATTCAGAAGAGTTCTTTATTGAGACGATAACCATCCACGCTGCCCGACGCGCCGATGTCGAGCTCGAAGATTTCCATGAAGCCCTCCATCCATGGAGTTCCAGGTGGGGGTGGAACTACTGGAACGTTTATGCGGACGATGAAAGCTATCATGATGGTCACGGAGAGGCATATCAACGGTGTGGGCTCGGCCGAAATCACGATTGTGTGGTAGTGGTGCGCCCCGACGGATATATCAGCGTTGTCTGTGGTTTAGAAAATACTGGAGCGATTACTTCTTTCTTTGACGCACTCCAGCCCATTAAGTCGGTGAGACCACGAATCTAAGTCATGAAATGCAAGGTGTGGTGTGTTTTGAGTCTTGAGGTCAAAACTCCATGGCTGGACGCGTTGTAACACGCGACTTCCACATACACCGCCTTGGGCAGAAAGGACAGTGTGGCCGGCAGAAAACCACGAATCGATCATCAATTTCCACACCAAAATTAAGTGCTCTTTCTGTTAAATTAACAATCAGCATTGTAGATGTGCTATGTGATATGAATATTTGTGGCCTTTCTCACGCGAATGTCCTGGCAATGATATATCAATAGTTGTGATGATATAATACAGAAAGAACAGCTGTCTATATTCCCTGAGATGTCTATATATATATTAGAGCATAACTACATAACCACTAAGCCTTCTACCCTAAGCACACAACTCTCTCAACCAGTTATACATGGTAGTTGCCTAAAGGGTCTTTGTCTGCAACCACCTGATTCAGGCCAGTATAAAAGGCCTTCCTTTGTCTATAGAATTATTGAAAATTTAAGAGTTTTACCTTTCATTAAGAAACTCGTATTCTTCATTCATCTACATATTTAGAACTGGGTATACGCCTCAGTTTATACAAAAGGATACACTGTAGACATATATCTATAGGTATGACAAACATGCTATATACAGGTTCTCCCTCCTCATTTATCCTCCCGATCGATCGCATTATATTTCTTGAATAAAATCCAGAAAACCACCGCTACCAAAAACATAGCTACCGCTAGCCCAGTATACATCCATATCAGGCTGGGATCGTGCGCTAACGGAGTGATCGCGATACCAATCGCTGATCCTGCCGCCGCACCCAGTTGACCGAGCGCTTGGACCACAGCTTTCATGTCTGTCGGGGCCTTTGTATAGGTGTATTCCGAGAGGGTCACGAAAGAGAAAATTTCTGCCACCGCAAGGATGATATATGTTGGAGTCTGAAGAAAGACGTTGACCTGGTTTGGAATCCGACCATTCTCAGCCCCGGGGCACGTAAGAGGCCGATCATAACAGGGCCCAGTGTCGTAGATAATCTTTTGAACCCCGGCAGCGAATGCCATTGACGCGCTCATCATGATGAATCCCGTTGCCATGCGTGTGATTGACTGGAATTTCACATTGTTCTTGTTCAGCAAGGGATACAATCCCTTTTGGATAACTGGGCCCATTATGACGCAGAATATGGGATTCATCGCGGTGATCGTGTCGTTCGGGATTCCATACGTTTTCATTTGCCCCGCTTGAGAAATCAAGTTGTTGGATGCCTGACTGAGGCAGGTGAAGAATAGAATGAACCCCAGTCTGCAGTGGATGTGTTAGTTAAAGCTTGATCGGACGCACTTGTACAGCAACACATCACTTACATGACTCGACAAGCCACGAGTCCGCGCCGTATCTCGTTCACAAAGGTTTCGTCCCATGAAACCTCTTTGGCGAAATGCTCCCGCTGATAAGATGGCATGGCAGCATCCAGCTGGAAGCGGCCACGAATGGCACAAGAGAGCACACTTCCTGCTTTCGGTAGAATATTACCGGTTGGCGGAAGTTTGCCTACCCGGAAGATTAGTATCATCTGGTAAAGTTTAGATGGTTGAGCAACGTACGAAACCGTTTCTGTCCTATAATAAGCAAGGCAAGTCCTGCGGCAAGAAAGCAGCTGGGGAGAAGATATGCTGCCCAAAAAGAAACGTTCTTCTCTATAAAAGTTGTCGGGATCGCGGACAGACTTGCAATGTTGACGAGCCTTATGTGCCTTAGCAGATGAGCAAATGAAAAGGACAAAGGTATCTACCAGTATTGTGCGTTATATATGTACTGCGTTGTCAGGCCACGATCATATACAACCTGCTTGCCGTTTGGTAATGTTGTCACTTTGACTTCGGTCGGCGCATACTGGTCCACTGATTCCAACGTGGTGAGCAAGGTCTTACTTTAGAGATGGCCGGACTCACTCATCAGAGGTGTCACCGTCGCCCTCACGCCCCCTACCGCCAATCCAATGAGAACCATGGCTGCAATTAGCCCGCCAAAAGTGACCCGATACTCGGTGGCGGAGCTCACCGAGGTCGCAATTAAAATGACGCATCCGATTAAGTAGAAGCTTTCAACGGATCAAAAAGTGTTCGAAGACGGAAAGACAGCCCTGTAACTCACATCAAACTCAGGCGCAATGTCCGATAACGACCGAGATAGACGTCCGAGATTATCGCGAAAGGAATTGGTGTTAAATAGGAGAAAAACATGAAGACATTGTATATCGTGGATGCTTTCGCTTCGCCGAGGCCTAATGCACCGGGCAAACTCTGATGTCCAGCGGGGTTTTGCATGTAGTTCTCTGTCTAGTACATCAATATGAGAGCCACGAGGTATTTTGTCCTACTCCACTCACGCCAGGGAGTTGTGATGCCCCAGTACGTGAAGCGTTCCGCTGCGGCAATGAAAGCTACCACCCATACAGTTCCTGGGACCTTCGCTAGAACACGAGGTAGGTCAGGATCGACATCCGCCGTAGAAACCTCCGTTGTCTGTAGCGTCGTTGTCTCGGACGTCTCCGACTTTTCTGTCGAGTCAGCCGGCGCGGTCATGGTTATTGCTGAAGGATGGACCGCCCAGATTGCGATGGCTATTGTACGTAGATCAAAGTACCAGGCTTGCACTCCCAATAGAATCACAGAGCAACATTATTAAATATGCGACGAAGATGGGATGGTAAGAGCTTTGCTGTGAGCCAAGTCACGCGTTTTCGGAATTCGGAATGGGATTTGCCCTAATGGGTTAACTACCGGAATACCAATGTTGGGGTATTAAATACGTTATATTCGCAGTCCTACAATCTTATTTAAGCATGACACCCTGTGTCACTGGCAAAATAGTTATCATCATTTGTCGTCTCCATGATAAAGTGTGACATTGGCCAATGGACCCAGATATATATGGCGCTGTACCCATCGTGAAGAGTTGGTGGTTCGGACTGAGGCGGACACGGCACTCCGACCTGTCCAACTAAAATCCAAGTGAGCCTGTGGCCCCATATCGCCGTCTCCGAATCAATTGATCTGACCAGTCTCCGAATGACACTTTCCCAGAGCTCCGCCAATTCGGCCATGGGTTTTTTCGACATCCAGACAGTAGAAATTGCCCCAGAAATGCCGTTTTCACCGTTGCGTTTGTCGCTCGACCTGTTTTGCGAACCCAAGGCACCACGATCTCTCCACTCCAATAATGACAATGCTCAGTGACCTCCCAAAGATCCCTACACTCGACTGGGCGGACTTTGCCGAAGGAGACACTGACCAGCGGCTTAAACTTGCTCAGGGCCTAGTACAAGGCTTCAAGAGATTCGGATTCGTCAAGCTAGTCAACCATGGTCTCTCCGATGAGTTGATCCAGCAACTGTTTGCTGAAGTAAGCAGGCAGTCTCTCCTGGTCTAATATTCAACTGGCGATGTAGGAAATGTTGACATTCAACAGGTCAAGCGCTTTTATCGGTTGCCGGATGAGTTGAAACAGAAAGCTGCTCATCCTCCCGGGCCTAATCCTCAGCGAGGATGGAGTGGAATAGGTGTTGAGTCAACCTCGAAGCTATACGGAGAGCAAACTGAAAGACCATCTGGGAAGCTCAAAGATGCAAAAGTCGGCACTAATTTCTCTTCTTCTAAATTAAGCCGGGAACTAACGCATATCAAGGAACATTACGATATCGGACCGCCAACCGACACCCAATTTCCAACCAGATGGCCAGATGAGCAAGACATCCCCGGATGGCGTGCTTTTATGGAATCATACTATGCCAGAGGGCAAAGCTTTTGCCTTGACCTCATGGAAGCGTTGGAAATTGGCCTCGAGCTACCGAAAAACACCCTCCGTAGCATGTGCATCCCCGACGGAAGTGAGCTCCGACTACTCCACTATCCTGAGATACCGGCTGCAGAGCTACGAACGGGTGATACCGCTCGGATTTGGCCACATACTGACTTCGGACTAATTACCTTACTGTTCCAAGACGGCGTTGGGGGCTTGGAGGTCGAAGATCCTCTTCAACAAGGTCATTATATCGAGGTCGCGAGAGAACAGCCCTACGAGATGATCGTCAATGTGAGCGCGACTTTTGAAAGATGGATGAATGGGGTAATCAAGGCGGCCGTGCACCGAGTGAATATTACGCCCGAGGGAAAGCACGTTGAGGATGCAGTTGTACCAGAACGATGGTCGGCTGCGTACTTCTTCAAAGCACATAAGATGGCACATGCTGGCCCTTTACCAGCATTCGTTACCCCGGAGAGGCCCGCGTTGTATGACGATATCACTGCCCTGGAGTTTCAGAAGCGAAGGACTGATCTGGTCTACACGGGACAGCAGTTGAAGGTTGAGGAAGCAGCGTGACGGTCTAGTACAAGGATCAGGAACTGTCAATAGCCTGCATTGCCTCATGGATAATCGTTCTATTGTAGTATTGAAATGCTCCAGCATTATCACACAGTGCTTCATCATGTCGATTAAACCATAGCTTCCAGATGTTAGAGAAGTGTTGAAAAATACAAACCAGGGTATATCTCTGAGAATTATGAAACTGAGAATGACGCCGCTTTACAATGATGAGGTAAAGGGACACGCCTTAGAGAGCCACAGTAGACACCACTTACACCTTGATTCTTCCTCTCCAGATGTGGAATCTTTCGCATTGCCGATTGCACCACTCATAAGACGAAAGGTCGGTTTCGGCTCGGACACTCGAGACCAACAATCGGATTCGGCACTTTGTCGATGGTCAAGACTTCGGTCATCCTGCGCGACACGGCCGATTCCAAGCCGAGAGATCACGGGGAAGACATTTGATACCAAGTATACCTTACTATATGATGAATTTCTATCATGGCTTGATCCTTTAATCGGTCGATCAGGCATCTTGCATGCTCATATGAACATGATGACTGAGGCACAAGGACCTGTCGTGAGCATCGGCAGCGCGACTGTCACATATGACCATCCGCCAATCATTTCTCCTGTATCCTATCCAAAGGCACGTCCCACTCAAATTCTCGATATTCGCAAGCGGACTTCTCGTATAGACCTATATCATGAAATTTTGGCTGGGCTCCGTGCTAAAAATAAAGAACTGCCTTCTCTTCTACTCTGGAACGACCGGGGCTTGGACCTTTTCAGTGCGATATTGAATAGTGATGAGTACTATCCACGTCGACGGGAAACACAGCTGCTGCAGACGCATGTGAGTGAATTCACGCGCTCGATCTCGTCCGGCGAAAGGTTAATAGAACTTGGTGCGGGGTGAGTGATTAAAGACCAATGAGGCTTGACATGAACACATACTGACAAGATATAGCAACCTCCAAAAGACGGTGTCAGTACTGCGCTGCCTGGAGCAGAGTAGAAAGCATGTGGAATACTGTGCACTAGATGTCAGTCATGCTGCCTTGCAGAGCAGCATCGCTGAACTCAAAGCACAACTTCCATTTGCCTCATATGTCACTATCCGCGGGCTCCTGGGTACATACGACGACTGCGCTTCATGGTTGAAGCAGAGCGGAGACACCGTGCGAACGACCTTTCTCTGGCTGGGAAATAGCATCGCCAATTTCGAGCCAGCAGACGCAACGAGCATCCTGGCAGACTTCCTGCAGACCAAGACATCCCCGTCTCACTCCCCCCAAATGATCATTGCAGTGGATGGTTGTCAGGATGTGGAGCAGATTCTCGAAGCGTATGACATGCCAAACAAACTATCCCAGAAGTTCGTTTTCAACGGACTGTCGCATGCAAATCAAATTCTTGGGTCTGAGGTGTTTAGGCCCCAGCATTGGACATTTGAGGGGAAGTGGAATCCAGTCAAATCTATGCATGAAAGCTTTTACGTGGCAAAGAAGCCTATGAACTTAGATATTGGCAATGAGAGGTTCCACGTCCACGCTGGGGAAAAGATCCGGGCTATTACCAGCGGGAAATGGCCGAAGGAAAAAGTCACGAGCATTTGTCAATCGGCAGGCATAAAGGTTCTGAAGGGATGGACGGATGAGGAAGGTTCTTATGGTAAGAGGGCCACACAAGCTTTTTACTCGAGAGGATCTAGTTGCTAATTCTGGGTTAGGACTCTATCTGCTTTGCCAAGATAAACTTCAAGTACAGCCATGAAGGGGGCGGGATGGAAGGTTTTACTATGTGCATGTTCACTGCATTGAATTTAACGCTACGTATCAAGCAAGTCTTATAATCGACACTACAATATGAATTTCCAGTTAATTATATGTATTGGACCATGTAGGCATTGGATTCCGTATCCATTTTGCAAGTTTTATGTGTCAGCAGGCTACGTGACTATTCCTGAAGGACCCTTTCATAGAGCAACCATGACTTGACTCTCTTCATTGTGGTTTATACCAGTAATTCAAATCTAACACAATACTGCCATAAATTACGCCGATATAGCCATCTATAGCTCAAATTTGAAAAGGTTGACTCTGTCAAGTTGTGTTGTGCCATACATTTGACAACGTGAAGTACATCACTTCACCACCGCCATCAGAAACCCGTCGTAGCTCTTCTCACTCAGAGTCTGCAAAACAACAGCATCAACCCGGTCGTCCTTGCCTACATTCTCGACCGTCCTGCGAGATCCCCGTACATTGATATCGTTCTTGATATAGTCTTCCTGCACGAGCTTTCCAGCTCGCACCACATTATCCACGATAATACTGGCCCTTGGACGACTCATCTTGACAGCATAATCAAAGTAATCCCACCCGTTATCTTTATTGGCGTCAATGAAGGTGAAACCAAAGCGTTCCTGCTCTCCATTTTCAACCTTTGTTTGAAGAATTGGCAACAGGTCAATGGCTGCGCCGACCAGAACTTCAATTCTGTCCTGATACCCTGCTGCAGCAATATTCTCTTTCGCAACTTCTGCGCTTTTCGGGTCGATTTCAATGCTGACAATTCGAATATCCGGGTTGAGACTCGCGATGTAAATTGCCGTGTAGCCACCCAATGTACCCACTTCCAAGGCATGCTTCACACCACCAAGCTGGCACTGGAGGGCCATGAACTTTGCTTGCGTGGGAAAGGCGGAGATGTCCTCGAGTCCGCGCTTTGCGGAGTTCGCGAGCGTCCGGTGTAAAGAGGCATGGTTTGGGCGAGTTGGAGGTTGTAAATGGGATAGGGTGTAATTGTCCACCGCGTACCAATTTGGGTCCTGGTTATAGTCTTCGCTCACGAATATCTGGCTGGTGGTGGTGGTGGCGGTCATGTTTCACTTCTAACGCTGGGGCAGTTGGACAACTTGAAAAGTGTTCACTCTCAGAGTTAATGGCGGGGCAATCTAACCATTTAACATGTTTGGGCATCCTAACTCTACGAAATATTCTTACAGATTATATAGATCGCCGAATTTATGCCTTGCTCGGCCCGTGATTCGGATGCGAAGTGGTCCATTCATTCGGTATGTGGTACGCATACTATTACTGATTGGATCAGTCACTGCCGTAGGCTCAACTGTGCTTTTCTTTGACATATCTACAGTTTTGCGTGACTATCCCCGCCTGGAAACTTCCACAGCCGTTGCAATTCCTGAATGAATCCATTTGGTCCCTCTTTACCGCCATCACCCTGCAAGATCAGCTCGCAGATTCTCTCCCCCAGGACTGGGAGAAACTTGAAAGCATGGTCTGAGCCCCCAGTAGCAAGGAAGAGACTCTTCCCGTAGGCCGGATGGTAGTCGACGATGAAGTCAGTAGAAACGGTGTCCGCGTACCAACATCTGCGAACCTGAGCAAAGGGTCTAGTTGCAATATTACGCAAGCCCCCCAAGTCTCCCCCATCCGTTGGCTGGAAGAGTTCGCTCAAAAACCCCCGGTAATCCTGCAATGTTGATTCCACATCCGGACTCAGTTTTCTCTGATCAATATCACCACAAGTCCCGTCATCATCCTCCTCTTGAGGTGCGGCCTGAGGTCGGGGGCCAACATCCACTCCTGCGAATTTTTGGACGTCCCGATAGCCGCTCCATGAGAAGCGAGCCAGCTTCAAAAATCCCTGATTATCGGGTCCGATGGCAAAGATCTTTCTTGCTACATTAACAATGAGAGGGAACTCTCTCCGAACCAGCTCTCGGCGTTCCATCTCCGATAACTGCACGTAGGCCACTATCTCACTGTAGACATCACACAGGGTGGGAGATCCCAGCAGCCGAGGTGTCATAGCGCCGGCAGCCAACACGGTCAAATCGGCGGTCAATTGGCTTCCATCGTCGAGGATGACGCCGCAGACTCGGGGCTCGGCGTTGACGTGGGATTCGGATGGCGAGTCCGAACAGACCCGCAAGCCCACGACTTGACCAATATGGACGTCGATGCGGTCCGAATGAATGGTCTTTTGACGCAGCCAAGCCATCGTGGCTCCACTTTCCGCCCATCCGCAGTTGTGGTTGCGGTATCCCCTCAACTCCGAAGCTTTAGGGCCGACATTACTAGCCTCATCTGGAGTACCGAGTCCGAGTGCCTCCCATACGGCTGACTCCGAATCCAGGATGTGCACCATGTCACTGTTTCGCCCCGCTCGCTCGTAACTTTGGGCATACGCGTGCTTGACATAGTTGATGCTCTCCAACGCTTTCATCGGCTGCTTCATGGAGTGACCTTCCCCGATCATCACAATGCTCTGGTTGCGGTAACGTCCATCCGCACCCCATTCTGCTTTCCACTTCTGCTGTGCTTCGCGGGCGAGTGCGGCGTAGATTCTGTGCGAGTAGTCACTGCGAATGATGCGGGAAGTATCGAAATTCGCGGCGCTGGGATTAGGGGTTGAGGCGGAGGGCCCGGATGGCTCGAAGTTCCAACTGTCAATTAGGGTGATCTTGCTACTCGCAAATTTGTCATTCTGGGACATTGCATGGGCCGTGGATACTTTCAAAAATCAAAGAATTGGTTAGTGTTATTCTTCGTTGGTAGCTCGCGATCGCTTTCGTAGAGTTACTCCGTACGTACACCCAAAGACCCCGGATCCAACAATGATGATCGACTTTGGTGCGGGCATATTGTAACTCTGAATTGGAATTCAACGTTTCCTACGTTAAATACTATGGAGAAGGATACGTTTCTCCCTTTATATTACTTGTTTTACTTGGAGCCTTGCCTACTCGGATATTTTTTATCCCTCGACTCGACTGCTACAGCCTTTTGGTCCAGGCTAAGAAACCTCATGATGCAAGCCCGACATCTTCCTTCGGCGGCTTAGCATGTTGTAGTAATCAACTTCAAGATGATAACCCCGGGCGCACTCCATAGGTGGCTGCATCCTAGTGGGCAGTCTCCTTATGTCGCTCAAGGAATAAACTTACCCGTTAGGGTTAGGAATGGTCACGGAATTGTTCTTCTGCCCTAGCGGTATTTTTCGAAAAATGATGCCTGAGGCCAGGGGAGCAATCAATCCCTTGACTCGTGTTCAATCTTCAGGACCCTCTTTTGCCTTCTTAAACAACTCTTCAGCCACTTTCCACGATTCATCATGTCGAGTGGAGAGCCCACAACAATAACATCCCCTCCAAGTGAACGCACTCCACTTATCTCCAATGGGTCCGGTGGGGCAGCAGATGATGGAGGGACCACTTTGACGATCACGAAGCCTAATGACGGGGTGAGGAGAATCGCGGATTCGCTTCCACTTTCTGTCTGGCTCATTTCCACCATCGAGCTGTGCGAAAGATTTGCCTATTTCGGGACCATCGCACCCATGCAAAACTATATCCAAAACCCCAGGAATGATCCATTACGACCGGGCGGAATTGGTAAGACGGCATCTGCCATGACTTATGCCGCAGTCTAACATGCGTAGGGCTTGGACAGGCGTCTGCGACCATGGTGAACCAGGCGTTTATGCTGTGGTGTTATATCACCCCAGTACTTGGGGCCGTGGTTGCAGAACAGTATATTGGAAGAGTGAAAACGATTATTTATTCCTCGTCAGTGTACCTCTGCGGGTTGGTAACTCTATTTCTATCTTCACTGCCGAGTGCATATGCCATGGGAATATCTCTACCAGGGTTACTAGTGTCTTTATTTTTAATCGGTATCGGCACTGGTGGGATTAAAACAAACGTCAGTTCGCTAATTGCAGAGCAATATACTGGTCCGAAAGAGTCCAGACGCATTCTAAAATCAGGGGAGGAAGTTATCGTCGATAGAGATCTCACTATTCAGAGGTATCTATCCTGACCTTGATTGCTCACATTTCATTGAATGCTAATATAGTAACAAGAATATTCACAACGTTTTTCTTATATATTAATATTGGGTCTTTCTCACCTCTACTCATAACAATAATTGAGAAAGAGTACGGCTTTTCAGCCGCTTTTTCTCTGTCAGCTATAACCTTTTTCATTGGATTTATAATAGTCCTTTTCAGCAAAGACCTATATATCAGCCGGGACCCTGATAGCTCTATCATCTTCAACGCCTGCAAAGCATTTTGGATTGCTATTAAGCACAAGGGCAATCTTGACCATGCAAGGCCAAGCTACCAAACAGAACAAGCAGCAACCAGGAGGCTCCCCTGGGATGATTCGTTCATTGACGACTTACGGCGTGCTATCGCTTCATGCAAAATCTTCATCCTATATCCAATCTATTGGGCAGCCTATTCACAATTCCTCACCAACTTTATCTCCCAGGCCGCAACTATGGAGACACACGGAGTGCCTAATGATATCATGACAAATATAGACCCTATAACAGTCCTAATTCTTCTTCCTGTTCTAGACCGCATTGTATTTCCTTTTCTACGAAGGCAGGGTGTTCCTGTTCGCCACGTGAATAGAATTACAATAGGGTTCCTGGTATGCGGCGTGTCAATGCTGTATGCTGCCTTTGTTCAACGAACTATTTACGCTGCCACGCCTTGCTACGACCACCCAAGAGCTCCAGACTGCATGGGCGGGCAGGTCCCGAATCGGGTTTCTGTATTCCTCCAGGCGCCTGCGTACGTCTTGGTCGCAATCTCAGAGATACTAGCGTCTGTGGCAGGTGTCGAATATGCCTACACGCAAGCTCCCAAGTCAATGAAATCCCTGATTATGGCCGTGTACTTGTCTGCCGTATCGGCCGGGGCACTGATAGCAATCACTGTGTCGCCGCTAACAGTCGATCCAAAGCTACCATGGATGTATTTCACTCTGGGGGTGGAGAACTTTCTAGCTGGTGCTTTTCTTTGGATTTTCCCCGCCTGATACCAAGATATTTACGATTGGCGTGATTCGAGATTGCTGGGTTTTGGCGTGGGTACTTGATTTCTTCGCCGTCTACGAGATATCCGGTGCGTGACCACGCATATTATGGTAGAGCCATTTGTTTGTTTGGGTTTGTTCAAGAAAGTAACAATTTTCTGGCGGCTCTCGTCGAAATAGATCATTCCATGCTTCGTTTTATTGTTCAGCTAAAATGGCGCAGTGTGGTTGGATCCAGCCAGCCCATCTATTATCACACCTTTAGACACAGTAGACAGTTTCCGCATATGTCCCCATTGCCTTGCATGTTCTTCGCGACGATATAAAAGATTCCAGAAGAAAGGAAATGTCAGGTCTGACGCCAAGTATCAGGAGGAATACATCTGCCAGGGTAAGATCTATGCTAACATAAGAAGCAGCAAATTCGGTCTCGGAGTCGGCAGCCATCCTTACCGATCCGAAATCAACAGACTTAGCGGACCGACACCGATGAACGAAACGGATCCCGAAAAGGGGACATCTTACGATATCACACAAGCACGGGTAGGAAAAGGCGGCTTCCCTCGGAGCAGGCAAGAAGAACAAAGTCCGTTGCCATACAAGTAAGTATCATCGTCTCGAGCCGCCGCAGCCGGACTGCACCATTTGAACCCGTCACAGGCACTTGAATAAAGGCATATTGCAGATTGTGTCTAGAAAGTGACTACATACGATGACCCTCCGCACAGTTGATTTCTCAGGCTTCCTGCATGGCACCGAAGAGCAGAGGCAGCAGGTTGCCGCCGAGCTCGTGGACTGTTTAAAATCATTAGGCTTCGTGCGGTTGATCAACCATGAGGTGCCGGACAAAACCATAGAGGGTCTCCTCGAACAGGTACGGGCAGGCATCCACGAAGCACACAGAGTCCAAACAACTAACAGCCCCTATTGTGACTGATATCCAGTCAAAGCGGTTCTTCACGTTACCGACAAGCGAGAAAGTCAAGATCGCAAACGATCCGGGTCCACATCCCCAGCGAGGCTGGAGTCGCATAGGAATGGAGCAAACTGCCAAGCTTCGCGAGGAGAATCTTGCCGAAGCGGCTGGCCGCGAAGTGAGCGATAAAAAGGTTAGTGAACCTGGCCAGGCAATGAGGCTTCGCCTGCAGCACTACCGACTGGGAGACTGATGCGTGACACAGGAGCATTTCGATGCAGGCCCCCTCGGTGACGAGCAATACCCAAACAAATGGCCAGAAAGCATGCCCGACTTCCAACCATTCGTACAGGAAAGCTACCAAATCTGCCAACGCACCTGCTTCCAAATCATATCCGCCATCGAACTCGGCCTTGGCCTCGAAGCAGGCCGCTTGACGCAATGTTGCCAGCCGGCTGCCAGCGAAATCCGCCTGCTGTATTATCCACCCACCACGAGAAACCTCTTCGACGAAGGGCTCAAGAAGCGTGCCTGGCCGCACACCGATTTAGGTATCATAACGCTCCTGTTCCAGGATATGGTGGGCGGGCTGGAAGTTGAAGACCGGGGCGCAGGAAAACCCAGATCGTTTATTCCTGTCAGGCGAGTATCGCCGAATGAGATGATTGTCAATACGTCCGATTCGCTCCAGCGGTGGACAAACAATGTTATACGAGCTGGTTTGCACCAGGTCACTGCACCAGATGCTTCAAAGCTGTCAAATGGGGTTGATGTGCTTCCAGCTCGCTGTTCGAGTGTTTTTTTCTTTAAGGCTGGGCGGGATACGTCGGTTGGACCGCTTCCTGAGTTTGTTACTGAGGACCGGCCCGCGGCATTCGAGGATATGACGGCGCTACAGTATCAGCAGCTCAAAACACGTATTTTGCACGGTGTGGAGGGGTGATTGGTTATTATGTATGTCTGGCTGCCTGGCGAACCCTTCCTTCGGTGCTCGCTGAGCTGGTGTCATAAGAATTGTATATGAACCACTGTTACAAACTCATCTATACCTAATACTCAAATGGACCATTGTGGCTAAGGAGAGTACAGAAAAAGAGGCAACAGTATTCGTGGCACTTGAGGCCCGACTTCGGTACATCTGATGAGATCGGTAGGGATGATACTATTAGTTGTTATTTAGGTGCTGCGCACCTGAAGGACTTCTTTACCAAAGATTTGTTGGTAAATAGAAGTTGCTATCTAACCGATTACATGAATTCCAGAGAGTTCTACATAACTGGAGATGGAAACTCAACAAACAGACCCCGCGAGGGGCATCATAATCTTAGCCTTTCGCGAAGCTAGATAGAGTCTAAAATACGCTGAATACTTTTCATAGTTTTCTTGACACGAGCTGCCCGTGTCCCATCGGCTCTGATATAATCAAACTCCTTCTGATGGTACAAAGCCTCCAGAAGTCCTCTCAGCTGACTGTTGTTCAACAGGCCACCATTCGATCCATAAGGATCCTTCTCAGGAGCATTGACACCCAGCATGCTCTCAATCTTCTCTAGTATGATGAAGCTCATGTGAAGAAGACATTTGATTTGCAAGTCGCCATGGCCACTAAGACGGAACCCTCCTAGGGAAACCTCGGGGACTAAGCTGTGAAGTTTCAAATCAAGCTGGAGAGAAGAACTGTCCATAAGCATATCAAGAATCTCAGTGAACAAGGCATCGTAAGCTCGAAGAATGTGTGTGTAGCAGGAGAGAATTGAGAGGAAGGCTGAAAAATCTAGAGCACTGGAGTCGGCCTTTATAGGATCTAGTGATGGTGAAAGCCCTATAGTATCGCTGTTTAGGACACTCTGTAGGCCCCCGCCCGCGGATATGCGGCCGTCCTTGCTTCGGCTCGAGGCTGACGTGCTATGGTTTCGGGATTGCGATTGAGAGGAGGAGTATCCATTGGAGTTATACTCGAGATCGCCATAAGAACATTCGGAGTTGGCTCTTCCTCGTAATTCCATGGTTGGGGACCGTAGACGCTGTAAAATGTCGAGAAAACTTTGGCAGTTGCCCAACATGGTATTCGTGAATTTTAACATGGAGGAAGACGGGCCTGTTTCTCCCGGCCCGGAAGCAGGATGCTTTGGGTCAGAAGCTGCGCTCATACTTTGTCGAAGTGATGGAGTACTTTCTATGTCTTTCATCAATCGCATGTTGAGCTCTGACAGCTGTGTAGTGCAAAGCTGCGCAGCATCCGTGACCGTGTTGCTGGCCCTTGAATATAAGCCACGCTCGCTTGTTTCACCCGATCCATGGACCCGGGAATGCACGTTAACAGTATCAGAATGGATGGTCTGATCTGCTGGCCTGCGATGTACTGTGTCGAAACCAAAACTAACATCGTTCGGACTAGGTACGCTCATCACATCGGGAATATCGTGCACCCTCTCTCCAAAATAGCCCAGGGCGCTGTGGGCATCTTCTGACCATCCATGCCGGTGTGATGGCGGTGGCAATGCGTTACTATTCGCTCTTTGCGCAATATTACCAGGGTCCGGTAAATGGGAAAGGACTGCGGTGGAGCCCAATGCTGCATGTGGTATATCCAGCCCCGACCATAATTCAGTCGGGAACGGGTCATGGGTTAATCTGTCGGTATTGGCTGGTGGCGTTCTTTTAACGGTCGGTTCATCTCGAAGTCCGTTCGATCCAATCATGGCTTCATCTAATTCCACTTCACTGTGCATAACGTCGTCTGCGTATGCCGTGCTTCTTCTTCGAGCGTAACTCTGGGGTAATCGGCGAGACACCGGCTTTGTAGTATAGCATACCACCTTGGCCCGTTTGCAGCGCTCACAGGGTTGACTGACGGACCTGGCCGACCGTGGTGAATCCTCCCTGGCTGGTCCTGGGAGCCGTACGCATCGCAGCTTCTGACCTCTGCATCGATCACAGGCGCTTCGCCTCGTGGTATCTGGTTCCATGAAGTGCGATGCAATGCGGGGGCTTTACTGTTACTGCAACGCTTACTACATCCTGGTACAGGGCGCAGGGGAATTTAAATGATAAGAGAGAGGCACAATTAAGTAACTACTGATCCTTCGTGGCGAATTATCATCTCATAGAGCGCTAATGGACATGAAAGGATTCGATCTTTGGCGAGATCCGCGACGGATGATGACTGCAGCATTCATCCATTGATATTTCCCTCCATGCCAATGGTAATTTACAGGTCCCCTTCCCTTGCATGTAGAGACCAACGAATAGCAACCGGATTGGCTGTTTGTACATGAGCACTAGTAGCTGTGGGAGACCACGAGCAGTGTCATATCAATCTTATACACACATCATACGCAAGAAAGTGAGCATTCGGTGCTATTCTGCATACTGGTTAGCTTGAAGTAACCGACAAGACCAATGGTAGGAGGTTAATATTGCCTCCTCTGTCCATCTCTCCAGTCAGGCGTGGTCTGACATGTTGGGGACGCCTGGGACCGAGGGAGATGCAGCAGATCCACCACCACGGCGCCCAGGCGAGCCTTAATTGGTTTTAGCTGCAGGTAAGGGATCGCTTGCAGTGCAACGCTGTGACGAATATTATCAGCCAGGCCCTGGCGTTATTTGGCGTCGGAATGTCGGCTTCCTTGATCCAGGTATAGAATAAGCACTTGTTATGTAAACTCCGAATCAGAAGGCCTTGACTATATGGCGGCTCACCCACCCATTTTAAGTAGTAGGCGATAGGTCTGAGAACGATAACAGCCCCCGTCGGACTCCGGTGGTTCATGTCTCGCCTAGTTTGAACAAGCGCGGTTTCTTTCCCCTTCCCTTGCTAGCCTAATCTGACTCTTCGGCAGCGATGATTGATTCGGTAATTGCGATATAGTTAGCAGCGGACCTTGCCGGTATGATGGATAACACGATACATGCGGCTGATGTTGAGTCTAGACACGATGGAAGAAAAAGGATATCCTTTAAACCAGCATAACAGGGAAGAACATGACCCCAGGGAGGAAAAGGATCGACGTTAGAAGTTAGAACATACTCATAGATGGATTTGTTACTGTACACTAGTACTTGGCCCTAAGTGAATTCCACGGAAATACCCGCTTCCATTGTAGGATGTCCTAAGCAGGATGCACGGTACAAAAGTACGACGCACTGTGGAGTTATTCACACATCAGCCATTTGCACAAATCCTGAGCTTTACATTCATAAGCCCACCAGCTAGTGCTGACCCTGATGGAACCTCGCCAGTCACAGTGCATTAGCGCGGGTCAAATAAATGGCACCGACCAAGGCCGTAGCGCTGCGATCCTCGGCTTCGGTCTGACTGTCTCCTCCAATCTCCGACAAGTCTTCAGTAGCAGAGAGTGTTCCTTAGCTCCTCGGTCCATGCTACAGTGTTAACTACCGGGTATATTCGGTCTTCATATTTACCGGACGGTAGTTAAATACTGCCGTAACACGTTTAGGCGGCTCTGTCCTCCGGCCATGCATGCAGCTTATCTGGGAATTGTGGCTTAGAGTTGCTTATTGTTTGAACAATATATTAAAATCTAGACCAAGAATCTAGCCAGGCTAGCCGTGTGACAAAATTAATATGTACTATTGTAACCCCAGTTATTATGTCCCCAAATTATATGAGACCTACTGACCTATATACTTGTTGGCTGATCCAGAAGTACATTGGACCCACAATCCTTGAATATTTTTTTCACATTCAAATATAAATAGGGTATTCTTCATGTGGGGACCGTGGTGGCTTCCTATGTGTGGTATTGCTGGATGCTGTTATATCTGGTGCTGACAAATGTTCCATGGAAAGTAGGGAAGACCCGCTGGTGGTAATTGACTTTTGACCTAGTCGGACATTGGAGTCACTAGGCATGTAAATATCTCGCTTACAGGTTAACCTGCCATCCAGCCATAGTGCTTGTGTTATTATTCAACTATGCAGAGGGTAAACAAGGACTATCATTGCGCCGAAATGAGATTCCATACGCCTAAAATCACACTAGGAGTATAGATCTCTCAGTTCAGGGTTGGAGTGGATGATAATTCAAGATTCACTTTCAATTCCAAAATGTCGAGCAACTTCAATCAGGCCCGAGCCTCCAACTTCGACCCAGAGATCAACAAATCCCTCTTCTCTGGCTCGTGCAATCTCTCTACTATCCCAAGCCTCTTCCAAGTCTCGCTCGAGATAGATGGTCTGAAATCCACATTTTTTGGCGGCCTGCAAGTCCTCCAGATGGGCTGCGACGAGACAACATTGCGAGTTCCTAAAACCGAATCTGCTAGCAGCACCACAATAGACCTCGAGCGACGGCTTGTACGCACCAAAGTGCTCTGCACTGGTGATGTGCTTGAAAGGCAGAGAATTGTGTTGTTGTAAGTCTTCGAGGAGCTTTACATTACCATTGGATAATGTAGACGTCTCGAATTTGGTGTTCAGCAACAACAGCCCTGGCACACTGTCAGAGTGTGAGTCAAGTCGATGCCAAGCCAGTGTCAAATGCTGGAGGTCGTCGTCGTTGAACAAATCCCGGAGATGCTGTTTCGTGAGAATACTTTCCAGCGAGATGCGGTTGTACTCATCTACCGAGATAAAGGGCTTAGAGCTATCGTAAGTGTCTCCGAAGTTCATATATGACCGATGCCACTCCTCAGCGATCTCCTGCCAGTCAGAAATAGGCATATCAGACACACGTGCTCGCACATCAGCACTGAAATCTTGATCTTGATTCTGTAAAGCCCTTCGTGCTGTGGCATGCAGTTCGTTGGCGATGCAACATCTCCATTCGACAATTGTCCCCAAGACATCGAAAAATATCATTGAAGGGAAGCCATCCCGTGTCATCTTGTCAAGACTTCTCTGAGAGTTACCAACGCGAGAGGGCTTTTGCATGAACAGTAGACTATAAATGGCCAACGATGGACCCAACAGACAGGTTAGGAGGAAAGGCGATCGAATTTACCGTCACGAACTATCGCGATAGGATTAGGCTCCTTTAAGAGTCAATGGCCCTGAACATCCACTCCTTCCATCAACCTCGGGTTTCCATTGCTTACGGTTGCATGTGACCGGCGAGTGGAAAATCTCACCAACGCCCTCGGGTATCGCGGTGTCAGAATATTAGGTAAGGGCCTCTCTACTTGGTTAATCTGGGGTTGAGATAATGTACTGGATACTGAATACAATCTTGCGGTTGCAGGGTTGAAGCAAGTTGCTGCGCAAAGCAGCATAAACGGGAAAGGTATTAATATACTCGTTCAACATGGACGTCTGTAGTAAAGAATAATACTCTCTCTAGCTGCCGACGCCTTCTGTAAGTCATCCTCCAAATCCTGACCGTATCAGCACCTCTCTTGGCAAAATCTGGACTCTCTAGATGAAAAGTAACTTCCAAGCGGCTTCCAGCCACGGATGTTCCGAAACTGCATGAGCAATCCAATGCAACGAGGTTCCAAATGCGAAAACTGTCATGGACATCCGATGGGCTCCAGTACGCAAACGAGGACCAGTCTCTTCAATATTGCGTTAAGTGGAAGCGCTAGTTGCAGAAGGAAGTCGGTAATGACAGCTCGTCTCGAGCAACGCTGCCAGACACATGAAGAGACAATTCGACATGGTATGTGTGGTACAGTGAAGTGGCTTGGGGAAAGGTCTGTTGCGACAAAGCTATATAGAGGATTATATAAATAACGATGATATATGGTCTACAGAGTTTAGAATAAGTTCCTAGTTTAAAGAGAATATATAGTGTTGGTTCCATTTGTAGATTGATCGGGGTTTCTGCTCTCGTACATCTCAACAGGGCAGTCGAATGCCTCCTTAAGTCGAGCTACTTGAATTAAAGGCAAGATCCCAATAGCCTTGTTCTTTCTCAAGAACTATTGAAAAGCCTGAGTGTTAATGCGTTCTGGTGAGTCTAGTCGGCTTTCAACTATCTGAACTTAGGCTGCGGCACGCGCAGTTTGCTAAAATGATGATCTTGGTCGACATAGGTACCTCTCAGCCATCTAGGCTTGACAATGTCAGCCATCTCAAGTGCCCTCCGGGTGTGTAGTATCCTTATATTGATGAACAACAGACTCACAGGGCCCCATCTTCCGCTAGTAAAGGCACTCTAGGTGCTACAATATGGCATCGAACTTTGAGGCGGCCTGGTACCACCAATAGACCTCACTGTTCCGTACTGAGAGAGCAGGTTCGGCAAGTTGCCCCTGTTGTATGGGGTAGTTCACCGAATTGACTGCCGAGATGTTCCTCGCACGGACTTGCACGATTCGGCTGTGGATGTGGAGCTCACAGTAACCAAGGCAGATCCTTTCTGGCCAACGAATACGATCTCCACAGTTGACCCGCCACTGGTATTGTAGGGTTAATCCGGGGCAAAGCTACCCCGAGCAAGCTTCCCCCGCAGTTGCACACGCGGGGGAATCGGAGATGCGCCGATGGACGAGTGGCAACGCCATGCACAGCTTTAAAACCACTGTTGTTCCGCTTAATATCGCTCTCCAACCTATCCAAGCACTCAATATGACAAAACCAGAGGCCCAGGCCGAATACCATGAGCATGTCCAAAAGGTCGAGCAGTCGGAGCAGGATGTGATTTATCAGACTTACGCGTCCCAAAGTCCGGAATGGCATCGGAAGATGACCAAACAGCTCCTCCGGAAGGTGGATTTCCATCTTCTACCATGTCTGATCGTGATGTACTTGTTGAACTTTCTGGACCGGAAGTACGTACCCCTCGTCCCTCAGCAATCGCAGCGAAACTGACAAAGTAGTAATTTGTCTCAAGCACGACTGGGCACCCTGGAGAAGGACCTAAAGATGAAAGGGACCGACTACAACCTCGCGACCAGCATCCTATTTGTGGGATACCTCCTCATGCAGCTACCGTCAAATCTCCTCCTCACACGCGTGCGGCCCTCGTTATTTCTGGGGATCACAATGGCCATCTGGGGGGTGATATCAGCCTGTCAGGCTGCCACCCACTCATTCACGGGATTGGTCCTCTCTCGATTCTTCCTCGGATTTGTAGAGGCGCCGTTCTTTCCGGGGGCCATAATGCTGATGTAAGTCGGAATCCGCGATGAGTTGGATCATGCTGATCAGATCAGGTCGAGTTGGTACACCCGCCAAGAGGTATGCTTCAATGCTCATCGGCCCCAGATGTGGCGCGCATGCTGACTCGTCTTTAGCTGAGCCATCGAATTGCCTGGTTTTATGCCGGCAGCTCACTGGCCAATGCCTTTGGCGGTTTGATCGGTGCCGGGGTCCTGGGCAATCTAGACGGTGCTCATGGCATCTCAGGGTGGCGATGGTTATTCATCATCGAAGGCTGTATTACAGTGGGAATATCGCTGATGTCCATGTACGTGCAGGTGACTCCCTCTCGAAGCTGAGGCTAATGATCCAGTCTGCTTCTGCCGAATTATCCCGCAACCACGTCGTGGCTGGATGAGACGGAGAAGTTGTATGCGCAATGGCGTCTCATCCAGGACGCGGGAGAAGCCGACGAAGCCAGGTCGAACAGTCTCCGTGAGGCGCTATGGTTGGTCTTTTCCGACAAGCGCATCTACCTGTTCATCCTGCTCCAGCACTCCTCGCTGCTGTCGCAGAACTTCCAGTACTTCTTCCCGACGATCGTTCAGACGCTCGGTTATGGGAATATCGAGACTTTGCTGATCACCGCGCCGGTGTGGATTGCCACCTTCATGGTTTCTCTCCTCGTGACGTGGTCGTCCGGCCGGACGAATGATCGCAGTCTGCATATCATCTCGTTGATGCTCGTGAGTGTCGTGGGATGCGTGATCTGTACCGCGACCACGAATATCGGCGCCAGGTTCTTCGGCATGTTTCTGTACGTATCTCTGTCCAATTACTTCAGACATGACTGACCGTTTAGAATGCCGATGGGTGCCGTTTCCGCTTATCAGATTATTATCGCATGGGTGGCCAACTCCTTCCCCCGGCCGCTGGTCAAACGGTCTGCGGCGATTGCGACGGCGAATATGATTGGCAACACGGCCTCCATCTATGGCAGTTACATGTGGCCATCCTCCTCCGGTCCGCGGTACATCGCCGGCGGTGGTGCGACGGCTGGAATCGCGTTCCTGGTCGCGATCCTAGCCTTTGTCATTCGGATGGTCCATTTCCAGATGAACAAGCGTCTCGACATGGCCCCGGAGAGCAGCCAGTCGGGGATTAGATATATCTTGTAGGATCGATGTTCCATAGCTTCAATAGACTAGTTAGGGATAGAAAGAGCGATCTATGCCATCGCTACTTCGACTGGATAGAAAGCAAACAAGACGACGGTCGCGACGTTGGAAACGGGATGACCGATATGAATTTCATGAAAGCAGAAGCAGAACGAAGAACACACTAGGTGCCATAGTAGCTCCTAGTACTCTGGATGAATACAGCTAGGGCTAGATTTCAGGTATCAGGACTATCTGCGTTTAGTCGTAGAAACCCTCCGGGCCATACTGTGTAATGAACTTTTCCCTTAAATCAACCGCTCTTCCAGCATCCTCCTCATTATCCTGCGCCCAATCCGACCAGTCCTCTATATCCGCCTCGATAGTGGAAAGACTTGTGCCTAAAATTATCAGACACTGATTAGTATCTTCCAGAGAATCATCTGTCATAAACAGAAACAACTCACTTAGCCAGATCGGGTATCCATTCCTGGAGCATAACTCGAGAGCGCTGGTGTATGTTGGTGGAGAGTCATGCCAGCTGGAGCAATATCAAATATGAGATAGTGAATCTTGAGGTCGCGGGCTCAATATAGACGAAGCCTATTCGAGTATCCCAAAGCCATAATTCCATACCTTACTCTGTTACTTCGACATATCAAGCATATTGTACATCATATAGTAATGCGTGACTCGTTCATGGTGAAGCCATCCAACATAAGTCACTTTCACCAAGCTATGACTGCACCAAATCGAGATCAAGACGGGGATACGTAGGAGTATCCCGTGAAGAGATAGGGGATCAATGTACTTTGAATATGAATTTACCTTTGGTCACGGTGTGAAGGCATCGCTATTTAATAAAGAAAGCCTATAGCGCCAAAGTAACAACAGACACAGGCGCAGCTAGAGAACAAATCCAAGCCCCAAACCAGACCCCCATAGAACTACAAGATCACCACACTAATAGGAAAATATGGATTTCTGCTTTTCCGGCAAGCCCAAAGTCGCCCGCAGGCCATCCTCGCGACTCGTCTGCGCCTTGGGCACAAACCGTGCCAGCCCCAGTGAGCTGCGTTCCAGCCGAGGCACCATGCCGTCGATCACGTCGATTGTAAAGTTATCGATGTTCATCTGGTCCTCGGACCGAATGATCTGGCGAGCCTGGATGGTGGTGAGAGTGCGTCGTTCATCGGCCGATAAGCTGGCATGGAGCTCCCTCAGTGCGCCCTCGGTGCCATTCTGCGAGTTGATCGCGGCCACCTTCATCATCACGGCGTCTTGCTCGTCGGTACTAGCGGTTTGGAACGCCTGCACGCAGAACTCGATTGTCTGGGCGATCTCAGCTTGGGTGAGATTCTTGTCCACGTCGGCTGTACCTTGGATGACTATTCACCGAGTTAGTGTACGGTTTCAAAGGACACTACCGGAAAAGAGCTTACTTGGTCGGAAGAAGTCAAAGGCACGGTTGAAGCTGTCCTCGTCAAAGTCGGTCAACACAGGCTTCTCACGGTCCGAGATCTGCTTGAGTGCACTCATCACCACCAGCAAGAAGCGGGTATAGCCCTCGGCCACCTTCTTAGAGTGCCAGCTGACGGCAGCCTGTTCGTCGCAATCACCTCGCTGGGCAGCGCGGATAGTCAGGGCGGCTGATAGTCCACTAGCAAGGGCCAGGTGGACTCCGGATGAGAAGAAAGGGTCGATGAAGCAACCGGCATCACCCACAATTCGTAGGTAAGGACTGGCGTAGCTCGAAGCATTGTAGGACCAGTCGGATGCCGACTTGAGGTCTGACTGTAACTCGGCCTTATCCAGAAGCTGCCAGATTCCGGGGGTGTCTTTGATTGTATTCAAGTAAAGATCCTTTGTCGTTGCGCCAGTCTCGCGCTTTTTCGCGGTTGCAGCTGCCTGGTTCATGACGACGCCGATGGACGTCGTGCCATTGTGCAAGGGAATGAGCCAGACCCATCCGCTTCCATCTGCAATGCCATCGTAAGCTAAACAGACTGGAAAGAAACCAATTGTTTGGTATTGTACATACCTTCGATCGCTTCAAAATATGGATCCCCTTCACGAGGAGTTCCGACTCCGTACGAACCGGCGTTGCTCCAATAACCCCAGCTGGCGACGTTCTTGAGACCCTGGTTATACCGGCGATTCTTCATGTACTTTGTGCTAACCAGGCCAGCCCGTCCGGTGGCATCAATCAGATATTCGAAGGTGATCGATCCCTTTTCGCCCGTGGCCTTGCACGACCAAGTTGCGGAAACGGGACGTCCCAGCTCAGCCAGTGATGGGTCCACCGTCAGTCCGTCAATCTGTTCAAATTCAATGCTGTTCACCTTGACGCCGTCGAACACCTGTGCGCCGTTCTCCCCTGCATGTTTGAACATGAGGTGATCCGCTTCAGACCGCACGACGTTCCATGCATGGCTCCCCGGACCTCCGGCCGCAATGAAGTCGGTGTCTATAGCTTGTCAGTGCAACCACCTTTTGAAGACTTCTGGAGGGGTTACTTACAAGCTTCCGGCTTGGAGTTGAGTTTAAAAGCAGCGCCATTCTATACACCATTGGTTATGTTGGCTATCCCAAGTAGAGCTTCAAGAAATGAAACAAACCTTGTTCACAAAGCCATAGCTGTCGAACTTGGAGTCCAGGTCAATAAAACGAAGGAAGTGTCGGATTGATGGCAACATGCTCTCGCCAATATGGTATCTAGGAAACACATCGGCTTCCAGGAGGACGGTGTCCACTCCCTCACGGGCTAACGCCGCGGCGGCGTAAGAGCCAGCTGGACCGCCTCCCACGACAAGCACTGTGCACCGGTTTGGAATAGACATTGTGATTATTGTTACTGAGCTGAATGATCCTGATCTGGGGTACCAGAGGTGGCATGGGTCTGGGTTAATATAACTCTCGCGGCGGTATTCTTCGCTTCGCCCCAAACCCCGGGAACCGACGAAGAGACCGGTCTCCGGCATAACACTGACATGCTACTATGCTGTCTCTGTCTCGCATGAATAATTTAAGGGATTTTGATTCGATTCCAACTACATGCTCTCTGCATAAATCTAAAGGTTACTCCGTACATCTATTCACAACCCTCCTTAACGTTGTCCAGCGACCGAACCATCACGATCGCGTGAGAGTTTGGCATGATGCGAACTCCATCCACCACATTTGGGGGCCTCTCAAAGCTGGCTTTCTTATCCGTTTGTTCATGATCAAGCTGAAATTCGTATCTGGAAAGCAAGGACACAATCATGAGCTTGATCTGGTTGCTGGCATAATGACGACCAGGGCATGCATGAGTGCCATATCCCCAATTCAACTCCGATGCACTGCATTGTAATTAGTCTAGAGCTGTAGAAGTCACCCTAGAAACAAGAATCATACCTAGTGGATGCGTACTGAAACTTCTGCTCATTACCCTTGATCGTGCGCAACTTCTCGAATCGGTAGCCGTCAAAGGATGTCGCATCTGTCCAAAGCGAGTCATCTAAATTCACCATCATGGATGGCGCCGAGACGGAGACCCCAGCCGGCACTATGCTTCCATCTGGGAGTCGGAAAGGTGACAGTGCGAAGCGACTCACGCTCACTGCGCATAACAGTCCTCTATTAGCGGCGATTCACCGTTCCAGTTGAAAGACGACATACCAATCCCGATCGGGTTCAATCTTTGCGACTCCTTCAAGAAGCTGTCACATTTTCGCAGGTTCGACAACGCGGCTGGAGTCCAGTGGCCGTTGCATGATTCTGATACCGATATGATTTCATCCCTCAAGGGCTGAACATATTCCGGGTGGGCCAACAGATCGTAGAAAAAATGGACAAGCTATACCAGACAATATCCTGTTAGTCATGTTACCGTATATGCAACTTCTTAAGTGCCTCTTACCTGGAAGGCGAGATTATAAGTCGCCGCTTGAACGGCCTCCAGCTGCAAGCGCGTATGGAGCGTCAAGTCATCCTTTTGGTCCGAATAGTTACTGATAATCCATTGCATGAGATCGTTGGGCACTGCATCCCTCTGCTGTAAACGAGCCACTAAAGTCGGTCGTAACAGCTCACTCGCGCGATTGAATTGACGGCTCATCTCTGCTGTTTCGGGGAGGAAGGGCCCTTTAAAGGGTCGCAATGCCCAATGAGTGTTCGACATCTTTCCCGCGACTATCACGGTAGATATAGCATAGTCGAGAGTCAGGTCAATCTAAGGCAGTCAGCGAGCCATCCCTGGGACCAAGAGCAACAGTATCCCATTTACCCATTCCTGGTTACGAGACAGCGGGGATTGAATGAACGATCGGCTGATGTGTAATGACACCAGTTTGATCATGGTCGGGAACAGGGCGACCAACTTCCAATCTGTAGGGCAGTCAGATATTTGGCTCGCACTGGAACGATGAGAACTTACCGGGGCAATGACCAATTTGCGAAGAGACCGTCCGTTCCGCTTCTTCCTGCAGCAGAGCAACACTCTTGCAAGCGTTTTTCATCAATCCAGCTCGCACAAACTCAGCCAGATGGTCACTTTTCACCATCTTAGTATAGCGTCCCATGAGGCGTTCATACACTTCGCGGCCCAAGCTCAACTTCTCCTCCGGGGCGTATGCTATGGTAGAGAGACATTTGAGCGGCACAATCACCGTTGGGATGTCTTTGGTCGCAATTTGAAAACACGACTCGGGATACTATCTTGGTTTAGCATGTTACTCTTGTAACAGTAGAGATGGCCACTAACACGCCGTGAACCCTCCTTCAGGGCTTCCAGAAGATTAGAGTCATTGGCGTCACCCACGGCTGGAATCGTATGCTGGCCGCGAGCGCGATAAGCCACCATCAGAATCACAGCTAGCGCTGCCACGTACGGCCAGTACACAATGCCTACTTCGTTCACCATACTTTCCATCTTGGTTGTAACTGCTTAGAGCGTAGCAGAAGCAATGGCCGTAACCGGGGCGTTTTATGCCTGTTCTGACTTCTCGGGGCCCGAACGTCGAGCAGGCATTCCGACGACGGAACTATATATCTCAACTACAGCACCTCCACACCGTTCTGGCTTACTTCGATTGAGCGTTCATTGACCTTAGCAGCCGACAAAATACTTAGGTATCATGCTGTTCTCCTCGGGGCCTTTGACGATCGTCTACGGTGTACGTCCACACTTCCCATTCAAGCTCTAACCAACTAACTATAACGATCACTAGCTCGTGTTGTTTGTCGTAGCAAAGACAATCTACAATCTGTACCTTCATCCTCTTAGGTCTTATCCTGGCCCTTGGCTGGCTCGCGCCACCCGCTGGTACTACTCCTACTACGTCAAAATCGGTCTTCTGCCGCAAAAGACAAAGGAATTGCACGATCAATACGGGCCTTGTGTTCGGATCGCCCCGGATGAACTGTCGTATAACACGGCAGAGGCATGGGAGGATATCTGCGGTAGCATATCTCGATAGCCCTGAGATAGAAAAAGCTAACAGATCTCAATGTGGAATCAGGTCACCGAACCGGCCAACGGACCGAAAGCTTTGAAAAGGATTTGACCTTCTTCCCACCTGCTCCAAATGGAGTGGATTCGATTGTACGTATTCGGTATAGCCTCAATTATCTAGGAATTTGTGTTGACCGTATAATGTGATAGATCGTCGCCAAAGATGATGTCCACAGACGATTCAGACGTCTCCTGTCTCACCCCATGTCCGATAAGGCGCTGGGAAGCCAACAAGAGATCATCACCGGCTATGTCGACCAACTGATTCATGAACTCCGCCAACGCAGCGAAAAATCTGAGGTGGTCGATATGGTCCGGTGGTTCAATTTCACCTCCTTCGATATCCTCGGAGACTTAGCGTTCGGCGAATCGTTCGGCTGTCTGGGCAGCGGTGTGATGCACCCCTGGATTGAGCTCATTTTCACGTCCATCAAATCAGTCATGGATATGCAGATTATCCGGCGCGTTCCCGGTCTGTTTTCACTAATCCTCGCTATTGCCGGACTGCAGCAGAAGCAAGATCTGCAGGAGCAATTCATGTTTTGTCAGAAGAAGGCCCGCGAGCGATATACGAAAGAGACCACCCGGCCGGATTTTAGTATGTCGTCTATCACAGCCACTGTATACGTCTTGTTAACTGTTCATAGTGACCTACATTCTCCGTGCGACGGAAGAAAAGGGCATGACGCCGGAGGAAATTGAAGCCAATGCGCAGATCCTCATCATGGCTGGCAGTGAAACCACGGCCTCAGCTCTCTCCGGTATGCTCTCTCCGATTGGTGGCAAAAGCGACGGTGACTATGTCTAACAAGAATGCGGTCGTGCGGTTTAGGAACCCTGTTTTATTTACTGAAGAATCCAATGGCCATGCAGAAACTTCGCCGGGAAATTCATGCCTCCTTCCAAACTGAAGCAGAGATTACCATGCGCTCCACCCAATCCATGGAATATTTGCATGCTGTTCTGCAGGAGGCAATGCGCGTCTATCCCCCGGTCCCCTGTACGTTCCCTCGGACCACTCCTCCTGGTGGGGCAATGGTTTGTGGTAAATTTGTTCCGGGGGGATATATCGTGGGAGTCAACCAGCTGGCTGCCATGACTTCAGAGAAGAACTTTAAGGACCCTTTGAATTTTATCCCAGAGCGGTGGTGCGGCGATGAGCGATACCAGGAGGACTCTCGCAAGGCCTACCAGCCCTTTTCGTACGGACCTCGGAACTGTCTGGGGAAGAAGTGAGTTTACTCTTACAGCTTGTTAGGGTGAATATACTAACCAGTGCCCAGTCTGGCATATGCCGAAATGCGTCTCGTCCTCACGCGGTTGTTATGGAATTTTGAGTTCGATCTGTTGGAGGAGTCGAAGGATTGGCATGCTAAGCAGAAGGTCTGGATGATGTGGGACAAGGGAGATCTGAAGGTTCGTTTAAAGCCATTGAGGTATTAAGCAATAGAATGGAAAATAGGTTAGATATGGAAGACTGGTCGTGGGATGGTTGTTGCATAGATTGTCCAGCGTTTTTATATACATAACAAAAGGAATTCGTGATATACATGGGTCAATGAGAGTCTGCAATCGCAGAGCAAAGTTTCTTCACTCGCGCTTCCAGCGCCGTGCACGGATTGGGCTCCAAGGGAATCGCATCTCGCAAGTTACTCAACACCTGTAAGCATCGCTGGAGCTCTCTTTGCAAGAGATACGAACGCAGGGCCAGCTGCTCGTCTTGGTTGATCTGGAACAGTCCAAAGCGAAGGTTGGGCAAGACATTTCCTCCCGTCAGGTCATCCCCGAGGGCAGACAAGTCTCGGCCTCCGATGCTCGCTCGATCGCTGTCGCCGGGGCTGCCCTGCTTCACACCACACTCGAACAAGGTTACGATCTGATCGATGGCGATCAGCAGCAACATGGCGCAGTTGGAGCCCTCCTTATGGGCCCCTTTGCTAAGGATACGGGAAATTTCCCCGAGGGTAATTTTGTTCGTTTGCATGACCACGTCCAGGGCCACAACGCCGCCTTGGATGCGGTGTTCGAGGAATTCCACTATGCGGTTACAAATGAGAACTGTCCAGCTTCGGTAATTGTAGTGATGGGGTTGTCGACCACAGTCTGTTTGGCACCCTATTTGAGAGAGCAGTTCACCGTAGGGGAATGTTGAATTCATATATCCCTTGCTACTGTGACCGGAGTGCCCACACGATGCATCTGAATACGGGCGTCGTTTGACTGGTGGGCCATTGTCGAGCGGGCTGACAGGAACATCCATCGGATGGAAATCTTGGATGTGTAGGTCGAGGTCAGGAAGCGCAGGGATGGGTGTTGTAGGCTTATTAAATGGACAGAATAGTCCACCATCTGGCATGGCGGCCGTATGAGAGTCTGCGATGCTATGGCCACTGTGGCTCGGTGCCTGTAATGAGTGGCCTCGGGATCGACTTGGATCTTGATCCGAGGACATCAACTGGCTGGGGAGAATGAAGAGATCGGCCGTCTCGTAAGTGTTCAAACCTTTGTCGCTGGCTTCCGTCCAGTCGGGGAACAGCGCGCTGTGAGACTTTGGCGAGAGGGCATCGTGGGCCGCATCTTGCTCTCCGAAGTCTGAGCGGCTGAGGGGATCGTTCTCCGATCGCTGGTCTGTCTGGAACTCCCCGGTGCTGTCCGCGTCTGGCAGTGTACTCCCAGTTTCAGGCCGCTGTAGTGCCTCTGTCGTCGTGCGGACAGCTTTGTTGCTGCGTGCCCGAACTCCCGGCACCTTTCCTACTCGCGAGATGGCATAGACGCATTGATATTGGAGATTGTTACATCGGTCACAGCCGCTGCGTTCCCCGCTACACCGTACCTGTTCATCCAGTCAGGTTAGTATCCTTCTGCGTAACATCCCTGGTAGATCGTACCTTAGCTGCATGGCACTGATTGCAGGCAGATCGCCATCGTACCGGCTTGGTGGATGAACCTGGTCTTTGGGTCCAGCAGAGTCAGTAGATTGTGCGGGGAACCATGTTCCGGAAAACTAACCGTTCGGTTGTAGAAGTAGTAGAGGACATCTGGATGATGGAAGTTTCGCTATTGAGCACGCAATATGTTCCACAGGAATGAAGCTCATTCCTTATATTTCACAGGATAAGCTTCACCAGAAGGATGCGCCGAAGGACCGTTTCTATTTTCCCAAATCAGCAGTTGCTAAACAGCACAGCCAACGAGCTGACAGATCTAGAGGATATTCCTCTTTTGGCCGGGTCATCATGACAATTACCGCGCCATGCCTATACCACCACAGGATGCCGATGCTAGCGTTCCTGTCAGCCTGTAGTTGAGTTGGGACTACCGATATCAACTCACGGGGGGCCTTAAAGACGATTTGGCCCCCATGCCATGCATGTTCTAGGTCTGAAAAGGTTCGTCTGAGGGAGTCTGGTGGATCTGTCAGGGATATGCAGGCCGGCTGAAGTCGGTGGTTTAGTTGGTCGGCCAGCATTCTGCTATTTTCCACGTCCATACAAGTTTCTTCACAAACTACTTACATCAATGTTAATAAGAACCCTATGCTAGAAGCCCTCCATCTGATACGTTGTATAGCCGCCTTCTATCTAATTGACTGCCTGGGAGCATGATAATGTTAGAAAGAAATGATTCCGGGACTGCTCCCCACGCTCGTGAAGCTACCCCGCCGTAAGCGATTCTAATGCAGTTTTGTTTCATCAGGGACCCGCTCTTCACTCTAATCCTGCAATAATGATTTCGTAATACGCTCGCAGCTGCCGGGCAATATCATAGCTGGCTCTGATTCGTCGGGACGGGCCATCCCGATATAAAAATATGTTGGCCCACATAAGTCCAGAGAGATGCGGTACTTCCACAATTAAACGACTTCTCCTCATCACCAGACCGCAGTGTTGGGCTAATCTCAATTCCCCCTAGTTAATGTGCAATAGGTTCCCCCTAGCTTCAGAGTTCTCCTGCATCCGACTGGAAGCAGTAATCAACACGAGCGTCCCGACCCTAAACCCTAACCCTACTTTAGCGTTGCAGATCGTCGGACACCAGTCAGTGGGGGAAAAGACTTCGCCTCGCTCCAAACATTGATCGTCGATGCCGCTAATGTTCTAGAAAAGAGGATTCTGAAGGAGCTTGTGGGATAACAAATCCAAAGCTCACAATCGGTCATCATTGTGTTGGTTTTTGCTGATCCCTGACGCGTCGTGAGGCATTCTTGAACTAGTTGACATTTTTAATTTAGAATTGTTTTTCATTTCCTCTCGCATACCAAAGAAACTAAACCTGCAGCTAAACTATGATGTGTCTCGACTTGCCCGGCTAGACCAGGAGCACAACTCCACATTTATCCATTGAGTTGCATTCCGCCCGGAAAGAGTCCGTCACCACGACCCCAAATTCTCGACCAGATCAAGTCGTGAACCCACCACATAGTAAACATGGCAAATCGCACCAGAGCGCGCACCCCTTCCGGCACGTGGCCGTCATCGCCAGGCCCAGCACGAGCAGCGGCATGAGTCAGGAGACTGAGAAGCGTTAGAACCGGAGTCCAGAACCCCAGAAAGAGGGTGGCACCGATGCGTTCCCACGTCGTAGACGGAGGCTGATAGCAGGGATGTTTGTGACGAATCTGGTCAATGTAACTGGCCGGAAAGTCTGCAGCTCGGGCACCGTCAAGAATGAGACTCTAAACAAGGATGAGAAATCAACTTCACGATCGATGGGGGAGAACAGCCTCAATTCGGCACAGAGATAATACGAACCATGTAGCGCTGGCTCGGTCGAGGCTCCGGCCACCGTTCCATCGTGCTGACCAGCGTCAACACAGAGAGTTCTGCACCCCAACGCTGTTGATCCTGCGGCTGGATTGGCTGTCCCCGTAACAGAGCCTCCTTGTAAGCAATCCCGCCCCCTTCAGAGGCGACGATCTTTATCCACTGGCTCCAAGTGATCAGATAGGCCGTCCCGTGCAGGGGCAGCTCGCACGGTCCATGTTTCTCGTCGGTGGGTCCTGCTGAGCCAACAGCTGCGATGGACGCGAATGAGGGCTCACGATAAGGAAAGCCAGCGCTCGATAGGGTTAAACGCCAACCGGGGACCGCAATAGCAACAGCCGCTTGAGGTGTGATCTGTCGATCCTCACGAAAGGTCTGCGACGAGAGGTTGGATCCATATGCCAAGTACCAGACCAGTCGGTCTCGGTCTGGCTCAAATTTAGGGAGCTCCAACGAACCAGCCATACTGTAAGAGGAAATTGGCAGTGAAAACTTGTTTGCACCAACACCCCTGTAGGAAAAAAAGACAAGAAAAGAGAAAGATCCCACTCAGAGAAAGTTCTCATGCAACAACAATGCAACAAAAATGAAGGCTCTGCAAAGCCTATGCCTCGAAACTAACCTTAAACCCTCGATGGTCCCCAAAACGGCCCCCGAATGACAAATGGCGCCCGATGGAGGCGTGAAACTATTGATTTCGTGGAGGCTGAGGCCCCTTTCTTCGGCCACCGGGCTTAGAGGTCCACCCTTATTGCTCTCCGTGGCAGACCGAGAGACACAGAGTCTGGGAAGAGTGTCACCTGTTCGAAAAATTGAAGCATTGCATTGCCTTTACTATTCGTTCCTGGTGCAACTTTAAAGATAGTGGCTCATTGGTCTCCAGTAAGCCTCATTCATACCTACTCCGACGGGCCGAGCACAGTCGACTCGTCATGGACGAACCATCGCCGTCGGCAGAGGACAGTCAACCCGAGAGGCAGTCAACTGGCACCCGTGGCACGCGTTTCTGGGCGGTGTTCGTCTCCTTGTGCTTTGCATCCTTTGTGGCCTCGCTCGACATCACCGCTATCACCACCGCATTGCCTACCGTTACACGCGAGCTAGATGGCGGAGAGAACTATGTGTGGATTGCCAACTCGTATACGCTGGCGTCGGCCGTCGTGCAGCCCCTGATCGGACAGATCTCCAACATCGCGGGACGTCGGAACCCCATGATCATCCTCATGTGCTTGTTCGCGCTGGGAAGCGGTATCTGTGGCGGCGCGACCTCCACGGGGATGATGATCGCCGGTCGCACCGTTCAGGGTCTAGGGGCCGGAGGAATTCTTCTATTGCTGGAGGTCATCGTGTGCGACCTGGTACCGTTGCGTGAGCGTGCACAGTACGTTGGAATTGCGTTGTCGACATGCGCCTTGGGGATCTCGCTCGGTCCCTTAGTGGGAGGCGCCTTGGTTCAGCATGCCACTTGGCGATGGGTCTTTTACATCAATCTTCCTTGTGCCGGTGTGGCCCTTGTGGCTCTGGTTCTGTGTTTGAATGTGCAGCATAAACGGGAGGTCAGCTGGAGACGCGCGTTGGCCCGGGTGGACTGGGTGGGAAATATGATCTTTATTGCGGCGATTTGCGCCATTATGTACGCTCTGGTCATCGGCGGATCAGTCCACCCGTGGTCGTCGTACCAAGTGTTGGTTCCTCTGGTCCTCGGTGCATTTGGTTGGGTACTCTTTCACATTTTTGAGGCCTCGCCGTATTGCCTCGAACCGACGATGCCCCCGCGGCTGTTTCGCAACCGAACCTCCATGACCGCATATGTTCTGGCCTTCCTCGCCGCGATGCTGATGCAATGGGTAGTGTACTTCTTGACCCTATTCTTCCAGACAGTCAAAGGACAATCCACCACCATGTCCGGTGTAGACGTCATCCCCTTCACAGGGTTCATGATTCCCTCCGCTATCGTGGGTGGCGCTATCATGAGCAAAACAGGCATCTATCGTCCGTTGCACTGGGCAGGATTTGCCCTCCTCTCCATCTGTATGGGCGTTTTTGGTACCTGGGACGCAGGCACTCCTCGGGCCGAGTGGGTGATCTTGCAATGTCTCGTGGGTCTCGGGCATGGATTGCTCTTGACAAGTGTTCTGCCTGCCATTCAAGCCGCGCTCCCTGAGTCCGACAATGCCGCTGCAACGAGTGCCTATGCCTTTCTCCGCAGTTTCGGCTTCGTCTGGGGTGTCGAGATCCCGGCCGTGGTTTTCAACGGCCAGGTCGACCGTTTCCTTGGCCGTGTCCACGACGTCACTGTGCGCGACAAACTCGCCCACGGTGGCGCTTATTCGTTGGCGGGTACTTCATTCCTTTCCCAGCTGGGTGATGAAGCAGACGCTGTTCGAAGTATCTACACCGATAGCTTACGGACAGTGTGGCAGGTGGGAATGGCGTTTGCCTTGCTCGGGTTCGCCTTGGTCGTGGTGGAGAAGCACATTGAACTTCGCACAACGCTGGAGACGGACTTCGGTCTCGAGGGTTCTGAGAATCGTGCGGCGACGTCGATCGAAGTGGTAGAGCCTGGCCCAGTAGCGAAGGCTCAATAGGCTTTTTCTGTCTTGTTATGATTAAGGTAGAACCACTACGTGATATGTATCTGTATGATAGACATGGATATCTAAAACAAGCGATATCAATATGGCAATTCCACAGTAATCCAGAAATAGATCGCGTAGATTTGTACTCCGTAGCTTATAATATTTTAAGAGACGTTCGAGAGGTGGTATCAGAGGGCTCAACCTTACATCTCAATAGATTCAATGGACTGCTGTATACTCTGATATGGTTTCTGTCTGTTTGCACACATTATAATAGAAGTCACATTAGTTATGACTACACTATTTGCTATAACACGCTGTCAATGTCTCGTGACCTTTCCTCCTGAATATATATTTTAAACCCAGTTATCCAGCATTGCGTGTATCCTTCAAGAATATATTTTCATGCCCAGATTACTCAACACATTCCGACTTAGCGAGCATCTTGAATGACTTTGTCACTTTAATACTTTATACTGCACGGTAGAAAGGTATATATTTCCTCCCAAGAGTTGCGACTTTGTTCGTTATCGTAGTTCTACTTGACCGAAGCCATATTATGAGCTACAAACTCCTGGGTCAAATAAATATTTAAAGAATCAACTATACACAAATTTCAAGCAATGTCCAACAAAGTCGCGTTAGAATCCTTTTTTTCCTTCGCTTTTGTCTGCTTCGCCCACATTTGACTATAGATCCCATTCGCTGCTAAAAGCTCTTCATGCGTTCCTTTCTCAACAATACGTCCCTGGTGCAAGACAATAATCTGGTTGGCCTTGGTGATAGTGGAGAGACGATGGCTGGACGAAGTTAGATATACAATCACGCTTTCAGAAGGTGTAGTGGGTGACTTACGCAATTGTAATCGTCGTCCTGCCCTTCGCAATATTATCCAACGCCCCCTGGATTTGACGTTCGGTTTGCGAGTCCAACGAGGCCGTCGCTTCATCGAGAAGCAGTATCTGCGGCGAGCGGAGGAATGTCCGGGCAATCGCGATCTGATGTTCCTATTGTTAGTAACTCTCCATGTAGTAGTTGGCTAGTATAACTGACTCTCTGTTTCTCTCCACCGGATAGTCGCAATCCTCGCTCGCCAACCTTGGTCTCATAACCGTCGGGGAAGCTCATGATCCGGTCGTGGATGCTGGCTGCACGACACGCCGCATATACTTCTTCCATCGTCGCATGAGGTCGAGCATACAGTAAGTTGTATAGTAACGTATCATTGAAGAGGATGGTATCCTGTGGGACGACGCCGAGGTGGCTTCTCAAGCTGGCGATGGTCATATCCCGGGCATCGACGCCGTCGAATCGAACGGAGCCCGCAGCAACGTCGTAAAACCGGAACAAGAGCTTCAAGATCGTGGACTTGCCGCTTCCACTCTCTCCCACGATGGCGGTAGATGTTCCAGGCTCGACGGTGAAACTCACGTCCTGCAATGCCGGACGGCGCTCATCGTATGCAAAGTTCACATGGGTGAACTCCACGCGACCGGCGCAAGTGTTGAGGTCGATCGCGCCATCTCGATCCTGGACCAGCGGCTTTTCTTTGAACTGTGAAGCTTGGTCAGTGGCCAATAGTCACTGTGTATGACGAGAAGGATAACTTACCAAATCGAGCATCCGCTCAGCGTCGACCAGGTTATTCTGGACCTGGGTATAGAAACTTCCGAAGAAGTTCAAGGGAGCTTGGAGTTGAGCCAAGTAGGTGAGAAGCGTGACGAACATGGCGACTTGCTGCATGTCTGCGGAGATCTGATACGCGCACAGTAAGCAGACGATCGCCACTCCTGCCGTGAAGAGCAAGTTCTGGGTGGCGTTGAGTAGATTGAGCGAGAAGAAGACAAAGTACTCCGCTTTTTGGAAAGCTTGCACAAGGCGATTGAAACGGCTGATCTCATGGGGAACGGCTGAGTTGTGGTGGACTGTCTCATAGGACATCAGGGCATCCGTCCTATCTTCAGTTAATACACCTGTAGAGTTTCTCGAGGGGTCATAGAGTGAGCTTACTTCGCTGCTTCCATCTCACGCTCCCGGTTCACCATCTCTCGGCGTGCGCGGCCGCGATACTTGGCCATATAGATCGTTACAAAGAGGTAGAGCCAAGTCACGGTAATTACAATCAGAGAGTAGAAGGCGTCGAACTGGATCAAGAAGTACAGCGCAGCAATCCACAGATCAGCGACCATGGGAAACAGCTGGAATACCAGTCCGTCAAGGAAGGTATTAAGCGCACTTCCTTTGCTCAGTGCGCTCATGACCTCTCCGATGCGCTTGCCCAGGTGGAATTCGAGCGATAATGAAAGAACATGCTCGAACGCAGAGGAGGTAAGTCGTCGGTACGTCGACTGGCTGACGGGGATCCACAGAAGTGCACGAATAGATCCAATCACTCCTTGCTGTCCTTGAAGTGCGCGCAAGGCAATGTAGATGGCAATCTTCTGGTAAGGGATCGTGCCGGAGCCCAGGTGGGCCACGACAATTCCGAGTTGATGGGGAACCAGGATATTCACCACGCGTTGAATTACGAGAAGAACGAAGCAGAAGATGGCTCTTAGTTGCAAGCGTCGGGAATCAGATGGCCTATCCTCTGGTTTAGTACACATCCCACCGAGGCAACGAAGACGACTGACCATAAGAATGGGAACAATGTGCTGAACCCAACGACATAGTCCAGCCATCCACCATGCTGCGCATCTCGGACCGGCTTCAAATCCACTTCCCCCAGTAATGGCTCGGTTTCATCCAGCTGGATCCGCGACCATGCGTACATGGGCTGGAAGTACAACGCAACCATGGCGACGAACAGGACCAATCGCACCATGACCAGTCCCAGTTGAAGGTACTCAACTCTCGAGAGAACAGAGACTGGACTTTGTTGGTACCAGAACATCGCCAATTGAAGCGCCTCCATGATAATCCCTGCAATCCATGCATGAGAATGCGACAGAGATGGTGAAAACGGCACGTCGGGATCTGGAAGCAAGCCTGCGGCCAGGAACATGAACACTGCGATATTCGATGCCTACACTTGTCAGTGCCTCAGAGCATTAAAGAAATCTGCAGAGACATACCAAGAACTCTTTGTCAACCCACCAAGCCTCCACCTGAGGACTTATACTCATTGCATATCCAGTGATGGTAATGGAAATTGCCTGCCCAACACTCACGATTAATCAACACATCTGATAGAAGAATTTTGCCACTGACCAGGTCGAAACATTGTACGAGCTGCAGCCAGAAGATGGCCGTAAACGCAGCTTTCCGATGCTTTTCATACCAGGCGCCTGTGGTGCTATCTTTGTGCTTCCGGTACAAAGCAATCCCTAACCTTGAAAGGAGATAGGAAAGATAAATAGTCACTGGATATGCCCAGCACAGGGCCAGTGTGAGCACTGCCAGCTGCATTTTGCGATAATTGATAGAGTAGCAGCTCACAGGAGTTAGTTAAGACAGCGTTGGCGCCTCGAGAGTCGTTGATAAGTAGTAGATAGATGGCGCCTCAGCCCTGTTCGGCCCCCGAAACTGGGGGCACCGACGATCACCACGCCGGATCTTATACTCATAGAAATTACCTGCACTTCCCATAACGTGGCATCAAGCAAAGGTAACGATTCTTCAAGGTGAAATATCATAACGGAACAAGATGGCTTCTGCTGGCGCTGGACTGTCGAAGCGTGGTGCGTCGAATGTTGATGCGATCATGCCTGGTATCCGCGCTGCCTTGCTGGAGCGCACTCGACCGACTGTACCGCGCATTGATCTATCGACTGCCGAGAACTGGCTGTTGCGAAATGAGGTCATTGAGTTGACCAAAGATGCCATACGAGATGGGTTGAAGCCTCATGTACACCTCCACTCCCCTTCTTGAATACTCGTTCGTGCTGATAGGAGACGCACAGCACCTATCATACCCGAATGAGTTCGCTGGAGATGCCGACTTGATTAAGGCTCTAGCAACATTCTTAAATGAATACTTCCACCCTCATATCCCGGTGGAACCAGACCATATCGCAACAGCGCCTGGTGCGGCGACCTGCTTGAATACTTTTCTGTACAATCTTTGTGAACCTGGGGAAGGCATCCTCGTCCCTGCGCCCTTCTGGAGTATGTATCACATTCTGATGAGTAAGGGCTTTGCCTGGACTGACATCTCTCTTGCAGATGGCTTTGACTGGCTCTTCGCGGCCCGATCATCAGCCGTGCCGGTGATGGTTCATGTCGAAAGAAGTGCAGACACTCTGACGGCGAAGTTGATTCCAGCACTGGAGAAGGCTTACGAAGAGTCTAAAATTCCGATCCGGGGTCTTCTGCTCACAAATCCACAGAATCCGTACGGGCAATGCTATCCTCGGTCCGTCATGGAGGATTGTATTCGCTTCTGTCACTCCAAAGGGATCCATTACATCTCCGACGAGGTATACGCGCTATCCAACTTCGAGAATCCCGAGCTTCCAGATGCGCCGCCATTTGTCTCTGCGCTACAAATTGATGTCAATGGAATTGGATGTGATCTTTCTCGAGTGCACACATTCTGGAGCACCAGCAAGGACTTTGGGTCCAGTGGCTTTCGCGTGGTAAGTCCTCCTAGAGTTACACGTCTTCTCTCATTCTTGCTAATGACCTCAATCCAGGGATGTAGCATCACACAGGCCAACGAGGCGATGCACGTCGCACTAGCTCTCGCGTCCAACACTGAATCATCCAGTCTCAGTGCGGTCGCATCCACAGCCCTCCTCACGTCTCCTCGACTCCCAGAGCTTCTCCAATTGAATGCACAAAGGCTGCAAGAGGCATATTGCCTCATGACGAACTTCCTGAAAAAGCATCAGATTGAATATATTCCCGCAAATTCTGCCCCCTTCCTTTTTGCCCGTGTTGCTCCGCAGGCTCAGACCTGGGAAGACGAGAAAGCCGTGATCGCCCAACTGAAGGAATCCGGCGTAAATGTCAGTGGAGGCAAGGCGTATCATGTAAATGAAGATCAGAAAGGCTGGGCGCGGTTGACATTTGCGTTGGAGCCATCTCGGGCAGAGGAAGCAATCAAGCGCATGGAAACGGTCCTAGAGAAGCAGTAAATTCAGTGACTGTGGGAATGAAGAAGTCTCGGTTGCCGAATGATTTTCGGTCTTTACAAATAGTTAGGGTATATCAATGGAGTTCTCTATCATTTCACCGTCTCGATTAATCTTCCACCCTATCAGTGAGTATCAACCTGGTTGTGCTGTCAGGATGTCGAGCACCGCAGACACATCGTTCCTCAGTAACTGGGACTTATATCCCACCAATGGCTCCATTACTCCTCATCTTCTGCTTGTCGGGGCCCAAATCCTATTCCTCAGTGGCCCACATTTTCACGGCCGACGGACTCTTGCTGCGACAACGATCCTGAGTCTAGCAGCCATTGCGCAATACAACCGATTCACCAATAACCCTGGAGTTGCCAATCTGTTCGCACTGGCCTGGCCGCATTGGCTCTCCGCCGTAGAGAAGATTGTCTTTGCCTCACCCGGGGGGCCTGAAGCAGACTTATGGAGAGTAGACCGTGTCCCTCGCGAGGCAATGTCCTGGCCCGTATTCGGATGGCGAAAGGTCAAATGGGCTGTGACTCTCTTGTTGAACCTGCGAGGCATCCGCTGGAGCTTCCAAGTCAAGAACGTACCAAAAATGCCAGAGCGCATGACGCGTGGTCAATTCCTGCGGTGGCGACTGGGCGAGTTGATATGGGTCTTGCTGATGACGGATCTGGTCTCCCAAATGATGCTTCGTTTCTTCTTCACGGATGCTGGGGGAGCTGTGGGAAATCTTGATTCTAAGTACATCACCATCCGCGATGCTCGTTGGGGTTGGAGCTTTCTGAAAGCATTGACATTTGGACTGGGTCCGTATTTCTTTATCAACATGCAGTACCTGGTGGTGTCCATCCTAGCAGTGGCCACGAGGATTAGTCGACCTGAGGTAGGCTCCTAGTCCATCACGCAAGAGCAATAGACAGCGATACTAACACTCTCTAGGACTGGCCACCTTTGTTCGACAAATTGAAGGAGGCTACGACCGTGCGCAACTTCTGGGGGACCTTCTGGCACCAAATGCTCCGCAAGGTATGTCCTGTCCCGTTATTATTCCGTCGTCCAGAGCTCACCGGTGTCAATTAATAGTCCTTGAGCACCATCACCGGCGCTTTCGTCGACGTCGTCGGAATCCGCCGTGGGACCAACGCATCGTCCTACACGCAGCTCTGGCTCGCCTTTACCATCTCCGGCATGATGCACGCTCTCTCGCAGCTCCTGATGCCTCGCCCTGGGAATGTCAGCGCCAGTGAAATCGCTGTCGGTATCTTCCTGTTCTTCCCGTGGCAGGCGTTAGTGATTACGACGGAGGATTTTGTCATCTGGCTCTGGAAGCAATGTTATGGTTCCTATCAGCCGCGATGGGCGCCAGTCGTCGGGTATCTGTGGGTCATGGTCACCTTTTGGATTGCGCTGCCGTGGCCTGGCGATTCTCTGTGCCATTTGAAGATGGGGGAGGTGCCTCCTCTGCCGTTTTCTGTGGTTGCGCCCCTTGTGCAAATGATCCCGATCCCGTGATGCATTTCCTACATTCAATTGTGTAAGTCTATGCGGTCATCGATAGTAGAGTAGAGTAGATATGATGCCTTAGTTTATGTGTTCTGGACTACGTTTCTAGAGGGCAACATCAAACCACGTCATTGCTTACGAGCACAATCTAACGAATATAATTCGAAATCTCCTCTTCTAAATTCCTATATTCAATCTTAATTAGACAGGTTCCGGCTACGCATTAAGATTTCGGCGTCCGGGGCAGCCACCAACTGCGCCTCAATGGCGAAATCCTCAGGACGATCATGAACAGGGCGCGGTTGGGCCCACTGGAAGTCATAATCCATGATCAGCTTCGCCAGCACCAGTTTGATCTTGCGAATGGCGTAGAATCTGCCCGGACAAGCATGGTTGCCGTAGCCGAATCTGTATCCCATTAGTTACTCGAATGATAAATTCATGAATAGAGACACTTACTGGAGGAATTTCTGGTCGATCGTCGATGCGAGCCATCGGTGGCTCTCGCCTTGCTTCTGACGATATCTAGCAAACCGGAATCCATCGAATCGGTGGGCGTCCTCGTAGTTGTCGGGGTCATAGTGGATCGCCAGCGCCGGTGCGATGATGTTTGTGCCTTTGGGCAAGGTTAGACCGTCATGGAATCGGAAATGGTCATCCATTATTGTCCGAGCCACAGTCACTAGTGAAACCTTATCAGTTTACTATCAGATGCTGGGACGGCTGTGGTACTCACAAGAACCCGCCGGGTGAAGTCGCATGGTTTCCCGGATGAAGCTGTCGAGTAAAGCCATCTGCGACAGAGCTTTGTCGGTCCAGCCACCGTGTCTCGCAACCACAGCGGAGATCTCCTCGCGAAGAGGCTCCAAGTACTCTGGATACGCCAGCACATTGAGCAGACACTGAGTGACACCAACACCTGACGCACTACTCGCTGCAAAGGTTAGATGCAGCATATGGTACACTTGATGTAAGGGCTCATCGTCGCCGGGAAAGGACGGGGCCGTATCAATGGTCCATTGCAGCGCATCGGGGTACTTGGTGGCCACGTCGACGCCGGATTCCTTCTCCTGTCGTCTAGCAAGAACATGGGGCAGGAGGACCTTTGCAGCGGCATTACGGTCCCTCAGATGAAGTCCGATAGTCAACCAAGCGACTAGTTTACGTAACGGCCCCAGGCGAACAAAGTTCCAGAAGATACCGCTGATGAATAGCGATCGTGAGAATTTGGTGGTAATCGCAAGGTATTCTTCGTTCCGACAGAGTTCTTTTCCCACGAGGATGCGGTTGGTAGTCCGGTGCACGATGGCGGCGATGAGGTTGGAGACATTGAACTTTTTCCAGTCTACATTCACCATTCAGTTATAAACCTATGCTAAGGCTTCTATTCAAGGTTGGATGGATAAGTACTTACCGGGTAGAGCCCCTACTTCCTTCTCAATGGCATATTCCGCCTCATCGCAGAGCAACGGTGTCAATTGGGCTAAGGCGCGTCAGTATACCTTCTACTCGGTGGTAAAAAGGTTAACATACTAAGTCGGGGATTCAAATGCTTGACAACCACGTCAATCTCCGTTGTGCTGGCGTAGAGATGGCCGACTGAAGCCTCCATATTCAGGCCCTATTCGTCGACTCCATCAGCCGGACATTGTCTCACTCACTAAACGTTCGGGGTCATACATCACTCAGAGCTTGAAAGAAGCTCAAGCTCTGTGGGCTTGCTCGCTTGATATCATCGAAGTACTTGGACGGCAGAACCACATAGTCGTGGCCGAATACTTTCGTGAGGAAAGGTTTGCCCAATGCTTTGTTGAACTGTCCATTGTCAGGTTCTGCGTCCAACACACGACTGAGTCAGTCACTCACTTGCTCGTAGCCGGCTTTAGCATATCGGGGGAGATCAAATCGTGTCGGTTTCTGCCAAGTGATCCAGGTCCATAGGCGCGACTTTCCCATCCGTGGGAATCCATGGGCACTGCGCCCGGACAAAAGAGCGATCGCCACACAGAGGCCCACCATGACGGCGGCCCATGCAGAACTGAGGAGAGACATTATAGGCTTGGCAGAGCTGTATACTAAATGTAGAAGATGATAGTGGCTGGCCCAGAGGTTATATAGATTCATGACTGTGGATTAGGGCTACTTGGGGCTGAGCCGGCGACTCGTTGGTCTCGGAGCCCGAGATAATACAACATCGAGATAGAGCTAAACATTTCCTTCTCGCAACATTACTACTGAGATACCACCGAATTCAGTGGCTTCGACCATTTCTCTGCATTCACTTGCATCTGCACACCACCAGCTGCAAAGGCTCCCATCACCACCGCCTGCGTCCCGATCTTGAATTGCGACCCGGCGTCTCCCGCGACAAAGACGCCGGACACGGTCGTCTCATTGAAAGGAAATTGCGTCTTGATATGGCCTTCTGGGGTCATCTCCACGCCTAATTGCTCCGCAAATGGCCCGCGAATGCTGGTCCGAGGCCGATGCACGATGAAACCAACAGTTTCTGACTGACCGTCCTCGAAGTGAACCTCCATCTGCGCCCGTTCAGGGTGCTGCACGAGCTTTTCAATCCGTCTCGACTCAGCTCGGAAGCCGCAAGGCCCCAGCTGCGACTCTACCTCTTGCGCCAACTCGTCATTTCCATGGGTGTAGATAACAACATTATCAGTGAGGTTCCGCGCCTGGAAAGCGAGATGCCGTGCTGCAAAGAAGCTGGCATCGCCGTCGATAGCCAGAACGCCCCCAGATGCGCTTCCACGCTCTTCATAGCCCCGATGTACGAGGCAATGGAAGCTATATGCGTGTTAGTAGTCTTGACGAGTAACTTGACCTGCATATCCATGCAATACGTACATTCCCTTAGTCCAGCATTCCGCAAACCCGTCGATCGTAGGAAGGAGGTCATCCACTCCCATGGCTAAGATCACTTTCCTTCCCAACCACTGTCGCTGTTTGGTGTCCCAGACACAGAAATAGCCTTTGTGGGGTCCATCGGTGAGCTGAGCCACCTTCTCTAGTTTGACATTTGCAAATTCAACTGTGCTATACTTGGAAAGAATGTTGAGTTTGGCGGCGTCACGGAAGCGTTTCGGGTCCTGGCTATCCCAGGTCGGAACGGTGGCAAGATGAGGCGCCTGGTCATTACGATGGATGCCTTCATCGAAGACGACCGCTGTGTGAAGCGTACGCACCAGGCTTAGTGCGGACGACAAGCCCGCAATGCCGCCGCCGATGATCAAGCAGTCATAGAGAGGGGTCGAGGATTCAAAAGCCATTATGGCAAGCTTTGGCGTAGCGCTTATTGGCAAACTTGTTCGGATGATGGCAAGATGAGTGGTCTGATACACGGATGGACACTCCATCGGACATGATATACGTTGGCCTCCAGAGGCACTTCCGGTCACCGATCGGCTTCCCAACTGGTAGACGCAGCCCGGGGTTGCGAAGAAGAAGTACATAACATGTCGCGAGTCAGCGAGGAGAAGCCATACCTCACTGAACTCGTCAGCACTGGCATCTCTTCGCACAATCCAATCGTCGACTGATTCCAACATGACTTCCCTCGCTCACTATCCGGCTCAGATGAGCTTCATTGCTCCCCGTCAGGCATCGGATGAGCCCCCTTTCTATCGATCAGCTGCAGATGAGGGCTTCGAGGTATGCAACTTCACCCAGCAACCACACAGTGTCTCTGTCCACGACGCTCGGCCGCTCCGCGATTCCTTCCAGCTCGACACGCATGGATTTGCTTTCGCCATGGATCCGGACGGCAACCACCCCGAAATTCTGGAGACTATTCGCTCCGGCGACAAGGAGGCGGTTCGCGAGGTCTACTATCCCCTCGTGGAGCAGATCGTCAAGCGGCAAACGGGCGCATCACGCGTGGTTATCTTCGATCACACCGTGCGACGGCGCGAGGTCTCCTTGGCTGGGAAGAACCCCAATGGCCGCGAGCAGCCTGCAAGCACAGTAAGCAATCTCGTCCGTATGAAACTGGCCTGTGACTAATTAGTGTCAGGTTCACTGCGACCAGTAGGTGGCATACGCCTATTCATTCTGTACCCTATTGACCCTATTTTGCAGGTCTCCCCTGGGAGCCCGACGTCGCGTCTACCAGCATCTTCCCGAAGAAGCCGACCGGCTCCTCAAGGGTCGGGCGCAAATCGTCAAGTATGTAATCCGTTCCCTGTCTAAGACTCCAATCTCATAGGGTTGACTGCAGTGTCTGGCGTCCTCTCCGCGGCCCCGTCCAAGACTGGCCCCTAGCCGTCATGGACTGTAGTACATTAGCCCGAGCGCATATTCATCCGACCAAGCTCTATCGCAACCGTTTCGAGCTCCGTGGTGAAACCGTCAGCATCAGCCACGACGAGAACCAACGCTGGTACTACCTTGATGGACAACAAACCGACGAATGCACTTTGATCAAGATCTGGGACAGTAAGGAAGGTATTTCGGGACATAGTATGCTGACTTCTTTGGACTTCACACTGAGACGGAGACTAACCGTGGTTTTACAGTGTGTGCCCATTGCGCTTTCCAGCATCCCAATACCCCGGAAGATGCTCCCCTGCGTGAAAGTGTTGAAGTGCGATGCCTGGTCTTCTATGAGGACCAGAAGTAGGAAGTCTGAGCGGAGGGAAGTGTCTTAAAAAGGACAACGTCAAGATTTGTAGTATTAGCTCGGTTATGATTTCAATGGCAACTGGTTTTCTTTTGAATCTACACAACATCCGTCGTAGGCGTTGAGTTGTGAATGAGTCTGGATGCGAGTTCTGCAATCTTGGCCATCGAGGACTTTAAATCGACATCGTGGCTTGAGCCATTCATACATTCGTCAGTCTGAGTGATTGTAAGCGAGACCACGCAATACCTGCATGACAAACTTTTTACTCATCTCCAGGCCATTGATCCCTACACTGTACATGCTGTTCTCACAGATTTACCACGATATATTACAGGAGCGGCTCCGACACAGGTCGCTGGATAAAAAAATTATTAAAACAAAAAGATTCGCTCATTAACTACTCTGTCATGGATATCACATTCATTTCGCCTTCTCATCAAACGCCAGCTGCGAAACCACACCCACCGCCGCCAGCGATCCATTACTCATGGACATACTGGCTGCCTTGATGGCCATACCGCAGTCGCCCGTGGCGAAGCAGCCTGGTGTGGTCGTCTCACTGAAGGGAGGACTCGCCACAAGTTCCGTGCCCTGCGCCGAGAGCTCCAAATTCAGGTTATGCTCGAAGTCCAGGCGTGGCGTCGTCTTCATGGCATGAACCAAGAAGCCTTCCTCCTTCGTGGTGCCATCGTCGAGCTCCACTCGGACGGGAATGCCGTCGGTCTTGTGGAGTTGCTTGATGACCCGGTTGTCCAGGGTCAACCATTGGTCCTTCTCGATCGAGGGGCGGAGCTGCGCTGCGAGCTCCTCGTTGCCATTGGTATAGATGGTGACGGTCTTCGCGAGGTTGTGGGCGAGTCGGGAGAGATGTTCGGCGGGTTTGGGGTTGGCGACTGGGCCAATGGCCAGGACGCCGACGGATGGGGCACCGCGCTCTTCGAATCCGTGGCAGAAGAGGCAGTGGTAGCTATACCAGCATGTGAGAATGAGAAGCTGCGCGCATCAGATCATCATGACTTACATTGACTTGGGCCAGCAGTCGGCATATCCTGGCAGCTCCGGGATCTCATCCTTCACCCCGGTGGCCAGGATCAACTTCCGCCCCTTCCAGACCTTACCGACAGCATCGGTGGCCTCGAACTCACCGGAGTCGAGCTTCCAGATCTTGCGCAAGGCCACGTCGGCCAGCGTCACTGTGTTGTAACGGCCCTCGGTCAGCTCTTTGCGCGCGGCGAGCCGGTAGTCATGGGGATTGGCATGATCCCAGGTGGACACATTGTGCATATGCTCAGTCGGATTGCGGTAACTCTTGGAGTCAAAGACAACCGCCGTGCGGATCGCGCGACAGAGACCGAGGGCAGCAGCCAGGCCAGCGGGACCCCCGCCGACAATCAAACAATCAAAGAGCGGAGCAGCCATGGTATGAGAAGAGAAAGGGATAGTACTGAGATTGATAGGGTAATATGAATTGCAGGATCAGCTCTGGAGGCGGAACGCCCTTTAAATCTCTTCCATCTTCTCCCAAAAGCCAACCTGTGCCCGGTCACCGACATCTCTGTGATTTGAAGCCGGAGACTTTTGGGGCGAAATGTCGCCGAGGCCTTTTGTGAATCCCCTGTGGATCTTTGTCTTTTAGCGCGGGGAGTCTTCCCACGGATGTCGATCCCGGTGTCCTTAGTGCTTACTTTGTGCCATGGTGAGAGTGGAGTTGACCCACTGCCTAGACTGAAAAGCAAAGAGAGATTAAAAATAGCGAAAGACAGGGGGAAAGCGGACGGGTGGGATGCCTGAGGATTGAAAATCAAAGAGAGCTTTTGACCGCCTGCCATAACTGGTAGTCTGTTGATTCTTCCCGTCAATGAAAACGCGTCACGAATTTTTTCCAGAGCTCGAAATCATTCAATTGGAGTCTATGCTTTTAGTAAATTGGTATGTACGTGTTACAGAGTGCAAAGGAAAAGGAGATGTAGTTTATGTGGCGCTTGGATGTAAATGGTCGTACGTTGGCTGAAGATACAATATCGCATTGAGTGTGTGGTGAAAATATATATTCTTATCTTGTACACACTGCGCAGAACATGACTCAGGTGGTCAGGAACTGGTCTCAACGATTCAGATTAAAACTTCATAAATTACTGTATACAGTGCCAAAAGGCAGAGAGCGCTGATCAGCTCTATCTCATTGTCCTCGAAGAAGATTAAAGCCCTCGTTCTCGATCGGAATCGTGACTTCCATCTCAAGTTCGTTTGTCTGGGTTGAACCCGTAACAAGAGCACCAAGCCACATTGGGAATGTTTGTCTGATTGACAAACAAGAAATTCAGTGCACACTCAAAATAACAACTACAACACGCGGACACCAAAGTCGAGACTCCAGATTCAGTCCTGTTCCTCCACGGCATTCCCCCAGTTCCCCCGCTCTAGCCGCGCTGCCACAGCCGCCGCCAGCCCCTGGCCCATGGCTAATGCTTTGAACAACGTGCGTTGTCCGAGGGACGCGCAATCGCCCCCCGCGTACACTCCGTCCAGACTGGTCATGTAGGGGACACGCGCCGAGATGCGAATGGCACCCGATTCGGTTAATTCCAAATTCAACTGACGGGCAAATGGCCCTTGCAGTTGAGATGCGGGACGGTGATAGACATGGGACTCAACGATCGAGCTGCCATCCGCAAGGTGAACCACTACCTGAGATGGGGAATCGCTCCCGGGTTGTAAGGACTGGATGGGGGTCGTCTGAATGGCGATTCGTGCGTCTGGGGAAACCCGCGTCTCCAGGGCTCGGGCGAGATCCTCATCACCATGGGTGTAGACACGGACCGACGCCGCGAACTGTCGTGCCTGCCACACCGTATGCAGCGCCATCGTCAACTCCGCCAGATCGCCGACCGCCAAAACGGCCAGACAACTGGAGATGAGAGAGCGCGGCTCATCTTCAGCGGGGTGCGTCAGTCTATTCTATCTGTCAGTGGTATGAGAACATCCCATGTGCAGAGGACGACTTACATGCGCTGTTGTTCCCAACATGTGTCGTACCCGTCAATATCAGGCAAGATCTCCTCAGCGCCGTCGGCCAGAACTAGGACTTTTGCCGTCCAGACATGACCAACATCGTCCTCCGCTTGAAAGAACCCGCTCGGTAGTCGTCGCACTTGAGTAATCCGTTGATTGTGTACACTAACCTCGGAGCTTTCCTTACCGATCTCTTGTCGAAAGGGGTGGAAGACATCGGGAGTCTTACGACGGGAATGGAGAAGGAGGTCCAGAGCCGGTCGCGTGGAACCCGCGTTCACGTCTGGATCGCGGAGACGGTCATTGGATGCATTGAACAGAATCACACGGTGGTGGGCTTGTCCTAACTCCCACGCCGCATTTGAACCAGCAGGACCACCGCCGATGATCAGCACGTCCGCCGCCGACTGAGAAGAATCACACATAGCGGAAACAGAAGATGGAGAATGATTTGCAAAATACTTCGACGAGTCAGGGAAAGCTTGTCGTTCCCGGTTGGATATATGGTTGTTGCAGTCTGTCTGGCGTAGTGTCCGTCGTCGGTCGCCGATTAAGGGCCGAATGGCCGCTATCGAGCGTCATAAATCATGGCGCGATGGGGTATAACATGGACAAAATGCTCCCCTATCCATTGTCCGTCAACCTTCCACAAACACCATATATTTCCTCTACGGGAAGAACCACGACCATGGATGCCCCCTTGACCGACGTCGAACGAACCGCGCTCCAAACCAGCCTGGAAGCTTTGAACCGACAGGTGGAAGCAACACGCAATATCCTCCGGAGCAATAGCCAAAAGGCACTGCTTCAGACACTCCATACCGACCAGGAGCTGCCAGACCCCGCCCTGGAAGCCCTGGCCGGCAAGACCATCAATCTTCTGCATGAAACCCAACAACTGCTCGAACCGGGCCATCTGGTCCTTGCAGATCATTTCCTAGGTTGGGCAATACCCTGTGTCGGCCTCCAGAGGAGTAACTAACAGGGACCGAACAGGTTACGTGAGCACCAAATGTCTCTGTGCAGCCGTGGAGCTGAAGCTGGTCGACATCCTCGCCGACGCCGACGAGGCGGGTATGACTGTAGACGAACTAGCTGATGCCAGTGGTGCACACCCAGATCGGCTGCAACAGGTGCTACGAGTCTTGCGCAACGATAACATCTTTGATTACGACGCGGTCTCCCACAGGTACCGCAACAACCGGGTGTCGGCGCTGCTGCACTCGAAGCATTGGACGCAGTGGCACAACTGGGTAGACCTTTATGGAAATGAGTTTTACGACATTGCTCGGGGGATCCCTCGTTCTATCCGGCGCGAGGAGGCGCGATGGGCCGCCCAAATAAATTTTGATACCAATGACGATATGTTCACCTATTTCCAGGCGCAGGGCTGGTTGCCGCGTCTGCACCGGACCCTCGGCGGGGGTGCTATTGCCCAAGCGCCCGGCATCGTTGCCGACTATCCCTGGCACGAGATCGGTTCCCGGACCGTCCTCGATGTCGGCGGCGGTGGTGGTGGATTTCTCGCGTCCCTGCTCCGGGAGTATCCCCAGATGCGAGGGGGGATTCTGGACCTTCCGCGTACCATTGAACATGCGTGCACCCTTTTCCATGAGCCACAAGGACCATACTTTGATCTGCGCGAGCGGGTGCCCCGCGAAAACCTCATTGCGGGAGATTTCCTGAAAGCAGTCCCGGCATTTGAGGTCTATACGATGAAATGGGTGCTACATGACTGGAAGGATCCGGACGTTCTTACGATTCTGCGCTGTATTCGCGCCTCCTTGATTCCCGGACCCGACAGTCGATTGGTGATTCTCGAATCCAACCTCTCGGATGGTCAGATGGGACGTCTGTCGCGTTACGGCGATATCAATATGATGATGACCGCAAACGGTCAAGAACGATCCGAGGAGCAATGGAGGGCGTTGGCTGCGGCGTCTGGTTGGGAGATTTCTCGGATCTATCCCATGCGGCGCGCATGGGTTTGTGCTATCGATCTTCGGCCATCCGCCTCAGAGTCCGGGGACCGAAAGCATAGTTGAATTCCTTAGTCCACCTATTAGATATAACTGACATTACCCCTTTAACTCGTCTTATTGCTCCTGGCCTTCCTACCCTTTATATTTATTTGTAACTTTTATCTCCGCCAGCCGACTGGACGCGTAATTCCGTTCTGTAAAGAAAGATGTCTAGCAACACCATCTCGTCAGATCCCAATGGGGCCGTCGTCATGGGGGATATGGAATATGATGGCCGAGTGATTCTCTACATTATTAAAGGTAAGGTCGCCATCTCTGTCCAGCACGCATCCTATTAACCGGACGGCAGCGGACGAAACCTCCTACATCAACTATATCAAGCCCTTGATCCTGGCCGAAGAAATACAATTCCCGCATGTCCTCTCGGTGATTGACACCCGTGATGAATGGTTTTACAGTATTCATCCGGAGCGGATGGTGCCATCCCTGAAAGACCAAGACCCGGTCACCGGAGAGAAGGTGATCGTCTTTGAGAGCACGGCCTGTCTGCAGTACCTGGTCGATCGCTTCGACACCGACGGCACCTGGAGTGGGCGAACCGTGGCCGAGAAGGGAGCCATTCTATCCTGGACGGCATACCAAACTGCCGCCCTTGGGTAAGGACATCCGGCTTTTAGAAACGCGATGTGTTCTAACCATTCCATGCCACAGACCGACAGCCAAGTACTGGCTATACTTCAAGCGAGGTTATCCCACGCGGGCCAACCCCGTCCAACTCCCTCGGACAATTGAAAAGTAGGTTTTCTCTCACTGTTGGTGGTCGTTGTGGATACGACTCTGACTACTTGCAATAGACTACACGCAAATACACTCAGACAGTGGGATATCTTGGAGAAGAGGTTGAAGGAGCCTGGACAGCAGTACATTGCGCTGAAGGATCGGCCCACATTGGCGGACCTCTCCTACTTTCCCTTTGCCATGCCTTGGATGTTCACCTTCCTGGGCGTGGATATCAAGGATTGGCCGCATATTCAACGCTGGAGCGAAATGATGCTTAGTCGCCCTGCGGTAGCAAGGGTTCTACAGCGCGCTCCGACTCTCGGACATTGAATAGTATTGTACAACTTGAAATCGATTGTATGTTGCTTGTCTACTGCAATATCCCTATGGTCCTAGCAACTGTGAAAGATATCTGTAGTGACACGATAATATTGGCTGCTATTTGAGTGTCACCCCCCCCTTCAATCGTGTCTACGTTGAACACACCTCAACTGTAAATCCGGGATCGTAATCCACGACTTCAAGTCTCGTTGCCATGTGCTATTCTTGCCCGGGTCCGTTTCCAACCAGCCCAGCTCGTAATGAGCTACGAGATGGGCCAGCAGTGTCCGAATCACCAAATCGGCAACATATCGGCCCATACATTGTCGGGGCCCAAATCCGAATCGCCAGTACTGGTACCGCAACTCCGTCGCCCGATGTTTCAAGAAGCGATCGGGCCGGTAGCACTGACTGTCTGCACCCCAGAATCCGTTGCGGATGTTGAGCGCATATGTGTCCACGACCAGATTTGTCCCAGCTGGGATGTTATAGCCCCCGATAATACGGTCAGTCGGGGCGGATTGCGGAACGGTGAATGCGGCAAGAGGCTTCAGACGGGCAGATTCGGAGATGCAGGCGGCGAGCAGGGTAGAGGAAGATAGTAGATACGCGTCATGGTCCGTGGCAGACAAAACCTCTTGTCGAACGCGTTCTTGGATGTCTGAATGGGCGGCGAAGAAGACGAGGTTCCAGGAGATTCCGCCGGTGGTGACGTCGAGATTGGCGAAGAGCGCTTCGTCAATGGTCTGGTAGATCTGCTCAAGTGAGGTTGAGCCCTCCCTGGCAGCCTCGATCATGAGGACGATGGGCAGTTTACGCTGCTGTTGGCATGCACGGTCGTAGGCTCGCTGATTGAAGGCCCTCCATCGGCGCTGGAACTCGGCCAGAACTCGGTTTGTCGCCGTAGGGAGATACTTGGACCATTGCCAACGCACGATTCCGCCATGAATCATTCGCTTGAAGAGGTCTTCCCGGAGCACACAGAGCTGCTGGAGCTCGGTTTTCATCTCTTCATCACATTCCCCGTAGAAGATCTCGGCGATAACCCAGAAGGGCAGCATCTTCAGGTCCTGAGCCGGGTGAATCCTTTCCTGCCTCAGGTCACCCGAAGCAAGAAGGCGATCGAAATGCTGTTGCGTATGTCGTTGTATGAGCTCCAGGTAGGAAGGCATTTTATCATGCTGGAATGGGATTTCTGTGACGGCGCGGAGAGTCCGCCATCGTTCGCGGCTTACTAGTCCCACGCATTGACCCAAGAGCTCACTCATGAGATAGCCGGAATTGTTGTTCTCGGCTTTGGAGTGTTTGTTGGAATCCCTGAAAACCGCCTGCAGATGGCTCGGCTGTGTGAGGACCCTGTCCCTCGTTAATATCATGATGGATGAGACGAGTTGGACACGACTTACACCTCCGCCTTCATGCCCGACCAAATGCGATAGATCTGTCCATGTTCTTTTTCCCAGAGGTCGCGGTTCTCAATGCCTTGGAGGAACTTCGCCACGTCGCCTTGTCCATTGGGCCATTTGTATGGGCATGTCGGCAGAGTGCGACTGCCGTCCACCGAGAAGATCGGAAAGCGTGAACGGAGGTATCGCTGGCTATGATTAGAAAGAAGACGGCTTGGGCATCTGGATTACATACGTCAAGAATAGTAGACAAGATCTCGATGGTAATCCGTCTTGTAAACGGAGATGAGATTCCAACGATAACCACCACTGCCACGAGGATCCATAGCATCTTTCCATCTAGAGAGAAGCAATCCATTCTGATGATGGAAGGCGTCTAGACTGAACTGGGGCTTTGTGACTGCAGACCATGCGCGTATACTATTGTCACTATATCCATAATCTGACTGGTGCAGCTGAGGGCTCTGCCGGCAACCGTGACAGCATCGGTCTCCGTTGGGCAATATTGCCATGGGCAGCATTACGGGCAACGCCACGGATGTCCTTGACCAAGAGCATATAATGCACCCCGCTGAAAGGCTTCATGGCCATGACCAATACACATAGTCTCACCATGGCTATGGACAGAAAGGGTGATCTTGAGTGGGTGCCACCGCGGCCAGAGCCACTCCATAGGCGTAACCGTCAACGAAGTCTTGCCTACTCCGTGACTCTAACGCTTGTCGCTCTATTCTTTACATTCACTCTACGCCCTGAAGTCTTCCCCTCCTTTCTAGTGAGAAAGAACCTACAGAAATCTCCCCTTGAGCAGGTGCTGACCCGAGTGCCGCTGACTGGTATGTTCCCGACGCCGTTAAGTGACTTGGGTTCTGACCACTGTGCCGTAGACGGACATAACGACTTTGCGATTTGGACTCGTGCTTTCTACCAAAACCATATCTATCAAGCCAATTTCACCGACCATGATGAGCTTTACGGGCAGGTTGATTTTCCCCGACTGCGGAAGGGAAGATTGGGGGCACAGTTTTGGAGTGTCTACGTCGAATGGTAAGACTATGACAACAGGGACGTATAGCAGTACTAACAGGCTCCATCCAGTGCACGCAATCCCAATGAGCCTGGAGCTCAGTACGAAATTGTGCGGGACACCTTCCAACAGATTGACCTCGTGCACCGGATGATCGACCACTTTCCGGACTTTCTCGTCCCGGCATCCTCGGTCGCCGATGTCCACCACAACTTCTACCACTCCCCAAGGCGCATCTCCAGTCTTCTGGGCATTGAAGGCTTACATCAGCTCGGTGGCAGCGCTAGTGTCCTGCGGATGTACCACGAGCTCGGGGTGCGGTATGCTTCCCTCACGCATACTTGTCACAACGAATATGCCGACAGCGAAGCTCCGGCGGAGGCCCAGCATGGCGGACTCTCCGCCGCTGGGGAGACAATCATCGCGGAGATGAATCGAGTGGGAATGATGGTAGATCTCTCCCACACGAGTCTGGCAACTCAACGCGCCGTCTTCAACGTGACTCGGGCACCGGTCATGTACTCACACTCTTCGGCGTATGCACTTTGCCCACATTCTCGGAACGTGCCCGATGATCTTCTCCAAGTGCTCAAGGAGAACGATGGAATTATCATGATTAGTCTCTATCCCGAGTACACCAACTGCCAGGATGCAGACGCCGCATCCCTCGCAGATGTGGCCGATCACATCCAGTACGTCGGCAACCTGATCGGGTACCGCCACGTCGGATTGGGAAGTGACTTTGATGGAATGTCACGTGGACCAAAAGGACTAGAGGATGTATCCAAGTATCCGGATCTCATTCAGGAGTTGCTGGACCGTGGGGTCAGCGTCGATGATTTGGTCGGAGTAACGGGCGGTAATGTGCTTCGCGTCTTGGGCGTTGTTGAACATGTCGCTAGGAGTCTGGTAGGCATGTTGCCATTGGAGGATGATGTTAAACCCTTCTTTGAGTAGATATAAGTCTAGGACAGGCTAATGAACTCGTTTGATTCTAAATCCATCTTACTCTGTTATGAAGCGTACAAAATCTCATGAAACCAAGAGTTGTCCCATGATAGATCTAACTTAGACTACAGTAACAGTTTGACAATGAGCAAGCTAAGCGCTTTATGAAAGCGTAACTTTTGTAACCGGAAAACGCTGGAATCGATGTGGTAGTTACTCAAAGGATACACCTGTAACTATTGATCAACGCTATAAACAAAGAACACTACCCAATAGACAACTGGACCAGAACATTCTAATCAAAATATATATCACTGAATATCAGACAGAGGAGTCCCAAATACCACATCCGGTCTCAACACCTTAACCGGCAGTGTCTCCGGTGGACGAGCCAGTGTTTGCCGAATTATATCATACGGCACATTCTGCACCAAGAGAGAAAGGGCCAGCGGAATGCGCGCCTGCAGAAGCTGTATATTCTCTTCCGTAAAGCAATCAGTATCGTACTCCAATCTCAACAACAGCCGGTCCTCGGATAGCGCGCTGAACTCGCACAGGAGCCGGAATTTGGCTCCCTCGGCGTACGTGTAGCAGGTCCGGAGTCCCGGGGCAGAGAGCTCCAGCCCATTGGAATGGCTCTGACTGTGGAAGGTGACCACGACATCGAACAGAGGGTGGTCTGGAGGTGTGGTGGGCACTTCAAGATGCTCGAGGAGTTGATCCCAGTGGATGGCGTGGCCCACGGATGATCGGACGGACCGTTGCACGGTATCGAGATATGATGCCTTCTCGTTATTATGTGTCTCCTGGCCGAAGCTGATGCGAACCGGTAAAGGCTCTAGGAATAGACCAACGATGTCTAAATCTTCTTGCGATTTGCGGTTGATGTATGGTATTCCTAAGACTATGTCGGTCTCTGTTGGCATCGGCACGGACGGATCATCGAGGCAGAGCGCGATCGTGGCAAGCGACAATTGCTGAGCGGTGATGGATGACTGGCGAAGGAAGTGTCGCATACTCTGGTAGGTCGTCAGAGGGATTTCACAGAGTGCAGAACGGCCGCGATAACCGCGTCGATAGCCACCATGCCCTAACAGATGCGTAGTGTCCGGGAGTTGGCCAAGGTAATCGGACCAGAAGTCGAGATCGCAGGATGTAGGCTTTTCGTGCCAGAGAGTGCTATTCATATACGTGTGTGGAATACTCGGCAGGCTGCTCCCTTGGTAATGCGAAGAGATCTCACGAAGGAGGATTTGTAAGGTGGTCAAGTCGGCCACAATGTGGCTGATGGTGAGAATGAAGTAGGAATCTGACACGACGGCGCGGATGGGAGCAGACCGAGAGAGAGAGAAGGGCCGATTAACTTCTACCCAAGGGTTCACAGTCTTGACTGCCTGCACTCGAGGTGCCAAAGGGCTGTACTGGCGCACCACACGCCCTGCTGCCCGACTGAAGATATACCGAGAGCGCAGGACGCGATGCCGGGCCATAACCTCATTACAAGCATGGACTAGTCGCGCACGATCCACCAGACAATCATCAATCTTGGCCATGAAGTTCACGTTGAAGCTGGAGGTACTCTCGTTGATTTGGTACTTATGCCACCATTCTCTCTCAATCGGAGCGATGGCTGATTCTCCCAGACCCATTGGATCGGGCGTTACCAGCTGTTGCAATCCCGGCCCGCTGTCAATGGCGGCGGCAAGGTGATCAATGCGATCATGCTGGGCGACTACATAGAGAGGAACCTGTCGATTGACCCCTTGACTGATCCGAGTTGCCAACAATAACTGCAGAAGCGAATGGCCTCCGAGCTCCCGGAAGCTGGAATGCGTATGCAGTGCGACATCTTTGCCCAGTTGGAGGATATCACGGAACGCGTCGCCGACGAGCTTCTCCATTGGACTGGTCAACGTCCGACCGGTTGAGGCAGGTGCCTGTGCGCTGAGTTTTGCAATTGTTTGGTAGTCTCGCTTGCCAGCCTTGGTGGTGGGAAACTCATCCAGGGCCAATATCTTGCGTGGTGTCGCATAAGGGGGCAAGACCTGGGCTACCCGCGCCGAGAATGCATCCACATTGGTTGATGCAGGAAGAATAGCGGCGATGAGATGGTTCCCCTGACGAGTAAGTGCAACCGCAGTGACTGCTGGGAAGGCTCGTATCATGCGCGTCTCCAAGTCATCCAAGTCGAGGCGGAAGCCGCGCAGTTTGATCTGGCGATCAGTTCGTCCCAGACAGACAACTTCCCCGTCTTCTGACCAGTACCCTCGATCTCCGGTTTTATACATACGCTCCCCAATGCGGATGATCGGATCGGCCACGAACCTTTGGGCGGTTTGCTCGGGCATGCCAATGTAATGGCGTGCCACTTGGACTCCTGCAATGTAGATCTCGCCAATGACACCCGGCGGGACTAACTCCTGATGTTGATTCATGATGTAGATGCGAGTAGAGGGATTCGGGGGCCCAATGGTCACCCTCTGCCTGGGATGCAACTGTTTGATAGTCGCGCCACAGGTCCCTTCCGTAGGGCCGTACATATTGTAGAGCGTCTTTTGTTCAGACCATCGGTCACAGACATCCTGCGTGACAGGTTCACCGACGAGGTAAACCTAAGGTAACAGAGTGTCAGTGAACTGGACAATATTGGAGGGAGTAAGCTTCGGTACTCACCGTACTGAGCCGCTCAAAGTCAGCCGGATTGAGGACACGCGCCATGGATGGAGTGAGAATAGTCGAATCCACGTCGCTCAAGTGTGCGAACGGATCATCCCCACTTTGAAGAACCAGAGTTGCGCCGTAGCTGAGCGCTGAGAAGATCTCGTGGATGCTGCCATCAAAGGCCACGGACATGATCTGAGCGACCCGGCGGCCAGGTTGTGCAAACAGCCGAACTTCGAGGTCACGCTGGAAGGCAACTAGTCCCTGATGGAGACACATCACGCCCTTGGGCTTGCCAGTCGACCCCGACGTAAAGCACAGGTAAGCATCGGTTTGTGGCCGGGGTGAGTCACGATGGGTGATCGGGACATCGTCATCCTTCACCAGGTCTTCCACCACCAGGAGACGATCGCAATCGGTCGGGCAAAAAGATTGGTCGGACAATGAAGGGACCAGGAACAGACGCGATCCAGAGGCCGAGAAGATGGTTTCGCGGGCCTCTTGAGGCAAGGCCTTGTCCAGAGCACAGTAGACACCTCCTGCCTTTAGGATGCCCATAATGCCAACAATCCAATTAACTGACCGATCTGCATGGAGACAGACCACATCTCCATCCTGAATATAACCCCTCAGTGTAGCGGCAACGCGACCCGCGTGAGTATCGAGTTCCTGGTATGTAAGGTGGCAGTTGCCCTTTTGAACCGCAACGTCCATTGGGTTACGAGATGCCGCGGACTCGAATAGCGTCACCAAATCTTCTTTAATGGCGACGGTTGTGGTCAGAGAGGTGCTACAATTGCCAAAGCCCATCAGGGTTTGAAGATCGACACATCCCAAGAGCCCCTGAAGGCATTCTTCTAATGGCCGGTGTGGTCGAAGGAGGAGCTGCAGAGCCCGTTGGAAATACTTCCCAAGACGAACAATATCCGCCCGACTGTATTGACTGGTATGGAAGACAAAGCGAGCTGCACCGTCGGTTAGAATATTAATGCTCAGTGGAACATCGGTGGTCTGGCGTGTATATGGGGGCTCTATTGGGGACACGCCATCTTTGCATTCAGGCCCTGGCACTTGCATGGCCATAGCAGAGGAGAAGTTCCTCGTGTAGCCATTATCGGGTGTGGTCCATTGATACTCAGCCAGCTCCACCATCCGAGAGAATAAATTCTTGAGAAAGTCTTGCGCCGACTGTTGTCGATCCAGAGTGAGACAGAGGGGGAGTGTATTAACCAGAGGTCCAACCACTTCATCGACTCCCTCCAAGGGAAGATTCCGACCAGCCAAGACAGCACCAAACACCACCGAGGCTGAATCCGCATACAGACTGAGGACTAATGACCAGGCCGCATAGTAACAAGTGGAGAGAGTCACCCCTAACCGTTTGGCCACGCAGTGCAGTTGTGTGGTGGAGACACTGGGTGCCACGTAGACTTCCTCACTTTCAGTGATAGTTGAAGTCCCATCTTGTGTCGGGGCCGGAAGGGGGAGCTCCCCCTGGGCTTGGTCAAGCTGGGCTGCGTGGCCTGCCCAATACTCATCGCCTTCACTCTTGTGTTCCTGACGCCATAGGCGAATCCGCTTCTCGACGTCGGAAAACGATGGACCGGACACAATCGGTAGGCCCGTAATGGCACGACGGACTTTGCAAAATAGCAGCATAGCGGAATAGCCATCGACCAGCGCATGGTGGACAGCCCAGATCACCGTGCTTTGACTGCTAGCGGGAGGGGATCGCTTCCAGTGGACTACTTTGAAAGACGACAATACGGACTTGAGCCAAAGGGTTTGTAGTTGCTCTCGATACTCCGCTTCCGTCTCCACCGTTACTTCTGTCCAAGTGAAGAATTCTTGGTTCCCGGCCGATCCATCAAGAAGGGAGGAACGAAATATCGGCTCGCCTTCGATAACTGTCTTCCACGCCTTTTTTAGGATGGGAATCACGTCATTTTGGTAAGTCTCGTAGTGATATATGATATTGGTTCCCGGGCTTTTGAGGGAGCCGTGCAAGAGGGACGCTTGCATTTCGCTTAGGCTCTCTGTGGCATATTGGGTTAGGACACTTCCTTGTGTCAGATAATCGTCCTCGGCTGCAGTGGATACATTGCTGGAGATTGGTGTGGCTACCCGTGGGGAGCCTCCAGTTGAGGAGGAGGGGTTTGATAGATCGTCACTGTCATCGGATGGATCTGGGATAGGAATAAGATTGGACGCTGAGGACAGCGAATCAGGGAATAGAGCTCTGAGGTTTGTGGAGGATAGGATAGAGGCTATTGACAGCGAGACCCCTAGACTTTTGCATCGCGAGACCAACTCCACAGCGCTGAGAGAATTGCCACCATTCTGCACGAAACCAGAATCGAGATCCAGCTCGGCCGTATCAATCTCTAATACGGCAGCTAACTGCTGCACCAGAAATTGCGAGGAAGGATTCATTGTTGTTCGTGATGGATATCCGATATTGATGGGAGCGTGACGAGGGTTACAATCCGCTGCCATATATATGAAATAGCGCTCAGGAACATGGACATACCACAATCTCACCTCATAGCCACCCTTCGGCCATCCCGATAGAGGCATAGAGGTGTACAGTTCGGTAGCCGAGTATAGGCCTACTACCGGCTAAGCCCCTAGGGGAAGAGCCGAAAGGATCGCCGTGGACCGGGGGAATTAGGGCTTTGCTCAATAAAGACGTCCGTGGCTGTGCCCCGGGAGCCTTAATGTTCCCAAATGATACTTCCTCGCTAGGTTGGGCCAGTAATCAGTAGGGAGACTACTTCAGAGTATAAGAGAAGTCTTGCTAGGAGGCTCTCCGTTGATCTTAGGGATAGCCATTATATTCACCCTGGTTGACGAATAAGCTTTCTATCAGCTTGGGAATCATGTTCAAGCGAATAGAAGGCAAAGTACGGCAATAATTGTTCCTTTCCTTATCAAACCTTCGCATCAAGCCCTACTTTGCAATCTGACTCCCATTTCTTGTCAGTAGAATGCAAACACCCCATGCCCAGGTTTGCAAGTACAGGTAGCAGGAACAACATGTCGAGCACATAAGACAGGATTTAATGCATTGTGCAACATTTCATGCAAAGAGAGGCTCTTGTGCGAAACATTAGTTGCAATGAGACCAGAAGTTAATGAGAGGGCGAGCATAGCTGATGCTTTCACATTGGTGGTGACATGTTACTGGTGTCTGTTTGACCTCTCACTCTAGCATTTAAGTGATCAGCTATCTTTTAGCAAAAGGTTACGTAGTCAGATTATGAAGTCATATTGACATTTAATAGAGGTGAGACTTCCTGAGAGACTCCAGTGTGCATGTATAAAAAATATTCACATTCTCTGTCTTTTTTTTTTAAAGCCGTGTTCTCGTATACAAACAACATTTTAAACCTTGGTTTCAACAACTTCTCGACTCTCACGGCTGAGAGACCTGTCACTGTCCTCCGTGGAATCTTTGTTGACGCCCAATTTTGCAGCCTCCTCGATCGTAAACGTTCCATAGGTATCGTCCCGGTCAATCTCTCCGATGCCTGGTGGTAGAAAGCACTTGTTAACAAGAGTGTAAATGGCCATAGAAGACAGCAACCCATACGGGAACCCGAGCGCATAAAGATGATCAGCCCCAACAGACACCTCAATGGCTGGATTGATACTGTGCATGAAGCCAGGAAGCAGAGGAACCCATCCGACAAGCCAGGGAAGCACACTCCGCCAGTTGAAGCCCATGGTATAGAAATAAATTCCCTCCGGCCGCGCGTGGTATAGATCGGAGAGCTTAAGTCGTCTTTGTCGGATAAACCAGTAGTCGCTGATATGGATCCCACAGAACGGGGCCATGAAGATCGAGAAAGACGAGATCACACTGACAAAGGTGGTTGCTGAGGCCAGCAGCTCCCAAGGACACAATGCCATCCCTAGAACGAGTCCGACGTAACAACCACGTCGGATGTTGATGTACTTGGGGAGGAGCCCGGAGAGGTCCATACCCACCGAATATCCTACAGGATAGTTAGAATAGCTTTTTACTGACTGGCTAGGGGATAACTTGCCGTTATCCACCACATTTAATGCGAGTTGCGAGCTCACCAGGCCGATTCCAGCAAATACAGCAGCCGCGCGCGAGGTCGAGCTGTAGTCTCTCTGTAACCACATGGCGAGGATGGTAGGAGGATTCCAAAGTGCCTCGCCATAGATTGCCTGCGTTTCAGAACTCGTCAAACAGCCAAATAGGGGCATGATGGAGCCGATGATGATGAATGTGAACCATTGGCCGAAGACCTGATCACTAGGCTTTCTAGCAAATCGAGAGAAGTCCATCTGGCTCGCTGGATCGAGGTCAGAAACATATTTTAAATAGGGATATACGAACGGTGACCTACTCAGAGCGATAGAAAGAGTTCCGACCACCGTAGTGATGCCTTGCATGATTCCAAATCCCAAGGACTCGCTGGTCTGGAGTTGCGACGGTTGATGAATCAAATCTCCTGCACCGTGAGCGTGCGACAAGGACCAGATCATAATGCCTAGTAAGGCCGCAAAGGATACAATATTCATTCCAATCATCAACTTCTCGCTCCTTTCGGGTCGGCGATAAAGGACGGGAATCGAAATGATATTAAAGATGGCCCAGCCGATGATCTGCTGAGTTGTGACATGCGCGGATGCGGGCAAAGTATTCGACATTCGAAAGAATGTAGGAAAGATCCCAGAGAGAATTGCTGTCACGCAAAGGCCACCAGTATAGGACTGAAAAGCGAATCCGACGACTGTGAGCCCAATACGCAATAGAGTGGGGAAAAAGGCTCCCTAGAGGATCACATTCGTGTTAGACTGTCTCGGTTCGGTTCGAGACACAAGGATAAAGCTTTCAATCACTTACAAAAACACCCCAGATGGCTCGCGAATACACTGGAAACCCGATATGCCACTCGGCCCCAATGTATCCGATCAGAATCGCAACGATGGCCGCGATTGTCCTTCCTAGAACCACCGCAACCATGGTCTGCCACACCGATAACGACGACGCCACGAGCGACCCTCCCAGTTGCCAATTAGTCAGACTGAGCTGCCAGACCGACCACCATCCGATAAACGTCATGGTAGACCAGGTGCGCCGGCTTGGTGGGAGGGGGCGAATATCATCGTTGATCCATACCGACACCGCTGTCTGGCCTTGAGGGGATAGTTTCACTGCTTCGTGAAGGTGTTCCAACCTCGTGCCATACCGTATCACGGTAGTCATGATTGTCTATAGTCCACCTGTAGATTGAACAAAGAGTTAATGCCTTCATGAGGGGATGAAGCCAAGAAAAATGGAGAGAAAATGTTCCTAGGGCTGAGTGGAGAATCCCCCGGTGGCCGACATCTTCCCTCGGTGTCCAGATTCCATATAACCACCCACGCCCCATAAACAGCACCATACCACATTATTGTGAAAGCAATTTATTAACTATCACTCACCTTAGATAAGTGACACACAGCCAGTAAATATGTCAAAACGGATTCGCCTAGGGATCGTCGGCCTTTCGGCTGACCCCAGTCATTGCACCAACTATATTCACAAGATTCCCTTGACAGCAACACCTTTGAAAGCAAAATATGAGATTACGGCAGTATCTATGTCATCCCCAGAGAAGGCTGAGGCGGCAGCCATTGCGCACGGCCTACCGAGAGAGAGAGGATATCATAGTGTGCAGTCACTAGCCAAAGACCCTGATGTGGACCTGGTCGTCGTCTCGGTCAAAGTTCCTCGCCGCGCGGAGTTGGCTATGGCGGCTATTGAGGCCGGTAAAGATGTCTATGTTGAATGGCCATTTGCCTCGAATTTGGTCGAGGCCGAAGCGTTGGCACAGCGCGCGCGCGAACAACAAGTGAAGAGCATGGTAGGCTTGCCGACGAGGCTGGCACCACAGGTCTTGAAGGTAAGGTCGATTCGTCTATAGCTAGTACGGAAGCGTCTAATCCTGCACCAGATGAAAGAAATTCTTCAGTCCGGATCCCTGGGACGCATCCTGGCCACCAATCTACTTGTGACAGACGACCTGTTTCTAAAATTCCATGCCGACAAAAGACATTCTCACGATAAGACGAATGGTACGTGATGAAGCCCCAAGTTACGCACCTGCAACGGACAGTTAACACCTCTACTTATAGGAGCGAATATTGTCACAATTGCCGGTGGCCACTTGCTCGATGCCATGGCCTTCCTCCTAGGCGAGTTCACCACTCTCCATGCACACACCAGCATGCTTTTCCCGAAGCCTGTCTTGTGCGATACCAACGGCAACCTCAAAACCGGTCAGTTTAATGATTCTCCCGATACCTTCACTCTGCACGGTAAGATTGGAGATTCTGCGGTTCCGGTCTCGGTGTGCATGTATTCACATCCCCCGACTACCCCAAACCTCTTTCAGTGGGTCATCACCGGTGAGAAAGGATCTTTGAAGATGGAGGGACCAAGTTTGATGATTCACGCCATTCCTCCAAAGCTGATGATGACTTCCTTTGGTTCGGAGACTGTCTTCTGGGAGGAGATCTCCCTAGAGAAAACCATAGTCTCAGGGGCAGAATATCAGGCTTGGCTGGACAACGATACAGAGCGGATCGTAACTCTCGATGAAGCTGTGGTTCGGTATCGCATGGTGGACGCCATCTTTAGAAGCGCTGAGTCCGGACAGTGCACATCATACCGCTACGACTAGATAATCATAAGAGCAATCCCAACTATTGAACGCCAGTAATACTATCTAGCAACCTAGGCTGTCGTGTCCATATAGTTAATTATTGTTCGACGAAGAATTGTTCATTTTTTTCCAAAGAACGAATGAGAGTCAAGGGCCGTGTGGACATCTGCGCATATCAACCAACTCTCCATTAGTGATAGTATTCCATCTAAAGGGGCAAATATCTCTGTGTCATGATGGGAAATGGATGAAAAGTCTTAAATTATAATAGTAGTTTAGTTACACTCTTCCAACTGCTCCACAGGTCGCATATCTATGGCGGAAGGCCAGGCACCCGGGAGTTGAGTAATACTGAATACCTTCCAGCCTGTACAGGCTGCTAACTGTCTCCACTGCGTCTCGGTGCGCTCCTGGCCATGCTCCGCGGTCACCATGACATTAATATCTCCCAACCGAGACATGCGCCCCCATCGGCCGTCAGCCAGTACCGACTCAAGTACGATGAGGCGACCGACGGGACTGTTGATAATGCTCCGACGGATGTTCCGTAGGATCTGACATGCCTGCTCATCGTTCCAATCATGCAAACACCACCGCATCACATATGCTTCGGACGAGATAACCTCCTGAAGAAAGTCTCCCGCGATGACCCGTTCCGGAGGGATGCGCGAGGCCACATCAGCGTACTTGCTGGACGGTTGGTGAAATGCTTCTTGGAGAAAAGGAAGGACCCGAGGCGTATCCATGATTCCACCCTGGAGAGTGGGAATCGCGCGAAGGAGCCCGGCTATCAACGAGCCATCTCCACCACCCAGATCGAACAACGTGTGATTAGAGAGTTCAGCCCATGGGTAGCCGGTGACCATGCCGGGGGTCTGAGCGATAGCAGCAGCCCCCATGCATTCTCGCAACTGCACCATGGTACCATTACGCTCAAGGTAGCTAAACATACTTTCATCTGTGTCGTAATGAACCTGTGCTGGAGAGCCTGGCAGTTTCGCTTCAGTATGGGTATTGCTGTCAAAAATGCATGCGAAGGAGAGACTCACGGGTTACACCATCCGCCATGGCGCGAGGAAGCCCCTGGGCCATCTGATAAAATTGCTTGCTGCACACACTCGCCCACCGATGCCATTGAGTCCAATGATCCTGCTTCAGCATTTCGGAGGCTTCATTGTTTCGAACAGAGTCGGTCTCCGCGTCGTAGGAGAAAACGCCATTATTGTACAATAAGCGGAGGACCTGACGCAACCGGTCGCGTCTGGCGCCACTCGAAATGGATAATTGCTCGAAGGTCTGAGGACCGGATTCCAGATAGTCCGGAATTCGTAGTTCTACTATCGCTGCTAGACATTGTGTGTGCTGGTAACCTAGAATAGTCTGTTAGAAACTTCATACTTCATGAGTGAGCTGAAACGCACCGAATAGGTGATCGACAAGGGCTAGATACGCTGGCTCAAGCAACTGGGTAACTTCTGAAGCTAGGTCAACTACACGACTGGCCACTGCTGTGAGTGCTGGATCATTGTTTGGATCTGCTCGTCGGAATGATGCGAAGGCTGCCGCCGCATTCGGTCGCTTGGATTCTTCCACGACAGCTCGCAGGGAGGTCTCGAGTTGTAACAATGATTCCATTATTTTCGAAATACTGAAGTTAATTAAAAAGAGCAGAATAATAGCTTTTGGCCGAGTAATTGAAGCATTGGCGATAGGAAACGGGGGCGAATGGCCTCTTGAGTTACTTCCGGGCTCCGCACAAACCAACTCCGGCCACCGAAGCTCCGTGCAATGAACCCTAATGTAATCATTGATCTCGCACTTGTAAGTAGGGAACTCTACGAATACAACTAATTCAAGCCAAAGAACACCATGGACTCTGACAGTGAAACAGCACCACTTCTATCTGAACACGTATCGACGGACAATCCACCTATACACAACAAGGCTCCCTCAGAGCACCATGTTACGGCATCCCAATTTCTCCCCGTCTCGTTGCTGGCGTCGCTGGGGATGGCGGCAACAGTGGCTACAACTATCTATGCTTATGCAGACCTACTTTGCACTGACCCAATTGCCTGTGAAGATAACGAACAAAGTGCCTACGCAGCAGTTGTTGCCATAGCAAACGGCATCGCTCATACCATAGCCATCCTCATTCTGGGACCTTTACAACATTTGGTGAGCAAGTACCTCAAGGCTGGACTCTTCTTGTGGATTATCTGCAGGGCGGCGAGCGTAGTATGTCTGGTTATCGGAGGTGATTTAATTGTCCCAGCACAAATAAACAATCATGAACTACAGCTGATGACATGAAACAGTCGCCTTCCGGAGTGTGCCGATTGCAGTATCGGGTCGTATCTTTGAAGGACTGGCATCCGACAATTTGTTGCACTTCAATCTGAATACTATTTACGTGTCTGTAGCTTGCCCAACACGCAAGGAAGCCTCACGTCCGATCGCAGCATCACTAGCGCTCTATATGTTAGGGACCGCCGTGGCACCTATTGCAGTCACAATTTTCAGAAGCTATACAGCGAGCTTCACCACAGCGCTGGTCATCTTCGCTCTCACGATGGCCTACCTGGTCATATTTGTGCGTCAGCCTGTTAGCCGTGGTACTGGCACTTTGTCGAATGAATCTGCCCAACCAGGATGGAACAAATCTCCGCTAGGAGTTTTGCTTTCGCCTCTACGGCCATTCTATACCAATCGGAAGGTCATACCTTACGGACTGTCGCTCCTCTTATATACCGCCGTACAAGGACATTTGTTTCCTGTGATTATGGTTTTCGCCTCCATTAGATTTCACTTCGGTACTTTCGAGAACGGTCTGATCGTTTCCACAGCCGCCATTTGTGCCGCATTCCAGATTTCCCTCCAGGTTTATGTAGCTCCAATGCTAGTGCGGCTCGGTCATCGATTCGGATGGGGAGCTCAAGATCCGTCGAGGGCGCGGCATCAGGATCGCAATACCGTAGTCGGCGCACTTGTGTTGCAAATGGTTGCCCTGTCAGCAATTACCCAAGTGCGCAGCCCCATTCAGCTGTATCTAGCAGTTGCTCTTTCGTCCGCTGGGCTGGCAGTCCCGGCTTTCTTCAAGGCCCACTTTGTCTCATTCATGCCGGACGCCCCACAGGCTATATCTGCGTTGACCTTCATGGAAAGTGTGGGAGGACTGTTATCCCCATTCGTTCTGGGGGCATGGCAGGCGGTTATTCCCGGACCGTCAGTATTCCTTCTCGCGGTGGCACTCCTAGGAATTACCCTGTGTCTGTTTCTGGTGGCGGGCCTCTTTCATTCTTCTGGTCGCGTTTGAGCGGGTTGTATCCACTATTGTTCTACAGTTCGTAACGGGATAGAATGGCCAGTGCATATTTGATTGCTTGTCCTTCTTGAGTGCGTTATCCAAATGTCAGCTGGTTTACTATATATCCATGCCCTCGAGGCCAGGCAAAAACGAACATTGGCGTAGCTACCGTTAATGTTGCGTTGCTGCTCCTGGGCCAAAAAAACACTTGAATCGTCCAGACCATGTGCTCTCCGGAGCTGTTGAACTGTTCCTTTGACATTGTTGTCTTCCTCCTCACCGTACAATGTACCTGAGTTGGTTATTATGCCGTTCATTGGAGGGGAGGGCTGCAACGAATCCATCTTGCCCACTGTAATGTTATGTGAGGATCCATGCGTCGAATAAATGCACTCAATCTAAAGTTTCTCTAAAGTGCGAGGATTGCCATCACTTCATTCCTATAAGTCCGAAAGAGAGAATTGTCAAACTTTGACGTTCTTAATTATTGTTCCTCTCAAACCCCTACAATGGGGATCAGAATGACTAAAAGCGAGCGAGAGGAAACGAGATAAGACAAAGAGGGCTGTAGTTTGTGGATGGGTGTAAGTAACGGTCCGCCATTGACCTAAATTGCCATTGGCTTCACGGAGGCAAATATATTTTTTGATTTGTGCTGCCGGCATGAAGTACAGGTCGAGGTACCCTTCATGCCTTAAGTCTTAGAGAGGGAGGCTCCGTTGGCCTTTAAGTTAGGCGAAGTATATGAATCTAAGCTATCGGCTTCAGGCGTCTGAGAATTAAAGGGCTACAATATGTACGAATCTATTTATCCAGATCTACACCGTTGGTCACGGAGCCGAACACCTCCAGGGCGTGGCCGAGATAGTCTTGAGTTCCCTTGAGGCGAGGAGTCATGTCACTTCCCAAAGGCAACAGCTTCTCCGCCTGGTGCCCCTCGCCCACACCTTCACCAACTATAACCTGATAGAGGGCTTGCATGGCCTTGTCTTTGTCGCCGTTGGGCTTGATCTTCCCATTCAGCAGAAGCCCTTGAACCTGCTCGGTGAAGGTACCCTTGTAGTCGTCAGGGAGAGGAGTCTTGCCCAGCACGACAGAGTTGAGCATGTTGGTATTGAAAGTTCCCAGGACGACGGTCAGGGTACGAATGTTAAAAGGAGCAACCTCCTTAGCGAGGATCTTGGTGAGGGCTATTAAGTCACTGTCAGCTACTTGGAAGATAGAGGAAGAGAAGGTACGCTATTGTAAAATCAGACATACCGTCCAGGCCAGCCTTAGCACCTCCGTAAACTCCCATTGTGGGAATTCCATCGAGGGAAGCGCCGCTGCTCATGTTCACAATTACACCTGATCGGCGTTGGCGCATGTGAGGGAGAACTGCGCGGATAAGGCGCAGGGGGCCGAAGTATATCGTCTCCATCTGGGCGCGAATCTCCTCCTCCGTACTGGTCTCAATGGGCGCGTAGATAGAACCCCCGGCGTTGTTCACAAGAATGTCGATCTGTTCCCCCCCCTTCTCAAGCTCAGTAATCACATTGCCGCTCTGGGGGTTCTCAACATCGAGCTGGACCCATTCGCCCCCCTTTCCCTCGATTTCTGCAACCAGATCGGGGGTACGAGAAGGGTTGCGCGAGGTGGCGATGACCTTATGGCCACCAGCCTGAGCGGCGCGAGTTAAGGAGAGGCCAAAACCGGAGGAGCAGCCGGTGATGAGCCAGGTGAGTTTGTGGGAGCCCATGATGAACGTGGTAAATCAATTGTCGTTGATTGTATGGCCGAAATCGTCCCAAAGAATAAATAGGCTGAATTTATAAAGGAAGCTATAACGGAGATAGCGGACTTTATCAGCGGAGTCCGGGGTGGAAGGTCGTAACTCCGTCGATAGGGATTCTTTCCTTTATCAACACGGGGTGTCTGGTTGGATGCCCTAAGTATTACTTCATAGCATGGGGACTGACATATTCAGACAGAGATCCTTTGTGCACCATCATTATCATGGTTACCTTCACCCCCAAGGCTGACCTTGAGGGCCTTCATCAGGGGTCGCATTAGACATTTCTTTGGCTGCACAATCTCCAAAGCTGTCGTGGCCAATGATAACATCCTTGGAGTCATGTCTAGGTCTGCTGTGAACCAGGGCTCGGATTTTAGCTCCATCACTGTTCCAAAAACTCATGATAGAACGCGTTGTATAGCCGTGCTCTTTCTTTAGGTAAAATTCATCCCCGGGAGGTAACATATATGGAGGCGTACGGCACTGGTAGGTGACATGCATTACGAATACCTCCATGGCACAACAAGGGCTGAGACATGACTAGGAATGCAAGCCAGTGATCTAATTGAGTACAAAAGCCTCAGGTTAGCTCTGGCTAGTCCTGGAAAGAAAGACAATATTCTATTAAGACCCACCAAAGATAATATTGGACACACAGGAGCTGCCTCGGGCGCTGAAGGGGTCAACCAAAACCCTCTTGATGATGCGGAAGAGAACCATTCCCAAGCAGGCGAGCTTTAGGACACTGAATCCGAGGATCAAGGCATTAGACCAAATTGTGGTGCCACAACATACACAGCCCTAGACAGCTGGACAGAGGTTGCTTTGGTGCATAACTACGGTGCGGCTGGTAGCAGCGCCGCGATTGTCGTACAGGATTATCAAAAATCCCATGTAGCACCACAATCTCCTGCTGCGGCCGTTTAACCCATTGTTCTGTCTGCCAGGTCTGCAATTAGCTTACACTTGGCGCCTTGGCCGGTCTAATGCCAGTCGCTGACACCAGGAAGTCTTGGCAATATGATGATATATGGAAACGAGGCAACAGAGAAGAAAGAAAAGAATGAAAGGGTGACCCAATATGGGAATATGGTCACCTGTGGCCTAAATGCCTGTCCCTACTGGTCAATTCGGGAGTCGGCAGCGCAATCCGTACTACACAATACTAAACCACACAGGCATGGCACCGTGGCTGAAGATATAATCTTGCCCTAGTGCTTCCTAGTTTGACTTTGATCCGGGGTCGAGGCCATGTCGATCTCGCAGTACATGTCATCAACAATTGCATTACACGGATTTAACTCTCTTGTCTCCGATACGGCTTATCTACGCAGCTTCTCCGCATTCGCGTACTTTTTGAGAATGGGGACAGGTTGTACAACTACAATTACTGGGGATGTTGGAATGAGTTTGTTTATATCACCCAGAGAGAAACTGGAGATACAGCAGGTTGAGGAGTGAGTTACATCATACAGAACTAGCATCATGCCCTATTCCTGCTCCCTATCTCAAAATCCCTATATGAAACTCAAATTCAATCATACTTTGCAGATGCTGCCAAGGATGCATACGTACAACAAACCCTTGGCATATATCCGTCTGAATAAGGATCTACAGAAGTCTCGTGAACACACTCGGACTCATGACGGCATCAACCGCCTATTGTATATATTTAATATCTGCATTCCAGATAGGCGTTCGCTTCAAATACAAAATAAACTTACAGACGGCCTTCCAAACATCTTGTCGAGAAATGAGACTACTCAATTATCTACTACCCGTCGTCCCTCTGCTTCAAACTGTGTCCTCCTCTGCACCTGTTGCCATAATCGCCCGTCCTTCCCCAGCAAACGAAACTAGTGTGGTTCTCGGTGACACCTTTACTGGAGATGCATATATCGATGCCAGCCACGCGGACAATGAGACCTGGATTGGCAACGTTTTGTTTACACCTTCCGCACGAACTCATTGGCACACTCACGAAAGAGGACAACTGCTACGCGTCATCGCTGGATCAGGATGGGTTTGCGATAAAGGGGCTAGTCCCCGACATTTAAGAGTTGGCGATACTGCTTGGTGTCCTCCGGGAGTCACTCACTGGCATGGAGCTGAGGAAGGAAGCTTTTTGGTCCATGAGGCTATCGCCTACGGAGCGACAGAATGGTTGGACGCCGTTGGGGATGAGGAGTACGGACAAGCAGGATGTATTGACTGCTGAGCGGATCAACTTTCGGAATGGAAAGCTCTTTTTATCGAATCGAATAGGAGTTTTATGGTGCAAAGGGTTTGGAACACAGCCAGGTGTGCTGGTCCTTTGGTTAAACATGATGGAGAATAAATGACGGTGGTTTTGAGGCCTGTAATACCAAACGTCAGTGGATAAATGTATCTAAAGCTTGGCTATTGCCGGGATACCCTCAAGGTACAATCCAGATGCATTTGGAGTATCGAGAGACCTGGCTGGTGTGTTGGTGTGTTGACAATCGAAGCATGGTTCTTTCCTATTCGTGGCCCTACGAAATCCGTTAATACCCACATGCTTTGCATTTGCTTTGCGGAAACCAATACGTAGTTTATGAGTGTAAAGAGGAGCAGGACCCCCGCCAGGATTTCTAGATGGTGGCGCATTACAGGCCATCTTCAACACAGCTGAGGAGCACAACCTCAAGCAGATCAGGACTCCTGTTGCACCTATCTTCGATATTGCTAACCTGTAGGCGAAGTGTTACAATGCATACACGACAGGTTCGATCAACGCGTTTTCTGTATCAAAGACTTGAGGGAGGCTGCCAATGAAAAGCTTCCAACAGTGTACAGAGGTACAGTACATTTGAACAGTATCCTACTCGGAAGGAAGTTGGTACTGATAAGACTAGGCTTTCATGATGATAGATTAACGGGTATAGTGATGTAAGGTATAGAGCTATATTGCTTTATGTGCAGAGAAGGATAAACCCCAATAGGACTTCAACAGCCTTGGAGACAACGAATCAACCTTTGACCAATACAAAACCCGACCTCAGGTTCTGGTCAATGTCGACGAGATTGACGCTTCAACTACCATCTTCGAATGCAAGGTACGGATACTACAAGGACTGGGACATGAGTGCCGTGATCTAACTATTAGGTCTATCGTTAGGTTGCATTTCCTCTGGCCTTCAACCATACAGGGATGCAGACGCTTGCCCACACGGACAGGGAGTTCGCCACATACAGGGCAGCAGCTAACCTTGGTCTTGGCATGATGTTATCCTCCTACTCAACTGTCTTCCTGAAGGAGGCTATTGCACAGGGCGAAGCGAACCCTTACGCCATTTAGATGTGCATTCTGCGAGACTGATCAATCGCGTTACAACTCTCGAGACGGGCAGAAAGTATGTTTTTCTATCCGTCTCTATCCTCTGATGGAGCCTATTTGCAACTAATTGTACTTTCTTATAGAAGCCAGCTACAAGACCTTCTTTCTCTCAGTAGACCTTCCTGTTATTGGTCAGCGGTTAAATGAATCTCGTAATGGGTCGTACGTGGCACGTTACATAAACTGGAAATAGTTTGTCTGTTAGTCGGCTATTCGTAAGCCCCAGTCCAAGAATGCCTAAGCTTTGGAGGGATCTGATTGAGTAGTCAGTCTGAAACTACGGACTAGCTGGTCATAATCCCCTGCTAGTGCGTATTTTGGCCCCTAGCCAGACAAAGAGAAGAAAGAAGAGAGGGAGAATCCTATCGTTTCCCTTCTGCCTGTTGTCTGCATAAATACACACTATCCTCTTTACCATTTCACTCTAGCAAAATTCCTTCCCCGTGAAATGCCCTATAGCCCTAAAACCATTCTAATTACCGGCTGCTCCGCCCACGGGATCGGAGCAGCTCTGGCCATCAAACTCGCCGAGCAGGGTCACTTTATCTTCGCCACGGCCTGAACGATCAGGAAAGTTCCAGAGAGCATAACTTCCCTGGCAAATGTATATCCACTCCCGCTGGATGTTACGGACCTTACCACAATTTCCGACGTTGTGTGTGCGGTGACGGAGTGTGGCTATGGCCTCGATATTCTGATAAACAATGCCGAAATAGGGTATATCATGCCTCTACTGGATGCTGACCTGGATCAGGCGAAGCAAGTGTACAAGGCGAATGTGTGGGGTCTGCTACGGCTGGTTCAAGCATGCAGTGACCTGCTCATCACTTCCAAGGGACGCATTATTAATATGAGCAGCGTGGGGACCGTTGTCAATACGTCCTGGATTGGTAAGCTGCTTTTCTTTGTAATCATCTTCTATTCCGATCGGAGATGTATTTGCTAGGGCGCGGAGTTGGCTCTCTGTTCCCTTTTCGAACTAGATTAACACTGAACAGACGTTTATTCTTCATCCAAGGCCGCGGTCACACAGCTGTCCGAGACTCTTCGCCTGGAACTGGCTCCCTGGGGAGTCACCGTGGTTTGCCTGATGGCGAGCACCATCACCACCGCATTTCATGCTAATGAGCCCGAGGTGGTCTTGCTGCCGACCTCGCGGTATGCAGCCATCCGACTGACCATCTCCGACTGGGCGACCGGACGAGCCGGGCCCAAAGGTTGCTCGGCCGATGAGTTCGCCGCCTCCATCGTCGACGATGTACTGGGCAGCACAGGCGGATTGGTGTGGAAGGGGCCCAATAGTGCTGCCGTTCAGTTCGTTTCTCGCTGGTTTCCCACATGGCTTTTGGTTCGTCTTTCTCCCTTTTCGTGGTCGACCGTATGCCTGACCTATTGTATTTATTGGCGGTGCTAACTGGAGCTGCAGGATCGCATTATGAGTAGTTTAGGCCGTAAGGGGGCAGTGATTCCTTTGTGGAGAGCGACACATCTCTGGTATACGCACGTAAATATAGTGAAGAACGTCAGGAAGTCATGCCAGCAGGGATTCCTACAGAGTACCTCAATCTCAATTGGTATTGCAAGGGACTGTGGGAAAGGGCTATTAATCAGAGACGTTTAGAGGAAGATTCTCCCAGACCTGTTGACTGCGGAGGTCCATATCTTTCCCTACGCGGGTCTGCTCCTGGAGCTGAAAAAAGTCATGCCAAAAATATATTTGGTCTAACTAGGTTAGATGCGAAAGCCCGGGCCGACAACAAATCTTAGAGATACATGAATTTGAAAACGCTGGCATCCATCCGCAAATCCCCCAGTTCGTTCAGTTTAGCAATTCCCCCATTATTTTGCAACCAGCCAACATTTTCCTTAGTTTGAATATCATAGAAGTCCATCCGAACCCAATCATGCGCTCCAATTTTGTCCGCTCGTGTGGCAGCGTCGAAATCCATTTGGAAGGAAACACCATCCGGCTTCTTCTCTTTCTCGAGTTTCGAGAACCTCACAAGCACATTCGGCTCTTCATTCATGCCGGCATATAAGACATTCTCATTCTGGTAATGCTCTGCTGTCGTAGTCCGCCGAACGGCATACAAAGCTCTTTCATCTGTCTGTCTGTTCCAGACGGAGAAGCGCATTGGATACAAGGTTCCGAATTTGAACTATCAACGTGTCAGCATTCGCAATTTCCTTTCGCTTCTTGCTCGATAGTGACCGTGAAGCAAAGTATCTCTTACCCTGGGAGTGGTTCCATTTGAACCTTCCCACACCAGCTGATTCTTGAGTGCAAGGACCTCGAGACTGCTATCCAAATGTTCTTCGCGAGTGTGTGATTTGTTCAGTACATGGCGCATGGCGCGTCTGGAAAAATTCCCTCCTCCAGCCTCGGGTCGTTCAAGCAGCTCCTCTGTGAAGCTTGTTAGTATATTATTTAGGGGACCTAAGACTGTGTATTCCATCACTGACCATTGCTAACCATTCCCAGGTATGGCTTTGCGTCTGGGCGGTCATCCCACTTAATGATCTTGAATTGGACATTGGCAAAGTAGATCTTCTGAATTCGCAGAGGAATATCTTCGTAGCCATTGATCTTGCCAATAAGCTCGATGATATCGACCATGCCAATTTGCTAGAAGAATTAGAGATTTCCTTCCTAGACTGTTTATATTCCTCATGATAGACTCACATTCATCACCCGCCAATTGTAAAAGGAGTGAACCGTGGGGCACCAAGCAGGGGGGCTGTGTAGTAAGTGTTGTATCAGTGCTTGCTCTCATATAGAGTTATGGGCATTAACGATGTACTCACTTGTTGCACAACAAGGTGTCTCCTCCATCGGCATGCCATGTGATGGAATGATTTGAGCTACTATGAGATTTTTCCGTTTTTGAGTTACTTGTAGTCTCATGGCTGGCACTCACGGAAGCCTGGAATCCCCAGCCCGAGACGGAGGCGCTCGCAGCTGCCTTGAGTGCGGACGCCTTCTCTTCCGTGGTGGCTCCGGCGATACTTGTAGTCGATTCCACCGAGTGAAGCCGACCACCCAATTGTACATGGGGGACGAAAACATGTCCTAGAAGATATAAGCTTCGTTCGTATCTTTTAGTGAGCAAGGGAATATTGATAGCTCACCAAACTTCTGGAAGAAAGTGTCCGCGTCTTCCTTCTTTGCCTTTGGGTCTCGGATCTTATCCAAGTACTTCTTGCATTCCTCGGTTACTTCGAGGTCATCAACATCAAGGAAAATCTCGACTCGGGGAAACTAAAGAGCAAGTTAGATCCCCCGTTCCTTTAAGTAGATATGGTAAGATCTGACCAAGTAAGCCACATGCATACGGCTTTCGTCCTTAGAGGACGACTGTGCAAAGGAGCTAGATCCAGAGGTCGTGGCACCGGCTTTGACTCCAACGCTAACCCCGAATGCTCCGCCACCTCTGTACCCGGCGTCGAATTAGTTATTTCACCGATGGAAAGGTGGTGGCGCTTCTTGTACTCACGCAGAGGCTTCGACCGTCGTCTGACTGAAGGCATTCGACGCCATTGAATCAGCGATTGCACTCTTGGTCTCGAACACTTCAACCCGGGAGCTATCGCAGATTTGAAAACGTGGGATCCGAAATTTGATCTGGAACAATTAGCCTTGTGGTAAGGATGAGGTCCTGGTGCTAAATGGCAGTGGCATACTTCAGGCTTCTTCGTATTGCCTGGGATATCTTTAGGGGCCTCGAAAGTGACGTCGTAGTCAGGAATGGATCTTTCCTTCAGGGCAAATGCTGGTCAAGGTAACGTCAATAACGATACTTAATCTTCATCAATAAAGCGAAGTTGACCCACCGGTATATCTGGCTCGACTGATGCTAGTAGGGACCGCTATTTTTGAATTGGTATTTCCCCCCTCGAAGAATTTACCGTTGAGCAGGTCGTTGTTTCGCATCACAATTCCCCATTGCCGCTCATTCATATCGGCCGCGTGACTTTACACATCAGCTAGACTAACATGGTAAGGGCGAGAGATCTACTTACGTGTCTGCCTTGCCAGCGGAAGCTTTCCAGTCATCCTTTTTAATTGAAGATGTGAGCTTGTTCAGAGACGGGTTCAGGAAGGCCATCTGCTGGGACTGTGCTGACATTAGCAAAATGACCAAGAGGCTGTTGGTCAGGATTAAATACCGTTTTGAGGTCGAGCCCTTCCTTCAAAAAGGCAGCTGTGCCATCGTCCATGCCTGTCCAAATCGATTCCTGCTCGCCAGGCGCTATGAAGTAAACGTTGAACGAATCCTAAACTGGTCAGCTTTCGGACATGGTAATAGTTACGGAACAAGGCTTACCTCCTCCGACTCCTTGTTCAGCTTGGTATACACGTCAAAGGTGGTGTCGTCCGGTACATCGGCGCCATCCTTATCACAGAACTTCTGGTTCACACTATGAATCGGTTAGACGATATGAGTGATTAGATTGTGTGGTGTACTACCTACTATTCTTTCGGTAACCGCTTGTTCTGGACCAAGTACCATCGCAGATGCTGTAGTGCAGCTTCTCGGAAGGATTTTGGAACTATAGCCCTTGATGTCGGAGTGGCACCCCTAGACTTGAGGTCATACTTTTGTAGGGTAAGAGTAACTATTGAACAAGACTTTCGTCAGTCAAGACGAAGCGAACAAACGGACGGGCTGTCGTACGATCACTTTCACCCATTGTGGTTAAAATTTTCGCGTTCCCGCCGAAAGGTTTCAAGATGAGACTGAGCAAATACGGTTTCCTTAAAATCTTGTCAGAAGAAAGCCTTAGCTTTGGTGCGAGGAGAGTCCATGAGATTTTAAATCAGACCAAGATCGTCGGCAATAATGCTACCTAGGCTTCTCGTCTTTCTCATTATCCTCAACGAATTTCTGCGACTAGCCCCATCTGGCAATTATTGTCGAAAGCTGAATATTATTTCAGCTGGACCGTGTGGATACTGGCTCTTGTGCAGAATCTCAGCTTTGATCCGTTAAGTGGAGCGCAAAAACTTTATGGGTCGCCCGGGAGATTCAATCACGTAGCTCTTGCAGAGATTAGCACTCCCCATGGAGACTGTCACTACACTGTCACTACATAAATCGAATAGGCCTCGTCAGCTTTCTGCATCTCCAATCATTCTACCCCACGTCTTGCCTATGTGGGCAATGTCGTACTGAGAGATGCGGGGTGATAGCTTTCAGACATATCATATTCCTGTTCATTAGGCAACATAAGAGTCCTCGATCATCGAAACAACGAATGAGCTCGGTCCACAATACGACAAAGGGGTGATCTTAGTAGATCTCAATGACATAGTCAACTGCAATGGCGATGCGATCCGGAAGCTGAGATAGCACGATTTGTGGATGTGTTGGGATTGGAAGCACAATCGAGTGATGATTTGCGCTCCCGGCCGAGACTGTGGGGCTGCCAGGACGGATCGGCATACACTTAGCTTCAGATCATCGAATCAGCGACTTGGTAGTTGCTACGTGGTTATCTATGTAAAGGTCCACAAGTGATGGTTATGAACCAGGGTTCTTTTCCGTGTGCACTGAGAGACTACTGACTGAAGACTATGTTGTTGTTATGCACAACCACCATACACATATGACTAAGCAGTGCATCGCGACTACCGCATTGAGGTTAGACATAGTCATGTGATTGCAGAGTCTGTCTTGGTGTGATGCCTAAGGCAGAGTTCAGGTGTCAGAACAGCCACGCTATTTACAAGATCCACCTCTCCTGCCCTATCTCCAAACGTACATGTACTCTTGATGGAAGCAAGAATTGATATCGCGTGTCCAGGTATGTTGTCGTGAATGGGATTGTACTTAATAACCATTTCCGGCCCAGGAAGCCTCCAAGGCTTGGGGGGATGACAGGGTATTGGGAAATGAACGGACCTTCGAGCTAGTCGACAAGATGCAGCCAATCAAATTAACCGAACATGCTCCTTCTTGTTGGCGCTGGAGGACATTCAATTCAGACGATAATATTGTTCCTGTTATGAGGATGATTATTGCGAAATATTCCTTCTGGATGACCGAGGACAATGCTTTTCTGTGGCTTGGTTATCCCGATTGTCCAAAGCCCTGCAGAACTCTCTACATGAGCGTCCGCTATTTATTTGCAACTTCTCTAGATTCGCCAAATTGGAAGCGCAGGAATCTTCAAGCGTCCCGTACACCAGGGATCCAGGAGCGTAGATGAGTAGACGAGAACCAAGGGGGAACATTTCAACACCTGGAGCCTCTGCTAGACGAATTGATTCCACCGATTTCAAGCCAGGGTGGAGTAGTTCTAGTGTCTCGGGATCATCCACAGATGAATGAAACTCAGCACCGGTGCTGCTGACGGACTGTATTGGCTTCCTCTCGTTCAGGGCCTGTAGAGTCATAAAGTTGATACACTCAAAAAGTAGTTCTCCTCGGCGAAATGTTTGACACATTCGTTGCAACAGCCGTTTCACATCATCTTCTGGCAGATAGCATAGCATAGCAATCCCTCCATCACGACATGTACTGGCCCATCAGTGGAAATTTCATGCATCCAGGCCTTATTGAGAACATCAATTCCGAGAAGGGAGTAATCTCGACCAGGCAAGGATGTAGGCTGAACTTTTCTTCGAAGCGCAATGACCTCCGGAAGGTCAATGTCAACCCACCGAGTGTTTTCGCCCCATTTAATACGGTCCATCCGGCTATCGAGGCCGCATGCCAGATGCAGGACAGTGGTGTTTGGGTTGTGTTGGAGGAAGCTCGAAGTCCATCGGTCGAAACGGCTCGTTCGAAGAGCGATGCACGCCATCTGGAAAGGTGTCATAGTCATCTTGCCCACATGGAAGTCTAGCCGATCTAAGATATCTTGAGCGTATGGATCGCCGAGAATGGGTCGAGGGACGGAGAAGTCATAGGCTCGGGCAATAAGAGTGATGAGGAGGGTCTTTGTAACGCCGTTGAGATCAACCTTTGCCTTCTTGGTCAACCCATGCTGTTCACCCGAGGGCGAAACACTGGCATCTATGGTAGTATTCGGACCATCAGTTGCGTGCGTAGCCATACTTGTCTGCGACATGATAGTTTCTTCCTTTAGACGGCTTGACTCAATGCATATATAGGGATTCAGAGGCGGATAAATTGATCAGAATCTCATATGATCCGCTCGTTAGGTCCATGACAAGTGGCGGTCTAATGATAATCGAGCCCCGCGACCACCCAAAGCTTATATCCTCTAGTGGATGGAAGTGGCAGTGCAGCCAGTGCGTCTACCTAGTTCACGAGCAATTTGACCAACAGTTTTTGGCCGAGAGTCATGCAGTTTGGGATCGTTGATCATATATTATTCCTTTAGGAAAGCACGTACCAGAACTTCTGAGTGTCAACAATACTGTTATGATTCAAACATTGCTGCAAGTATTTAGCCCACCCTTGACCTGCAGTTCTTGTTCAACATTAACCCTAGCCACGTGATGTGTGTCATTCCAGTATCGTGAACTGACCCATAGCTCTTCCAGGAGCTCGAGAACCCACAGCGTGGACACTAAACGATTTGGTTGAATATACCTCTTTTAGCCTCTGTCCGATCTGATATCGCTGAAAACTGTCAAGTGATGCCATTTTTGCACCAGCACTCAACAGTGGTACAGCTTGGATATACATATATGGTGAACAGGATGTGATTGAGAATATGAGTTCAGCTATATCGATTGCGATTACAAGTTCTGCTGTCGTTCTCATGCTATATTTCAAAATGGCATCACTCAGGATCAAGTCAGTCAGGCTTACACCAACGCTTTTGTAAATGACGAGTCCCTCAGGAACAAAAACGATCTGTCTTTTCCACGACCTTGTCCGTCAAAGATACCGATGACAGCTTTCCACTCCTCAAAGTAAGAATTTCACCCCGTTCAATGACGTCCTTAGTGTTCATGCGACTTTCAACAAACTCACCAGAGTTCGTGAGGGCAAAGTCTCTATCATCAACAAGGATCACACCATCATCCTTTCCAATGATGGGATTATACCCAGCATTGGGCTGGACGGCAAGCCTCAATAACTCAGGATCCAACTCGATCATATCTGACTTCCAAGAACCAATCGCGGAGATCAAGGGGCACCGACTGCCCTTGTTGGCGACATAGCTGGCCGGAAACAGAGGTTTCTTAGACGACGTAGTGCAGCATATACAATTGATATTCCGCAAGCGAAGCTCCAGCTTCTGTTGAAGGTTGGAGAATTGTTATCGATAAACTCAAAAGAGCAATTGGCTTTCCAGCGAGCGCAGTTCTCGGCAGACTGTAGCAATCAACTGCTTGGCCTGGTCTCTGACAGGGCTGACATAGGTAATGCTCCTCACTTCCGAGGCTCTTAGCATGAGGATGAGTCGAGTATTTCGCAAAGCCTGCATGCCACTACCGAAGATAATAACGTGGCCAACATGCTTCCTCCATGAGAAGGGAACCGTTACTTTCATCGAGGTACGGTAGCTAGTCACTTCCTCAGAGCTAAAGAGACCCTTTGGGTTGACTTTGTCGTCACATAGAACAATGGAGCTGTAGAGGAGGCCCTTCTTGCCATCTGGTCTGGGTGCAGGTTCAACGGTTATTTTTGGTACCAATCCCGGTGTTGGAAGTGAAGGGTCTGAAGAGGGTGTTTTCCCTGTTTAGATGATTGGCAACGCTTGGCATAAGTTGGTAATGGCGTTTACCGTTGAGGGAGAAGTATTCGAACGTCTGTTCAACCACTTGCTGAAACTTAACTCTTTCTGCCTTTGAGAGATTGATGAATTCTCCCATCCCCACGATGCGTACCCATCTCCACTCCAAATCCGCGTGGCGACATTGCTGTAACTGATGTCATTTGGTAGCGTAAAAGCCAGGACAGTAGGCAAATTCCTTCATGATCCTGGCGAAATAGGCACTCCGCTCGTCCCAGCAGAGAATACACAGAGGTGCTGGGCACCATTGCATGGCTTGTCGGCAATGGGCTGCATCGAGACGGTCGCGCGTAGACCAAAGCTTGGCGGCCACGATCATGATAGTTTCGCGAGCCCGTAAGAGCAAGTCAATCGCTTGGAGAGGCCGTGCGGACAGCAGCACGAACTATCATTGAGCAGGCCCTGCATCGTTGTGGAACTGTTCTAACACGATCCCCACGCTCGCTAATCCAGCAGATCGTGCAGCACGCGCAGTCTGGACCTCGCACATCCCGCGATCAGGATATCATGCTTATCAACACAGTCCACATTAACCACAGCACGAGTCCCGTTTGAACCGAACTGACAGCAGTGGTGAGATCTGGCCGAAGGTGTAGCTTCCCCGTGGGGCTGGCTACCTCGACGAGCCGATCGCCCGGAAGCAGATGGAGAATAACACTGGCCATCGAGAGCAGTTGCACTAATCATCGTTTAAGAAATATAAAACCAAATGAGGAGCTTCCAGGTCATGAAGATGGCCGACGGTTTCACACGTCCTTCTGACTAAAGGCCCCGACTTGGCCTTAGAAAGAGGGAAATTAATGATACCGCGCATCGTACTTGACTTAGCCATAGATGGATTGGCTAATATTTGACGTTCTAGGCTTATGGTACAGCGAAGCTGACACGAATCCTAGCCGCGTGGGTGCATCTCTGGAGAAGGTACAAGACTGTATATGAGAAACCAAGATCAACGGGGTACGTCTCCGTGATAGGTTCTTTAGGTTATACAAGAGCAGGCAGGTAGCTCTTATATATCTCAAAGATATAGATATGCCCCTTTGAGGAGCATCACCAACCTATCTTATATGCTATAACATCAGAAATCACCAGATAAAAGAACGGCTACGGATGTCCTTGTATTCACATCTGTCATCTAATCTGTCTAATCAATACGTTCAATGAACGCATGGTTAGGGAAGTTTGGAGTCTTGATTAAGTGCATCCCTCCAGTACCGGGAGTTGGAATAACTTCATGACAGATGTTGACATGATTCCAGAAGAGACCCTTGTATTCCCGGTTTTCCTGTCTCTCACGTAGAATCTGAACAATCGAACCAGGTGGGCAGTGTCGATCAACATACCAGTGGCCCTTGACGAACATATTGCAGTTGATGCGCCACCTGGCAGTGTTGCCAGACGATGTGGTTGTCGTGAATTCTCTTCCACCAAACTGGGGGCAGATGTTATATTGTGGCGTAGGGCCGACCTCCGTCAACCGTTTAGCGACATCGCTGCCGTCATGCTCATGCGAGGCAGTTCCTCCAACACCTGTCTCCTTTAGTGCGTCAAGTGCTTTCTGAAGCTCTGCTTTCTCAGCTTCCAGTTTAGCTTTAGCAACTTCCCATTCCTTAGCCTGGTTTGTCTTCTCCGCTTCACACTTGTTTTTCATATCATTGGTAATATCAGCCTTCGTCCGTTCGAATTGAGCCTTCAATGTTTCGACAGCACTAGAAGTGTGGGTCTTGCACTTCTCCGCCGTCCTCCTTTCACATTCAGCTTTCTCTATCCGAGCGATTGCAGCCTTCTGCGCTTCACACTGAGCCTTTGATGTTTCAACAGCACTCGCAGTCTCAGCGATCCTTTTGTCGCAGTCGGCCTTCGCAGCGTGACCGAGGGTAGCCTTCTCCTGTTCACATTGAGCCTTCGACACTTCGACGGCGGCAGCACCGTCATTGCACTTCTCGGTGATCTTCTTTTCGCATTCGACTTTCTCCGTTTGACTGAGCGCGGCCTTCTCCACTTCACACCTGGCTGCACCCTCCTTTTCACATTGAGCCTTAGCTGCCTCGACGGGCTTTCCGCAGCCCCCCTCCGGTTCCGGCTCATCGACTATGCCGCCCGTTTTTTCAATCAACAAGAAGTTACTACCCGAGGCGGTGCTATAGCCCTGAGTGGTCACTAGAAAGCACTGGCCTCTAGGAGTCCAAGATGTGGCCAAACAATCACTGTCGGCAGCACAATGCTTAGCGCACTCACGAGCATCCACCCCTTTGATTGGTGATTTATTGGATCCAGTGGCCCATTTTCCACAGGAGTAGGTGAACTCGATCCCGTTGACAGATCCTTTGCCGGATGTGCTTCCCCCAGAGCAGCAGGTATCATAAGCTGTTCGGTGGTTGCCGCTGGACAAGGAAAGACAATCATTTCCACTTGCAGAGCCCAAGGGGGCCTGGGTAGCCCATGCTGCACCCGCAGACAGGATTGCAAAGAGGAAGGATTGGCTAAACATCATGGTCCTCTTGCGCCACGAAAAGAGGTACTAATGGCTAAACCGAAATAAAAAGAATACTGATCTATATATTGGGGTTCCAAGTAGGTGGATGGAAATACCCAAGTGAGAATAGGTCGGGAAATATACGCCGATGGCTATTCTTTTCCAATGTCGAATCCACAACAATGCAGGGTGCTATGGACTTACCTTTAGCACGCAGCTTGCTGTATTAGTCGTAGCTGCGCAATAGTTTGCACAGTAGTGGGGCTAGTTGCCTAGGCCGCGTGTGTGTGATAGGTATGTCAAGCAGATCTACGCATCTCCTCTGATCTCCAACCCTTTGAAATGCCAGCTGCTGCGACTTTCAGCTGCTCCACAGTGCGCCTTGCGGAATAACTCCGAGATGCACGGAGGAAGAAACAGCTCTGGGGTCGAGCAAGCAAGGGATTTCCCCCCATTCCTGGTTACTGACACATGTTTGAGTGTGCCCTCCGAGTTCCTCCTTTACTCATGGCCCGAAATATCACTTAGTAGTCGGATAGCAGAATGAAATATGGGGAAGATTCCTGGAGTGGCTTCTATATTCATCGATCAGGGAACAAGGGTTTGTTGCGTGGGAATTAGGAACCTGATCTCCACGTCGCATGGACCACCACAATCATGGACACAGCCAGAGCTCACGCGGGTTACGCAGAAGAGACCGTCAATCAAATCTTTAGAGTGTTTTGAGCTCGTTCCAATGTGTTTTGGTGGGTTTTGTTGGGACCAACCAGGCGCAAAAAAGGCCGACTGCCGTGTTAAGAAAATCAGGACTTTCCACGCGAATTACATAAGGTTCAACTAGTTTACACTATCTCGCTAGAGAAGAATACCTCTGGCCTTTCAGCCGTCGGTCAGCGCCTTCTAGCGGCATTAGCTTCGGCATGTTCAGTCTTCAGCTTTCTTTTTTGGGCTACAGCGTTCCACCTAGGAAGCTAATCATGCAAGCTAATAACCCAAGCGAGTTCAGCTCCCCCACAGCGAAGTGGAGCCGTCCATGATCATCGCGATCTCAGCCCCGAAATTCCCGGGGGTCGAATCAAGATCTGTTCACATTGCCGTGGGGAAGACTCTCTAAAGCTCTGGAATTCATATGGTGATAATATTATACTAATGCTTGAGTGAGTGGAGGTTTGATATATCTTCATGAGTGGCATATTATAATTAATGACGGAAAGACTTTAAGCGACACCATCAATCAAACAACCAAATTGGCCGGAAGCTGAGGTGGATCTCTTGATAGAAGTAGTGAGATAGAATAGAAAGGTCAATGCCCCTAGGTTCATCTGCAAATCATTGCTGTTTGTGGAATCTCGACGAATACACCGTCCTATCAATTCTCTTCCTCACTTCACAGTCCCACCCCGAATTCCACCGCACGACTAAGGTCTATCCAGAGATCTACTAGGATATAGCTCTCATGAATTCAAGCTCAGCTCGCCACATATCCTTTTTGACCTTCCGTCGCGATGATCGTCGCTTTTAAGTTCATGGCGACGACGCAAAGAGGGAAGATGTTCCATTTTGTGGGTCTTGGAAAGGGCGTCTGCCATTCTGAACGGAGCCAGGCGCCAACACGGTGGAATCTCGATCTCTTCAGCTTCGCAGCATACGGCAGCGGCCAATGTGAATATAAATAACATTACTTCCCTGTCCTTCCACTCCCTACCATCACCATCTTTTTCTCCTTCAAATCGGTCATCATGGTCAAAGCCAATGGCCTGTTGGCCCTCCTCGTTGGCATTTCTGCATACCATGTAGAAGCCCGAGGCTCCTCCCGTGGTAAAACCAAGTACACCCTAGATAATATCCTTCCTTTGACAGACCCGAGCTCCGGCCTTGTGAAGTGTTGCCCGGAGGGAACCGAATTCGACGGCCAGGCCTGTGTCCTTGGTGTACCTAGCTGTCCGGAGGACTTTATTCGCAAGGATAACAAGTGTGTCTCGAAGTTCAAGCCTATCTGCCCCGATGGAAGCGAATATGACGGCAACCTTTGTGTCTCGGATGGACTCCCCACTTGCCCGCCCCCTACCACGCTAAAGGGTAACTCGTGTGTGGCTGGACCACCAACCTGCCCTTCTGGCCTTGAGTACAACGGCAAAGTATGTCTATCGAAGCAACTCCCGGCGTGCCCTACGAACTACACCTTCAATGGCAAGACCTGTGTCAGTGTCAAGAAGCCCCAATGTCCTGAGGGACTGAAGCTTGGCGACGGCAAGTGTATCAGTGTCGGCTCTCCGGTCTGCCCTGCTGGCGCAGAGTACAATGAGAACCTTGGACTGTGTGCCTCTGTCGTTGAGCCTGTGTGCGAAGAAGGAAGTCAGCTTAAGAACGGCGAGTGCGTGTCTGATACTCCACCATCCTGTCCCGAGGGCGGCAATTTCAACCCTACCACAGCGAAATGTACCTCAGCCGAAAAGCCGACCTGCCCTCCTGGCTCCGAACTGGATCTACACTCTCAGAAGTGTGTGCTTAGTGAGGAGGCTGACTGTCCTCCCGGTAACGTCCTCTCTACTGATCTTGCTTCTGGTGTTGCCCGTTGCTGTCCTAATGGTATGGCTTGGAATGGTGACGTCTGTCTCTTCGAAACTGATTCGAGCGGCAAATGTCCCCCTGGCCTCACTCAGGTGGGCAAATACTGCCACAAGCAAGCTACCAAGATTCCCCAATGTCCTCCTGGCGCGAAGCTGGATGGTAGCCGCTGTGTTCTCACCGAGCGTCCTGAATGCCCTCCTGGTCACATCCTCGAAGGATCCACTTGCGTTATGATCGAGAAGCCGGAATGTCCTCCTGGTTTAACACTGTCCGGGGGCAACTGCATTTCGACCGTTGAAATTAGCTGCCCAGCTGGAACCCGGTTCGAGAAGGGTGTTTGCACCAGCGTCACCCCACCCGCTTGTGAGGATGGGTTCGTTTTTGACGGCGCTAACTGCGTCTCCACCACTCACATCCCCATTTGTCCTGAGGAGGGCCACACTTTAGACGGTGAGGAATGTCTCATTCCGCTCATGCCCACCTGCCCTGAAGATACAGCCTTCGATGGTACCCGTTGTGTTTCCACCATCACTCCTTCCTGCCCGTCCGGCTCTGTCCACAATGGCCAGGGCGACTGTCTTACGACCTCCGTGCCTCAATGCCCTCCTGGATCTACTTTGCTCGGTGGTGGCTGCGTTGTTGGCGTTCCTGCCTGCCCCAAGGGAACAGTTTGGGACTCGAAGCAGTGCATCAGCCCCAAGGATCCCGAATGTCCCCCAGACCACAAGTGGAGCAATGGAAAGTGTCTCAACCTGGTTACCGTGGAATGTGAGCCCGGCTACGCCTTGGTCAATGGCGAATGTGTCTCCGACAGTAAGCCCGAGTGTGGTCCAGGAACCACTTTCAATGGTCAGGAGTGTGTGGGTGACGTACCCAACTGTCCCGAGGGACTTGTCTTTGACGGGGAGGACTGTGCCCATCCCGAGGAACCTGCTTGCCCCACTGGAATGAAGTTCAACGGCAAGAAGTGTGTAGCTGAGAGGCCGCCTTCCTGCCAGCCTGGCACCACTTTCGACAAGAAGACGAAGGAGTGTGTGGCTGTTGAGCCACCTCAGTGCCCCCCTGGTCAGGTCTTCAATGGCAAGAACTGTGCCCTGGCATCTGGTGACTGTATGAGCTTCGAATACTGTCCTGTTATGGGCGGTATTTCCACTGGCGGCCTTACTACCGGTGGTCCTTCTACCGGCGCCGAGGAATGTCCTGAAGGAACTGTGTATGATAAGTATACCGGCATGTGTGCTGATTGGTGAGCGTGGATGTGAGCTCCTCACTTTGTATGTGAGAGGGCAAATAGTGATAAGTAGAGCAAACCTTCTGTAATCAAGAGTGCTTTTAGCGTGCAGCTTTGATCCTCAGTGTCTTTACCACTATACTATGGCTACTTCTATATAATGCCATCATTCCTGTTTGATTCTTAAAGCCCAAAGTTAAAGTAGCGTAACCTCAGGCAGATTATTTCTCATATTATATTCCATAGCGCTGTATCTTTGAATCAAAAGGTGTGCTCCCTTATATGAGCAAAATATCAGCAAGACAATTATCCAGGACATTATGTTTTAACCATTGAGACTGTTGTGACGTCTCGGATTAAATCAATACATCAGCAACTGTATCATGCTAATGGCCACAACCATGGATTCATATTACGGCCATACCATTTACGTTAACAATACCCATGAAAGAATGACCTCAATTAAGTGCTGGTTAGAAGACGACGTCAGACCGTTCACTAGGACATATAAATTTAGAAATCGAGCTAGGAGTTTATTCAGCATACATAAGTGATGTAAAACCTAGCGGCCTCAGGCATCAACAGGTGCCCGAGGCATCAAGGGCAGGTATGAGTCAGCATCTCGGAGTCGGCCGACAAAAGTCCGATGCTCTCGGAAGAACAAAAACAAGGCTAGGAAACATCAGAGTCCACTCTATAGGTAGCCTTGAATCAAATACCCGAGAATAGCTAATCTGGAGTACTTAACGACGTCTCAGAAAGCGCTTTCCATGGGTCTCTACGGTATGGGTACTATACTAGTACTTTCGTTGGTCTACATCCAGGCTGAGCCTCACATTATATATTTCACGAATGGGTATTCGGCATGTCCAACCTAATGTGAACAAATACTCCCAGTAAACAAGTAGTATCTTCAAACATCTTCCTGAGGAAATGTAGGCGCCTAAAGGCCCCGACTTCGCAACCGGGGGCCTGAAAATCGTCGGCCTCCTCTCTAGGGTCTTGTGAAACTGTCTAAGTGTTACTTCTTAGATCAATGAATAGAATAGAGATTAAGACAAACTTTGTGGTAAAAATGGATGACATTGTAGGGAACAGGTATCGTCGAACTTGAAATCCTGCACAACCCTGTACATAGTACTACAGTTGGGCTCTACTGCACCACGGAATTGATAGAATAAGTCAGGTTATGCCAGCCTATCTGCTTACCATAGTCAATCCTTAAAACATTTAGCATTTCAAAACGTAGAACATAAATGATGCCTCTAACCTAGGTACTTTGCGTGAGTTGGTATAAAGGTTTGTCTGGATTGCTTGGACATATAACCCAGGAAGCGAATTATATAGGTTACTCATACAGCTCAGGAGAGAGGTCTAATCTCTTGATATAGTGCTCAGTAACCGTACACAACGAGAGAGCTGAAGTTCATGAGCCAAGTGGAGGGGAGGTGGAGATGTGGTGGGGCTTCGCGGGTCGTTATTTTGGGCTCTGATCCTATCCTTTGTGAACCAATGCATTTGCCGTGGTGATGTAAGTAAAGACGTTGGATGCTCTACGAGATGCAGTGTTTCCGAGGTTATATGGTTTTAAGACGCCTACTTCGTTCTCTGGGCATGGAGGCCCATAGCGGCCACTCCGCAACAACAGTCCGGACGCGCGTTTTATAGTTCCTGGGCAGAAGTCAACTATGGTTGTGCTGGAAAACGGAGCAAATGAGAGGTAGGAGTGGCGGTCAAAACTTGGCATGTTTGATACCTGCTGGTATTGAGTGCTCACATGAGCTGCTGCTCGAAGTATCTTGTTGATGAATGGTGTTCTCCTCTACTGCTTGGGCTTCGTAAATAGTTGATGTTGTGCCCGTAGGCCCTCATTTGAAGCATGACGATAGAATAGAGCCAACGATTGTTTTTGTGGGTGCCAAAACAAGTTACAGATAAGGTATACTTCATTCCACCGAGCAGGGTTGTATGGAACTAACGGGTCTTGACGGTAATCCACCCTAAGACACCAGGTGCTCCGTGCATAAACTTCTCGGGGCCTTGGCCCTACCCCGCATCTCTGGGGTAGTGAGCCTGCAGCGATTAATACATGTATCTCTATGCTAGGGTGCTGGAATCCTGTGCGGGGTTCTTCTTATCAAGATCGTCAGGAAGGCCTAGGCTTGGTCAATGTATTGATTGGCACTAAAAGACTCGCGCTACTCAGCTCCACAAATCCGGTTATCTACCCCGTGGGGTAAATGGGGTCGAACCTAACCTGGAGGGGTTACTCAGTAGGCTCTTTGTTTATGGCAGCTGCTATATCTCCTCAGCGCAGTATCAATGAGGAGATATAGCCGTTGAGCCGAGGGTACCTATGCAGGTCTTCAATACCATGGGAGAGGCCGGACTACTTCAAGCGCCGATCAGCCACCAAAGCAAAGAAACCTAAGGCTTGTTCATTTTTCTCTTTGACCCAAGATTAGCATAGGACTCCTGTATATCGTCTGCCAGAATGAACGAAAAAGATATTGCAGCAGAGGAGATCGAGGAGGCTGGTTCTAAACCACTTCAGGCCACAGGGTTGGTCAATGGCGGAGACGCTGATAGCGTTCCACAGTGGACGAATGAGGAGGAGAAAAAACTGGTGTACGTATGTCACTTGCTGCTCTTGTTCATAGATGGACTAACAACTGCCCAGGCGAACCATTGACTGGCGCGTGTTCCCAATGCTATGCACCATTTTCGGGCTCTCCCTATTAGACCGCACAAACATATCGTCTGCATACATTGCCGGCCTCGGAACGGATATTCAGCTTTCGCAAGGGTAAGTTATGCTAATGGCACACACAATTGTTTTATTCTAACGTTCGAAGGCCACGATATAACATCGCCCTACTTGTCTTTTTCATAGGTAGGCCCAAGACGTCTTCGTGGGGTGCTAAATAAGTCTAACCGTCGTCAGGATATGGCTTATTCGAAATCCCATCGAACCTCGTCATCCGCCGCATCGGAGCCAGGGCATGGCTGAGCTTCCTGATTGTATCATGGGGCGCTTGCGTCCTCGGAATGGGCTTCGTTCGAAGCTGGCAGTCCTTAACCGTGTGTCGTGTATTGCTCGGGATCTTCGAGGCTGGACGTATGATTCTAATCCTAATGGTATCACCTATATACATTAACATGTGCCCAGTCTTCCCCGGTGCAGTCTTTATCATCGGATCATGGTACCGGCAGTATGAGACAGCTACGAGGATCTCACTTTTCTATATGGCCGCGCTGATTGCATCTGGATTCGGGCCGATCCTCGCGTACGTGTTTTCCTTGATTCGAGTTGGGGATGGAATATATACACAGGGCTGGCGGTGGATCTTTATCATCGAGGGCATTGCGACCATTGTGGCCGGGATTGCTGCCGCATTTTTTCTCGTGGAGTGTATGCTCTATCCGCACCGTTGAGCTCGTGGAGGATCAAGGCTGACCTCATACAGTTCCCGATAAAGCACACTGGTTGACGCCCCGACAGAAACAGATTGCGATCGCTCGGCTATCTGTTGATAAGCTGGAGAAAGAGTACAAGCACCCTAGTTTTAAGGAGGCGATGGTGATGATCTGGGATTGGAAGATTATCGTTTAGTAAGGCGCTCCCAGCCCTAACACCCGCACCTTGTTGGTATGGACTCATTTGAACTGATGAATATAGTTCAATTCAGTACTTCATCGCCGCTTCAAGTGTCTACTCCATCGCCTACTTCAAGACCATCATTCTCCGAGAAGGAATGGGCTTCAGCTATGCCCTATCCCAAATACTCTCGTCACCACCGTATGTATTCGCCGTAATAATGTCTCTGGTTATGGCCTGGCTGTCAGATAAGTATAAAATCCGCTGGGCTATCCTGGTAGTCCAATCGCTTTCCGCTGTCGTTGGGCTCCTCATCACACTTTACAGCGGACCACCAGGCGTTCGGTACTTTGGTCTATTCATCGCTGTATTCGGGACGCAGGCCAATATACCTGGGACGCTATCATATGGCCAAAGCCAGATTCCGACTGTGGAGAAACGCGGTGTTATCGCGGCTGCTATGATATCTGTGGGTGCTGCTGGGGGTATTGCGGGGTCCACGATTTTTAGGACGCAGGATGCGCCGGTGAGTGCCCTCCTGGCGCTTTATTATTTTCCCAAGTTGGCACTGATGTTGTTTCTGCAGAGATACCTCCCTGGAATGTGGGCCACGATTGCGATGCAAATGCTATATACCGTTGTGACGGTGATCTTTTCATTTTACCTCAAGCGACAGAACCGCCTTGCGGACGAAAACAAGCGAGGTGACTTGGAGGGCGTGCCAGGGTTTCGATATGCCCCTTAAGATGGTCTAGGATAATGTTATGAAGGAGTAAAAAAGCCAAAGAGAGCGAAACCCCGTGATACTCTTTTGGAGCCTCGAAGACGTAGAGGCTATTGAGAATTGAGGGTCTTTCAATCAAGGGAAGCTTGTTGTACGCCATGGTGGAGCTATCAAGAAATGGATATAAACCACAAAGGTTCTCGCCGGGAAAGTCAAATCTGTACATGAGACGGGACGCCCTAAATTCTCTATATTCTTTGCTATGAAAAGTATGGATACGCAACTGCCTCACGTTTCATGCTTAACAACGCTTAGCTTATCGCATGTCCTGTATGTTCACCTCCATAGCGTAATCTGACCGGTTCTTCCATGTCAGATGGTCCTATCGTTTGCGTAGCCTCACATCCCGCCAAGGTGTCAAGTTCTGGAGAGTGGCTCAGCGTGCCGTGCAGCGCCGGGAACCAGGGGATTGGTGCGCCGCTGGGCCGTAGATACGCTTTAGCTCCGAGGAAGCAAACTGAATGCATGCAGACCGTAAGCTGAGCCCTTGTGGGACTGATTTCATTACCTATGCCGTTGGGCAATGATTTCGTGTGGGAAGATCCCCTCCCAACGGCATAAGGTATTATTTGATAGGTGTCGGTTGTCTGAGGCCATTGCATCCTTGGCAAGCCATTTCGCGGGTGCCGAGACTCGCTCGTAATTAGCCCCCAAGCCCTAAGACTTCCTTCGACTAATGATAGGAGAGAGTTATATTACCACGTTCCTTCCGCCAAGGATTTCTCACCATTGCCAAGGGTTTGTACGTCATGGATAGCTGGTCCTAATTGTGATTCCGAGAAGTACGAACTACTCTTTTGGTCTAGGTACGATTTAGCCGACAAGCCACTTCCCCAGGACGGCCACAATGGCACGTCCAATCCCCGCAAAGCATAACACCCTTCCCCATATCTTGGCCATCCTTATGCCCTGGAGAAATCTAGTGGGCTCGGATTACCGCATTGATCAAGCCGAGAGCGCGGAGGGGGGTCAATATTACATTTAAATGACTTCTGGTAGCTGCTCGCGACCTCGCATGGTCCCATTTTTCTGTCTGAAATTCGATTCGCGCCATTGCGCCGTGCTTGAACAACATGTTTGGGTTACCAAGGTTCTTCGGATTTAGAGGCAGAGCCTTGAACTTAGCGATCAGTTCCCTGGGCAGTCTTGATTTCTTGTATGGCGCCGCCTCTATCGCATAATGTCCGGTCTCGCAACTGATAGGTGTCGCACACAGGCTTTTCGGATATGATCAGGGTGTCACCGGTGGTCTGCTGGACCTCCCGTCGTTCATCAAATACTTCCCCGACATCAATGACAAGGCTGAGGGCATCGACCAAGCTTTGAAATCGCAGCGCAGTTTGAACCAGGGTATTGCCGTCGCATCTTACAATTTGGGATGCTTTGTTGGCGCCATCTTGACTATCTTTATTGGGAATCCGCTCGGTCGACGAAAAACTATCTTTATCGGCTGTTGCACTATGGCGACTGGGGCTTTATTGCAATCAACCGCGTTTCATTTGCCACATTTTATTATCGGTCGGATTATCACTGGTATCGGAAACGGCATGAACACAAGTACGGTGCCCACCTGGCAGTCAGAGTCATCCAAAGCCCATGATCGTGGAAAGTTGGTCATGATTGAGGGTATGCTCATCACGGGAGGCATTACACTCAGTTACTGGATGAATTACGGTGAGTTCCACCTACTTCACTGCCATACGACAGAAGAATTACTGATGACCGTGGATTAGGGTTTTCGTTTATCCCCAACAGTGAGGTGGCATGGCGCTTTCCCCTAGCCTTCCAGATTCTCTTCGCCGTGGTGATTTTCATCTCGATTATGAATCTGCCCGAGTCTCCGCGGTGGCTGGTGATGCAGGGCCGCAACGATGAGGCATTGGAGATTCTCGAATATCTTAATGAAAAGCCGCGTGACGACCCCTACATCATCAATGAGTTTAGATCTATTCAGGAGACCGTCAAGGAAATGTCCAAGGGTTCTTACCGAAGTTTGTTTGATATGAGCGAGTACCGGGAATTCCATCGTGTCGCACTCGCCTATGTCAATCAGATGTTCCAGCAAATTTCCGGAATTAATCTTATCACGTACTATGTGAGATATTCCCCATGCTCCTGGTATTGCTACACAGTACTAACACAGTTTTTCAGGCTCCCTCTCTATACGCCGAGATTGGTCTGGGCGAGGGAAATTTGCCAAAGTTGTTAGCCGCCTGCAACGGCACCGAATACCTCATGGCTGCATTTATCCCGATCTTCATCATCGAAAAGGCCGGACGTCGGCCACTCATGCTCTTTGGTGTACTTAGCCCAACCCCCTGTCTATCTCTTGTAGCTTTGCCGCTGCTAACATAAGTCGCTCCCCAGGCCGCGGGCATGTCTATCTCCATGGCTGTCCTTGCGGGAACCAACTACCGGTTGACGCATCTCGGTGACAGCAAAGCCGGTATTGGACAGGCCGTGTTCCTCTTCGTCTTCAACACCTTCTTCGCCATCGGTTGGCTTGGAATGACCTGGCTATACCCTGCGGAAATCGTCCCACTGCGAATTCGTGCACCGACTAATGCACTGGCAACCAGGTAAGAGCATATTAGCATCCTCCATACAGGCCCCAGGTTGCAGCCAGGCTAACGTATTTCCAGCGCAAACTGGATCTTCAACTTCATGGTCGTGATGATTACTCCGGTCTCATTCACCAACATCGGGTACAAGACCTATGTCATCTTCGCTGTCATGTAAGAGCACCATGTACCAGTAAGATTGAGTTTTGGCTGACAAAACCAGAAACGCATTTATGTTCCCCTGTGTGTATTTCTTCTTCCCGGAAACCCGCTACCGTTCCCTGGAAGAGATGGACAACATCTTCAAGAAATCCACGAACGTTTTCAATGCGGTGACTATCTCGATCAAAGAACCTTACCGCTACGATAAGCATGGTCAACTGAAGCCGGAGTACCTCGAGGAGGCCATCCGTCGCGAGAGCGTTACGGCCCCGGCCCCTGTCAAGCCCTTCGAGAGCGACGACAGTACCACCGAAGTCAAGGCTTAAGAGATACTGAGAGATATGTAATAGACGTCGAGTTGGTTGCATGTATACCACCTATACCCGGCGGCCCAATGTGAATTCCTTTGGGCTGCTTTCTTTCCCGAATCAGTTTCTAACACTTTGCTTTATTCTTTCCTCGTCGTTCCCTTGATTATGTTCAGGTTACTAGAGACCTACAGATTTCCCGTAATTACACTCGAAATCTAATGATATCCCAAGACTGACAATGTCGAACTTCCCACAGTAAAACTGCTTCTTGCGATCCCGACTCTCTCCGTGGATTTGTCTGAGTTTTCTAACCCTCTCCCTATTCATGGTGTATAGAATTTCACAGCTGTGGCGCTGACCAAGGGGTATCTAAGACAAGCCAACTTCGAGATGGCGCAAAACAAGCCTACTGCCAAGGGTATGGCACACTGAATCTCATCGGAAATATTAAATCTAACTGTAGCCACACTGCAAGCCATATTCCTTCCCATCGCAGCCCAAGCCGGGTCCAGGGGCCATAGTGTCGGGTCCTAGAGCTGTTGTGTTTGTGGATGACTTGATTGGAGTATGGCTGAACGGTATAGATTAATACTTTCTAGGATTAACGAGGCAGGGCTTTCCGAATAGATAATTGAGTGCTCAGGCCCTATGGCGTTGGCCGTGCGGGACAAACAAAGCTACGGAGGCTTGGCGGTGTGGTCCGAGTGTTGGAGCTGGGTTGGCATGACAAACAAAAAGAAATTGGAAAAGAAAGGGTCCACGAAAAAGGATATAATGAGGTCGTACGGTAGATAATGCTGGAGCCTGAGAAAACATCCATCGGCTTAGATCCGATATAACCGAAAAATCCTATAATTTTGTTACTTCTCGAGTGGCTTGAGGCTCACATCATGGTGGCTTAGACGCTTAAAACATGTCACCTACCAGGCGTCTGGCTTTATGACATCCCACGTGAGTCAGCGCATCTCAGGCGTTTCGATCAATAGGTAATGCTGTGATCCGATGGTGGCACTTTTGACGAGAGTCGGCTTACAATTTGGGAAAGTATCCCGCATGGCACGATATATAATCCCTTTGATGCTTTTTCTGAACACGATTGTCTATTGGGTAAAGTGAAAACGGCGATGCTTTTGACATGGAAAAACACGATATAGGGTGTAATCTCGGACGGCGGACACGAGGGCCAAGCCTCGGTCATTCCACGGGTTACCTCATCGGGTAACCCGGCAGGAGCGGACGTCAGACTAAGCCTCTTGGCAGGAAAGAACCAATCACACGTCAGAAGTCAGGAAAATAATCAGGCAGATAGCGCTTTGGTTGCCTGTCTGTTCTGGACTCAATTTCCGACGTGAAGGTCCTTGAATTGGAACCCTAATACTACTATGGAGGATATTCACCACCGTACTCTGCGGCATGACAATCTGCTCGCCTGCACCTGGTTCCAGATATGACATTAACATAACTCGACTGTACCTCATTACATTCACCACGGGAAAATTGTATCTTCTGAATTCGATATATAAGGGGGCAGAAGTCATTCCTCTTCATATGGAAATTGCAGATGTCAGTTAGATTGAGAGAGTAGCATGTTGTTCCTGCTTGAGATCTAAAGACTGGGGCGGAATATGAAAGGAAATACAAGGCCAGCTACCTTATACACGATCAATTCCCGATTGTATTATACGTTCAACTCTCAAGTACAGATGGGTTCTCTTTCAGGAATACAATCAAGTTCCATACATGAAGCGTACTTATTAAGGGTTTATGCAATGGCTTGTTGAAAGTGCCATAGTGAGAAAATCTCTTTTCCCGTAGACTCTTTTTTGCCCTTCCACTAATTTGATAATAGCAGTACGCCTCAAAGCCGCTCAATATAAGCTTCATAATTGGGAAGTTTGTCGCACTCGGCTTTCTGTCACGGGTGTTGTGGAGAAGGCGATCTGTTGTCAGAGCTTTCCATATAGGAGCCATCAAACGGGGTTGTGAAGACGCCCTATCTGCAGCTTCCATTTGGATCTAAGATAAAAGAGACTTGGAGGGCTGTAATTAGGTTGCACATCCTATGCGTATCTTCGTTACCTGCTCGCGGCATTTTCCATGTCCATCATGCCACTCCATATATTAACAAAAACTGACACGTTCCCTTCAAGAGGTGCCACATGCATCTCAAAATATGGAACCACCCAACTACTGAATAGAGCTTGAGTTCCCACCAGCTTAATAGCAAGGCGACTTCATTCTGTCGCTGGATAAGTGCAACATCCGAGCTCCTTGTAGCAGTCATGATCTTCGGCGTTCAGGTCAGCCCCTGCTTGGAGAAGCAGTTCTTGTTCTCATCTTACACCACGTGCCATGGCTCTTACTAGTCTAAAGATTGCCTCAGATGTGACAGTATAAGCAACCAAAACAGTAAAGGCACATGCTGGACTCTCAAATAGAACAATACAGCCCATGCTTTACAGTATGTGTCAGAGCATCGTGTTCCATATCATCTCGCTTCTTCAAAAGCGTGGAAGCCTGTAAATCTAACCATTAACGGCTACTCATTTACGGGGGTAAGAATGTCCGATACGAGCCTCATACACTACCAGGGCGGTTACACAGCCTTGTGGTTGGTAAGCGCAATGGCAAGGCTGTGGGTGCAACATCATATCCCCCGCCACCCTCTTCGGCTACTACTTCAATTCCTCCAGGCCAGCAGATCCATCTGGCATATACGTCTTCTGTCTACATTTTACCAAACATATTTCAGCACCAACACCATCACATCGGCTATACCTGCCATAGTCCACCGTGCATTGGTATTATCCCACAATGAAAACATTCCCTGAAGCGGATGTTATCTGGTGGAATGCTAAGTCCTACTACATTCGATGTCCTTTCTGTGAAGAGATTCACGGCCACGGCATAAACTGGAACACGGACAAGTTGAGATGGTCGCATTGCGATCAGATGGATATTAGTACTTACCTCTGCTGCTTCCCCATGAATGATCAAGGAGAGGTTGCGTATGAAATCGAGAAGACACGAGGACGATATACCAATATATGTGTATCGCCTGACCCTGATAACGAGGATGACGATGTAGATCATCTGGCCGTCGCGTTGGCTCAGAAGGCTAAAATTGCAGTACAGAGGGAAAGAACACATGCAAATATTCGAAAGGACTCGAGGGAAATGGTTACTGTTGACCTAGGAGACGGCCGCAAGCCATTTGAACACAAGAGAATTTTTGACGCAATGTACGACTGCTTGAATGGGGATATAAGAGCAGTGCAGAGATACCTCGAGACATCCAGTGAGGCCCAGTTGTTCGTTCAAGGGCGACAATACGATGGTAAAACAACACTTATCATGGCAGCAGCTAAGCCGAGTTCGGAGATGGTGTCACTTCTTATTAAACACGGGGCTGAGGTGAATGCTGTTGACAAGGACGGAAGGAGTGCCCTTATGGAGGCAGCGCTCGTTGGTTGGGCAGAAAATGTAAAGGTTCTCTTGCAAAACGGTGCAGACAAAAACAGTCGCGATAGCGAAAATAGAATGGCCATTGATTTCGCTCGAGACAATTACAAGAATCGAAGAGAGAGATACGAGCACACCGGAGGCAACTTGATATCTTTATCCAATGGACAGCTAGGCCGTAACGAAGACACATTCAAAAGGGACATTGATCGTCAGGATATTATACGGCTTTTCAGCGGAGAAAACCGAAAATCAAAGATTGTTTTTGGAAGCCCTCCCACGTTATCAGGGTCTAAGTCCTACTCTTTCACACCCTCTCTGATGCGGAACTCGCTATTATTACACGGCCCGATAGAAGAGTATCCAGTCAGCAGCAGCTATAAGACGGTGGCGCGGTTGGAACGAGGCGGGAAATTCCCATCCATTGGCGCTATGAGCGGATGGGCTCATGGGTCGATGCAGTCCCTCCGGGTTGATGGTCGACAGTGGACGGATGATGTCTTTTATATCTCGGAAATAGCAGGTCATGCTTTAGCTTCTCACAGCTGTGATCAGGGTAAGGACGGACGATACAATGCATGTCACGCAGAAAAGCAGTTGATAGCATACTTCATCGATCGCCATGTTTTCCTTCCACGCGACGTCGACACGGACTCGGAGCTGGAAAAAAGCATCGAGTGTATAGAGGATGAGCTCCAGGAATTCTTGTCCGGCACTGAAATAGGCCGTAAGGTGGCGTCCCTCAGAAAGAGAAAGGAGGATCTAAAACATGAGATATTTGATGGGGACGAAAGGCTCGTCGGCAAGCATGATGAGATCAAGGCACTAAATTTGGAGCTCAAATCTGTTGAAACAGCCCTAAATCTGCTAATCGCTGACTCCCAAGCACGACCACTCTTAAAGCTAGAAAGCCAACTGAAGGTTCTGAATAAGCGACTAGACAGACATACTGACCTGATTGAGATGGCTAGTGCGCCACCACCGGCTTCATTGGTCGAGGCGGTCATACTGATCAGCTCGCGTCCTTGTGAAGACTGCATCGTGTTCACGGCCAAAGTCAATAAGCGCTTTGGACTATCTATACAGTTATTCGCGGCACTTTGACTTGGGGTACGGCTAAGGAGACGTCCCTACATGGCAGGAAACCAGGCACTGTACACCCGCCGGCATCATGAGTGAGGTCTAATTCTTATGACTCTGTTCGGTTTAGTCTGTGGAGCTCTGGTCCGTGTCAGATATGTACGTGGAAACTACACAGCAAGCGCGAGAGACAATTGTGATAACGAATCGAAGTTTAGTCAATACCAAATGTTGATATCTAACAGTCCGAATTGTAACATTCTGTGTCTTTCTGTATAGGGAACATAAAACGCACAGGACATAAGCCCTTAGCTAGAGGTCCTGTTTCCTGAATACGATCCATCCTCATCAGGACCTTTCCTTAGTCACCTTATATTAAAAGGCCTCCAGTTCGTAGCTCGCATACATAAACGGCCCCGCGCCCTTAACATCATTCTGCACCACGGGAACAGATATATAATACTGCATACCGTCAGCTAAACCTAGAGTCACTGATTTGGTGCTCATTCAATATCAAAGCTTACCTCGAAAGTTCCATTGCTTCCTAAACTTCCCACCTCCACAGTCCCCTCCCAGTTCAACGTCCCGTTGTCATTTTTACTCACGAACTTGTCGATAAGCAGCTTATACCCGTTGTCGGCCACCTGAGAATATTCGCTTTCCTCTAGGAATCCGTTCCGGATACCCTTTAAGAACCCATATGTGAACATCGCAGACCCACTACTCTCAATGTAGTTTCTCGGGTCGCTAGGGTATTCGTCGTTCATAATCAACCACCAGCCACCACTTTCGTCTTGAGCCTGTTTAAGCGCTTGTGCGAGTTTCTGGAATCGGCTCAAGTTGGTCTCCCAGCCTGGGTGGGACTTGGGGAAGTAATCCAAGATATCCACAAGAGACATGAAATACCATCCGAGGGCGCGATTCCAGACGAGTGGAGCAGCACCGGTCTCGGGATCTGCAAGTATTTGTTATTTTCTTGTTTTATCAGGTTTGAGGAAAATAGGAGGAGACAAAACAGCCATTTGTGAGATGTAGACGACATACCAGCCCAAACAGCAGTTTTACCGTAATCAAATCCATGGACAAGCAGCCCATCCTCCCGCAAGCAATGCTCCTCGATCAAGTCAAACTGGAGCATGATATCATCCCACGCGGTACTGTTGTCAGCATCGAACCATGCAGTATACAGCGCATAGAAATTAGTTGACATGTAGATCCCATCCAGCCACATTTGGTTTGGATAGGTAGGATCACGATGCCAGAGACCGCCACCCTCATTGCGAGGCGTTAAATCAATCTGTCGCCGGAGAGTGTCGGCACCTAGCTTGAACTTCTCTTGACCAGTGGCAGCCCACGCAGCCAGAAAGTTTGTCCCGATGCGTAGATCGTCGAGAGAGATTTTGTCGCTGAGGTTATAGTCGATCAACTCGCCTGAATCGCTCACAACGCCCGAGAGTTGAGACTCAATGAAGTCAAGATATTCGGGGTTGTTGGTTTTGTTATGGGCAAATTCAATGCCGCGGTAGAGTACACCGTAAGCGTAGTTCCGGGATACGGGCACCGATTTGGACAACCAAGATGAAGCCATCCATTCTGTGTAGTTGTTGCTGGACGCCAGTGCTGTACCTGCCGTCGCGGCGAGGAGGGCTATAGATGATCGCATCTTGAGGAGCGATGATTAGACTAGTATGATAGCTAATCCCGCTCTATCTGTCGTGAGTCGGTGTTTATGTACTCTACATCTTTTATATACCCTAGCCTCGGGTATCTCTACCTCATACAAGAGCTCTTAAGCCAAGAAACGGATGAATTATCTCCTGCTACTCCCGCAGAAAACCCCACGAATAACACCCCGCAACTTTAAATTTAGCTGCAGATAAGCCACGGTAGCTTGATGGTAAATGGTGGAATTTCCCGCTTCTGTCTTCTTTTCCCAGTCTTCGTTGTTTACGTTAATATTAGCCAAGAAAATTGGAATTGTGCCTAAGGATTTGAGAGCCCCATATGAGTGGCGCAGTACTCCGCCAAGCAGTAACACCTTAACAATCTAGACCATACAGTCCTCTCTAAAGTGGTATGTTTAGAATAGGTCGGATTTCTTAGTGATATATATGACGCCACTATACTATGTGCTAGGTATCTAATTGTACACCTTCGCGTGCAGACCTGGGATTATCTCAAGATCCTTCGGACGATAAGTGTATTTCCCATCCTCTGAAATCTTCGCATCCCGTGTGCGTCTTTGCTGCTGAGTCTGTCTGACCTTCACCCATTGCTCAGTGGTCAAATGCTGACCCAGTTCTGTGAAGACATTCTGCGTCAGCCCAAGTCGGTTGAGTAGAGGACTGTTTTGAATCGGGTCCAGCACGACATGGTTATTCGGCCTACATACGGAGTAAGTATTTGTTATGCACCGAACCTCAAGACCACACTCACCGTGCAAAGTATAATACTCCCAATCGATCCACATGAGCCTGGTCAGCTGGTGGCACATGTACGCGATGAATGCTTGACTTGATTAGACCACCCGTAAGAGCAGTCAAAGCATCACAGGTATTGACCGTAATGGTTCCATCCTGTGGACGCACCCATTTCCATTGACCCTGGGAATTGAGGATTTGCAATGCCGCAACCGGTTGACGAAAGAGTAGAGTGACTGTCCCCAGATCCGTATGGCCGGGTACGTACATACCACCCACTATCTTGTTCTCTTCGGCCCTGCGTGCTGCGTAGTGCATGTACCGAAGGTGATCCTCGCCTTTCACATCGTATTGATGATCCTTCACAAGTTGGTCCTCGTCAGGAAGTTCAAGGAGAATTGCGAACAGACGGAGAAGCTTCTCGACCACTTCAGTGTGGCATTTCTATACGCATCATTACTATGAGGGTGGTCAGGTGCGGTATAAACTGGTAGTACATACCCGACTAAATGCCTCAATTTCTTCCAGATGATCCCCGAGAATCGGCGGCTGCTGGCGTTGGTGATAGCCGTCGAACTTTGGAATATTGTAGACCTGTACATTGTCTTTGACTCCATTTCCAAGACTACCGAGATTAGTCTATTTTCTCAGGACCTGTGGTAGAGGTCTTACGCCCGGTGTCCCGCAGGTCTATATCCGTTATACTCGCCCTTTTCGAGGTCAGAGGCGCTGTGGTACTTGAGCTTTTCTTCTAAAGGAAGTGCATAGAACTCGCGACCGAGGGCAAATTGGCGATCGATTTCATCTTGGCTGATATTGAAGTTTTTGACATAGAAGAAACCTGTTTCCCACAATTTTAGACAACGCGATACATGGGGATCAAAATACTCACCCACGTGCCGCACAGCGTGATCCAATTGCTTCACAAGGTCTTCTTTTCCTCCGGGCTGGTCATATTGACTAAGGTCAAGCGTGATGAGTTCAGCCCAGTCGACTATTTCATTAGCCTCAATGAAGGACTCAAGTGTCTAGGAATTACTACTCACGGTTTTCCTTTGTCACTGGAACGTGATCGTATCTATCAATGAGTTTGGCAGGCATGTCGAACAAGAATGTTTGGTTATCTTTGGGGGGCTTGTGAGATGACAGGATGGCGATAGGAATGCAGGGGCAATAATGTACACCGAAGATGAGTGCTATATAACACTTCAACCCCGCATTATGCGCCTTCCGATGATTACCAATAATGTGAGAAAGCACGCAAGCTTTACCACGCGTCTCGAGTCAGGTGTTGTCAATGCAGGGCCGCATTATTGGCTCACGGAAGTGATAACAACTCGTTAAAGTGATGATCAGGCACGTCATCCGCACTACATATTAGCCGTCTTCCAGCAGAGTAAAAACCACCCATGTCAGGTTTTGTTGCTCTCCTTACAGTAATAAGTCGTAGGGCTAGTCACTATATAAAACGTTATAAACTGTCCATCCCCAGTGGACATACCTGACAATTAGATAAAGATTTACGTAGAGACATATAGGTTCTTAGCTTTTCGTCACTCTGTAGCCAACTACCTATTCTCCATTAGAATTCGTATCGAAGATTATCAATTCAATGCTCACTGCCAGCATGTGTGGGTTAAGGCCCTTCAGTAATACACAGACTACCTGACATCCCTCCACTCTAACTTGCTTCCTTACCCTCACCCAAAGGCTGTCCCGATTTACTTACCGGCCCAGAAACGCAGAAACGCCTCTTTCTTGTTCTTCGGAGGCTCCCACTACGACCGATGAGGTTCTGTGAGGGGTAATCCGTCATTTCCAACGTTCATAACTGCATTTTGTGACTTGCCCAGGAAGCAATTGTGCGGAAACATCGAAGCAATTAAAGGGATAAACGCGAGTCCCAGCGCAGTAGCCAGACAATAGTATGACGCGTGCCGATACGCCAGTACCACTCCCACCCGCATCGGATCGTCAAAACTGTATAACCTCCGACTAGACATGGGACTGCCAAACAGCTTCTTCACAACGGCTTCGGTGGCATTAGATGGCAAGTACTTTCGCAACTGCTTGGGCATCTGATCCGCCCAGATCACACAATCGCCGATGCGATAGCTCTACCAATCTTCGACAATAATGCTAACAGTGAAATGGCGAGTGCGACATCCTAGTCAGGAACGGAGGCTTATCCGACCACTGACATAGAACCGCCGAATCCGACGAGGATCATCGCTATCACTATGGCGCCCGTGTTGGCAGTTGCCATATTACCATCCAACATGATTCCCATACCGATTATTTTGATCACTAGACCGACGATTTGAATGGCTTTGTACCGATGCGTCCATCGTTGGAGGAGGCCGACAAAAGGTCCGGCGATGCAGAGGGCGAGGGTGAGGGTATTGCCGTAGTAGACCCAGTTCTGATAGCTCCAAGGCTTCGCCACGTAGACATATGAGTCCCAGTAGAGACCGCGAACACTTCCAGCCACTAGTTTTATCCAAGGAGTCAGTAGTCATGCATCAGAAATCTAATCAAGATCAGCTAGGTAGGAAGAACTTGCGCATGTAGAAGCTATCGATAATAATGGCCCTTGTGAACGTTTTATTAAATACCAGTCGGCGAGGAGCACTAGGCACACAGGCCCATTTCACCTCGCAGATGACAGGCGATCGGGAGGAGGCCACCAACGATCTTCATGGCGATAAACGATCGGTTTCGCTAACCACCATCCGCGTATGTCTTAAGAGAAAATGGCAATAACAAGAGCGACCAGCCGAGCCCCAGCAGGACGAGGCCAAATGCATCAATTTCGTCTAGGATGCGCCTGACAGACTGCACCCAAGGCTCTGAAGGCCCAGCTGTACGTACTAAGGCTAGACCATGGGGTATGTCACGACCCTCCCTCTCAGCAAGATTCCCAGCAGCTCGATGGACGGCATTAGAGGAGGCAATGTTCACGATGCCATTTTGTTTGGCTTTGCGATCGAGGTAGATGAGCGTGGCGACGGCTGGTCCGAGCGCGACGGGCATAATAATGGCAAACATGCCGTATCCCCAGCACCACTGCCCTTTACTATCAATGGCATCCACAATCTTACCGGCAAACCAGGGGTTGATTATGAAGGATGTGGAGAGCATAGAGCTCGCGAATCCACGCCATTCGAGCGGCGTTAGGTCGGCGACGATGATATCGTTGGTCAAGCCCGGCTCCCGATAATAACAAAAACGTGTCCAACGACGTAGCCGGCGATGGTCCTACAGATGGCAAAAATGATATACCCAAGTATGTAAAAGAACACGACCAACGTGTATGTGTATGGACAGCATATGATATCGGGGATCTTGGCGATAAAGGGTTTGCTCGCGGCACTGATACTCCGATGAACCACAACGTCTTCCGATCCGACTTGGCTTCGCGATAGATAGCTCCCATTTGACTGACTCCCTGAGACTGTTGGGTATCCCCAATTTTGGGCTTAAGAGTGGGCTCATCATTCTCTTCGGGTCCTGTAGATCCAGGTAGTTTTGAAGTTCTCATATGGAGCTGAGTATTGGATATGTATCATGCGAGCGAGTGTAGGTTTGACCTTAGATCAGAACCTGATTGAGCAAGGAACTTTTGTTTAACTTTGACCATTTCTATTTCTAATCTGATACGATCCTGTGGTACGATCTTTTGTATTATGTTTAAAAATTTTTCTTTCTTAACAAAAATTATTTCCTAGTTTCCCATATTTTCTTGCTTCCCGTCTCGCCATAGATGGAGACTGAACCGCGTCGCACCACCTTACTTGAAAAGGCATATGACTAGGTCGAGCAAGGCCAGGACGTGTGGAAGTTTTAACACGAGTAATATTAATTATGATTCCTACTGTCTCTAACATGCTAACGCTGGATGTCTTTGGAAATTCTTAGGTCATGGGATCCATATTCTACTTCGGTTACTGACCCCTTGGCTCCGGGCCAGATCAGCCAATTAGGAGCCGATCCGGGGGATCTAATCAGATATGCCGGAATCTGTCCGACAAGATTAAGATATTCGTGGGATGCTGACCATGGTGCTGTCCCTAGTTGCGCCATATCTGTTACTACCTATGTCAATTACTAAGGGTTTGTCACACGCCTCTCGATCAAGAAAATTCTCTGCCTACTTAGTCATGCCCTGTCCGATGCGCCTAAACCGGATTATGCATATGTCTTAGGCTGTAGGCACTCATACACCCGAATCTCACGGGACTTAACGTTCTCATCTAGCCATCATATCTGTCTCCAGAAAAGGCTCGACAGATTAGTGTAGGAGCATACCGAGAGCGTATTACGAATGGGTCAATATGTTTCTGCTGGTTTTGAGAATAACCAACCATGATTGCCGACCTACGGTGCCATGCCCCAAAATACCATAGCGACCGAATCGACAATGAGAGACAAGGACTAACCCAGATTCTTCATACCTGGATAGATGTCCCGTCAAGGAATTAAACCTGACTAGAATCTGGTGCCCAGTTTTCCATCCATTCTGATTTTCCAGGACATCAACGCTTTGACGAGAGCCAAGAGGTGACCCTTCGTTGATAAGGTATGATCTCCAGCCAATCATTTCAGCATATATGGTTATCACATTCAGCAAGAAGCATCTGAGAGTTTTGGCATACGGTATAAGATCAAAGCCGATCGCCAACTTTCCCGACGTTCTCATCAAGGCTTCCTCGGGCCGAGTGAAGCCCGGTGACAGTGTGAGTACTCCATCTATAACTACTTCGAGGATCCCCTGTTCATTCTGCTAACATGCCTCATTTGATGCTCGTTGAATAGACCAACCAGTATGAAAATCCGACGACAAAGTTGAAAGCCACCAACAATCAGCGGACACCATTATTGACTGAGGAAGGCCTTGGACGGAATGGAAGGAGCTCCTTTGCACCTTTAGTCCGTCACTATATAATTTATGGTCAAGAATCCGCCGAGGAGGAACACTGCTCTATATTCAAAACGGGCTAAATCGTTCAACCATCCCTGAAAAGACAACACCGGTGGTATCAAGATAACCAGTATGTCAAACCCTACAAAGAGCCCATTTTGAACACCCTCGGGATACACCATATGCTTAACGCATATATCGGCAGCTAATAGTTGGATCATTTGCCGAGTCCGAGCCGTGTTTTGAGGATGGCGGAGACGCGTCTCGATCGCGGAGAAAATGATTGTGTGCGGGGAAATTGCGGATTCTTCTCCACTATCACTTGTACGGTAGGTATAAATGCCGATCTCAAATGCTTTCGACCTGCTCGATCCAAAGTTTCGCCGAGGCTTCTAGGGGTCCTGTATTTTACAGTCTTACCCCGGTATTTGGTGCTTATTATCCATCGTTCACTTTTGCCGTTTGTAGGGGTCCCGAGTCAGGGGTATTATCTGATACTTCACTTCTAGATGGAATCACACCCTGGGTACAGCATGGGGAAAACTTATAAAAGCAGGCATATAGCTCGGAGAATGCCAATCGCAATGTAGCACTGTTCTTCCATACTTGTCATGCAACTGTTATTGCCTTTTCTTGCTGCAACCGCAGCTGCGGCTGCTGCTATAGATTCAACTTCCTCTTCTAATGGCTCCGACCACCATGGCTCCTCATTCCAGGCTGAGTGTGAATCATTCAAAGCAAAGATCAACGTAACTAATGCGAATGTTCATTCGGTAACCTATGTCCCGGCCGGTGTCAACATCTCCATGGCCGATAATCCGTCCTCCTGTGGCGGAGACGAGGATCCAATAACCAGCACATTCGCATTTTGCCGCATTGCTCTCAATGTAACGACCTCCAGCAAGAGTCAGATCTTCATGGAAGCCTGGCTGCCCAGCAATTATACCGGTCGCTTTTTGAGCACAGGAAATGGTGGTCTTGGTGGATGTATGTGACCTTGCTTTCCTGATCCACTCCGCTCCAGCTAAACCATGACGTACAGGTGTCAAGTATGATGACATGGCCTATGCCGCTGGATATGGATTTGCCACTGTTGGCACAAATAACGGACACTTTGGTAACAGTGGTGTCTCCTTCTATCAGAACACCGAGGTGGTTGAGGATTTTGCTTACCGCGCCCTCCATACCGGCGTCGTTGTCGGGAAGGAGTTAACGAAAACCTTCTATCCTCAAGGCTATAACAAGTCATACTACCTCGGCTGCTCGACTGGAGGACGACAGGGATGGAAGTCCGTCCAGACGTTCCCAGATGACTTTGACGGGGTTGTGGCCGGTGCACCTGCTTTCAATTTCATTAATCTGACCAGCTGGGGTGCCCGATTCCTCACTCTCACGGGCAACTCCAGCGCAGAGACCTTCGTGACGGAAACACAATGGACTGCTGTACACAACGAGATCATCAGACAATGTGATTCCCTCGATGGCGCGAAGGACGGCATCATTGAGGATCCAGATCTTTGTCAGCCGATCATTGAAACTCTGCTATGCAATGCGACCCAATCCTCCACATCTGGTACATGTCTCACTGGCGCACAGGTCCAGACAGTAAACGGCGTCTTCAATGCAATGTACGGCATCAATGGCACCTTCCTCTATCCGCGCATGCAACCCGGATCCGAGCTTCAAGCTTCCTCCATTTACTACAGCGGGACACCTTTCTCTTATGCCGAAGATTGGTATCGCTACGTGGTATTTAACAATACCAACTGGGACGCATCAACCTGGACGGTGGAAGACGTCGCCATTGCCAACGCCCAAGACCCGTATCAAATCTCCACCTGGAACGGCGATCTCTCTCCCTTCCAGAAGAAAGGCGGCAAGGTCCTTCATTACCACGGCATGGAAGATGCGGTCATTTCCTCCGACAGCTCTAAAGTCTACTATAAGCACGTTGCCGACACAATGGATCTCAGTCCCTCTGAGCTTGACAGCTTCTATCGTTTCTTCCCAATCAGCGGCATGGCTCACTGCGCAAATGCGGACGGGCCTTCGGCTATCGGTCAGGGGACTGGAACATTTGCAGGAAATAATCCAGAGGATAATGTTCTTCTTGCCATGGTCCAGTGGGTGGAAGAAGGTGTCGCTCCTGATTTTGTCCGGGGTGCTAAGCTGAATGGCTCTACTGTGCAGTATCGTCGAAAGCACTGCAAGTATCCTAAGCGCAACCGATATGTCGGGCCAGGTCTGTATACGGATGAGAACGCCTGGGAATGTGTGTAATCTATATCTGTCAAACTTTAGATATACTTAAACATTGCAGTTACGCGATACAGGTAATGCATTGCAAGCTACCAATAAGTAGCAATATGGTACAATAAGAGAGATAAATCAGTACGACGATACATAACTTTAATTGAATATTGAAATACATGATTATCACAATACAGAGGCTGAAAATACCAAGGCTATAGCTATCTAACACGAATGACACAACTGCCAAATAACAGATCACAACACGCCGCCCTCCAGGAGTCCAATTAAGTACGTATAAGATAACTCAGGTCTGGCACAACTTGACTCCCAAGCAATACCTTTGCGGCTGCCAGGTAAATTCCGGTACTGAGCGTGGCAACACTCCCAAAAGCAGTCAGCAGACCCATATAGGAGAGGACCTCAAGACCGGGCCTCTTAAAGATATAGGTCTTGCGCTGCCCCTCTCGTGTCATTCGGTTGAGGCTTGGGACGAATTTAAAGTCGAAGATAGTTTCCTTTCCAAGACCGTGCTTTTCATCCATAAGGCCCTTCCACATCATCCGACGGCGAGACTGTAGTTGAGATTTCACGGTCAGCATCATACGACCACACAGGGGGCGATCGGGAAGGAAAGAGGAAGTTGCATACTTCAAAGACATATTTCTCAATAAAGCCAATGTTCGGTAGTGCTTTGGCCTGTAATTTCACCGAAAGACAGTATCCCCACATCAGCATGCGATAGTACAGACTCGTTTGCGGAATATGGAGCTCGTCCGAAAGTTGATCGCCGTTGAGTAATCGAGCTAAGGCGTCCATGAATTCCTTCGAGGCATATGTAGGAGCGGTATTCTCCATTCCTATTACAATGTTCTTCGCAAGGATCCTTCCAGTATCGGTCGGGGAAAACTCATTAATGAGCAGAGACTCGGACCAGATCTTTGCCTTGGCTGCACTTTCAAACGGCTCGGCTGGGGCGCCCATGTACCACGCTACCAAGCGCCATAAAGCGATGTAATCCTCCATTTCTTGGTTGCTGAGATTGATGCCCTGGCGCGGCAGCCCTAGCCAGATAACGGTGCTGCTATACGTATTGATAGTAGCAAAGGCGTCCAGGTCATTGATGGGCAGGCCATATTTTTGGACGTCGTAGTAACTTGGGTCTCGCTCCACGAGGCTCATGATCTTGAGACGTACAGTTGAATGGAGGAGCCGGACTCGAACGCACGCGAGATGCCCGTCTCCTCCTGGCTTCATGCTGTCCACGGAGCTGTTCACTTGGAATGCGTGTTGGGCGGTCTCTAGTAGTCGGCGACGGACGACATTGGCGCTGAACCCGCCCGTCCGTGATAGAGTCTCTCCCACACGAATGGCTCCCCTATATATTATTTTGATTAGAACCTGAAAGCCTTAAGTAGGAGGTAGACAAAACTAAAGAGAAATTCATACATTCCACCGAGTAAGCTATTATATGTGAGCTAAACGCGATAGAGTTAGCAGTGTCTCTCTCCAAGGCACACAAGACTCATACCGAGTTCATGATAGGAAGCATATATCGCCAATACACATCTTGGCCGCGTTGAATCTGTGCCCAGTCCACCCACTCGGGAACCGTATTGATCTGGTTCCAAAGCTCCTCGAGCTTCGGGTCTTTTTCACGATTGCCCTTCAAAAGTGCATATCGGTCTCGCTTTGAAATATTGCCACCTTCATCGTCGACAGGGGCAGGTAAATCGTTCAATATCTGATTACACTCATCTGCAAGGCTATCGCAACTGTGAATCCAAGACTCGAATTCACTCGCAGGGCGATGCTCATCGGTCCACTCGAAACTATAGTCCCAGTAGTGGTACTCGACTCGATTGCCTTTCGCGTTCTTGGTCGCAGACATTATTGCAAAATATAATATGGTACATAGTGCAAGACATCATCAAGTCCTACTATCGAAGAACAATATATACGACTTGCTGAGTATCGTGATTTCTATAAGTTAGCTCCCCGCGGACCGAGGCCGGCATAATTAAATATACCTTATGTCGGAAGCATGAGACATTGAAGTCCTCCTGAATAGTGAGAGTCATGGTGTTGTATGATTAACTTGCAGATCTTCAGGTCCTATGATTTTAGCTGGATAAGTCAGGATTTCACATGGCTTGAGCTACGTCACGTCGAGGCTCTTCTGCTAGGAAATAGAAGAGCAGGACCCCGCACTTAGGCTATAAGAATAGAAATGAGTAAACAGGATGTAGCATAAAGGCTCTTCTATGCGCAGCATAACTACGCTTCCTATGCCGAATCCGGAATGGTAAGCCTCCTCGGTCCGAAGGTCACAGGCGGGGTAAAGCCCTACATGCCTACATGCCTACAATATTATGCATATTTGCCTGTATTCCAAAACAACAGGCAATACTTCTGACACGTGGATGCTACTTGTCCGTTGTCACGGCTGAATCTCACTAAATGCAAATTAGGTGACCGCTGTAGTGCGTTTCCACGTCGACACTATGCATGTCCAAAGTACAGCACAACAAACAATGCGAAGATATATTTTTCTAGTCTATCGCACCTGGGCAGACATCATCTGACGAGCCAACGTTGCGGCCAGTTGAGAATCCCACAGGCCTTCTCGGTGAGGCCATGACTCCAAGACCTTCAATGCTCTCTGGCGAACTGCCGGGTTATCACATTTTGCGATGACAAAGAAGAGGGGTGCTATGGTACCTGTCTCCATCAGAAGGGTGGGACGGTGAGGTGTGCTTTGGGGTGCAATCTCCTTCAAGCTAGCCGTGATGCTCTTCGCCTGATCGACAACATCATTGAAGCGTTCCGTGGAGATACTACGGATCGTTTCGCTACACTTTATCAAGCATATATCCGTAGTCACGGAAAGCGCCGCATGATGCATACGTAAGATTGCCAGGGCCCTTTGCTCCTTCTGCGTGAGACATCTGCGACGAATGCTCACCTCCTCAAAGCAACCCAGCGCCGCCGCAAAGCCAGCAAGCTGTGCCTGCTGTTTCCTCTGCTCCGTACATAATACGCTATAGTTCGCGGATATCTCATCTGCCGACAAGGACTCACAGAGAGAACCAAACATGCAAAACTGAATGAAGATACGGTCACGGACGATCCACGCGTCCTGGATAGTCCGGAAATTTACCATTGTCGGTGCGCTTTCGACCTGGTGCGCAAACATTTCTAGATCCAGCCCGTCGTGTAGTTTGGAGACTCCAAAATGTGCGCTTTGTAGATCCAGGTGCATTATTGCAGCAGCGAAGGACGGATCGATCTGTCGCTCTAGGACTGCAGAGGGGTGGGTGTGGTATAGGGAGCTATAATTTGGCCTTTGAGCATCGGAACCCAGCAATTTAACTCCGTTCTGCAGATGAACGATCGCTAGATCATACCGCCCACGCGTCAACTCAAAGACCACGAAGAGTAGACAGCACATCAAAGCCATATTCTTCACGCTCGGGTCATTGGAGTTCATCCGGGAGATCAAATGCGTGACCGCTCGGTTGTATTGACCCAGAGCGAAGCGGTGGTAGCGATTCGTCATATCCTCGGGTAACACAGGTATACCAGTCGTTTCTACTAACTGCTGTAAGGCGCTCACCGCGACGACCGCATGGCAGATGGCTGGCTCGGCATGACTCATCTGGAGTATAAGCCGTTCCCACATCTGGTGATCGAACCAGACATTTATCATAGGGATGGTGGAGCATTGGAAATATGAGAAACATCGTCTCTCATCGGATGTTTGATCTGGGAGCACCAAGCGCATTCGATGGAGGTTGAGAGTTGTGCTGGCGGGCCCCTTCTTTGAAGGGAGTCGGTCAAGATCGTAGCCGTCACATTGGCGCCCAGTTGACTCACAGTTCAGGCACCTGCCGGGTGATTCGTCGCATTTGACATGCCGTATTCTAGCCAAGGAAGTTAGCGTACTGTCCATGTCCTTCGGCGTTATCTACGAACCGGCATGTGCGGCATCCGGACTTGGACCTAGGAGCTCGGGCTATACGTATCCTCTTAGGTGCAGTCGACTCGGGCACGCCTCCCATTGCCGTTAATATAATTGAGAAGACTAAAAGCCGACGGAAGCACACCCGCACAGAGTGATGAGAGTAGGACAGAGGAAAAAACACGTAAGCTCCTTGTGAAGGGGCAGTTATCGGGCATTTAGTGTAGCGGCTAAGTAAGCGCTGTTACGTTAAATACCTCGTTATGGACTAGCTAACTCCCTAGCAGTTTAATGCTTGCTAAGCCACTGCAGGGCTTGGCAAATGGGTTTAAGTATACATAAAGAGACCTGGTCTTGCAGCGGTTTGGGAGTTGAGGGTTACTAGGAAAGGAAAAGACAGCAGTCGTTCTTACTTGATTCTAAAGGAGAGATCCTAACTAGAGAACTCCTATCAAACTAGCACGTATTCCAGAGACATCCGGGAGGTTCGAGGGATATCCCCCCGCGTTGTGGCCGAAGTTGATCGGATAAAATCTCACCCGATGCTCCATCTCTCCACAGTCTCTTCTTTGCTTACGGGGTCGGCGCATATTCGGATATTCCCCCGGGTTTAACCCACATCATTCCACATTATCCTCTAGGAAAGTACGGAGTTATGGCAGCGATGGCCCATGCCACATTGTTTGCACAGGGACCTGGCATGCAGGTCTTTTTTTCTTTTTTTTTTCCTTTTTTTGTAAGATTCTCTCCTTCTGTCTCTTACACTAGAAATAATACTAGACAATATCTACCCTAATGCTAATTCTCTACGGCATGCCGTCCAGCCAAGGCGACTTAACATACCTAAGGCGTAGCCACGAAGCTTAACAGTACACAGAGGAGTTGTTCCCACCACTCGGCACGGGTGGACAACCCGAATAGATTTATCAGCCCTTACTTATCAGCCCCCACGGGGGTAAATAGCCGGGGATAACACCATAATACGTCAGTGGGAAACTCTGGCTAAATTAGACCAGCGATCCTTACCGGAAATCGGAAAGCCTGCGGAGGTCGGAGAAGCAGTCGCAGTAGCTGCTCTGGCTCATGCATAAGAAGACAAAAGGCCGTTATGAGCCGGGATCCCAGGACGTTTTCCCCCGAGAGGGTTTCTGATCGGCATCTATTACGACGGTCGCGACTGTTTCCTTGCTTAACTTCAACTCTATCCTCTACAGCAGCTGCTCCCAAATAACCCCTTTCACCTCTATAGGGCAAGTTTTATCACCGAATACCGACGTCTCCTGCTTTGTATCGCCAATATGGCGGGTGGAATGGCCTCTCAGGGCATCTCTGCCAAGCGCGCAGAGCTTGCTGGAGGCAGAGTTGGATGGCGCGGGCTAGTCAGTAGCAAGAAAACGTTTGGTATCGCACTGTTCGCCTCGCTGGGTGGTTTGGTCTATGGATGTATGTACCGCTAGGTTCCAAACACTTCGTGATGAGAAGATTAATCTCCTACAGACAACCAGGGAATGTTTGCCCAAATTCTTACCATGCGGTCCTTCATCGATGCGGTATGCGCGCAGTAACCCTTTGCGCCCCATAGCACCTACTGATATGAGACAGACCCAAGGATATGCAGAACACACGGGTACCGCTCAAGGTATGCTCACCTCCATTCTTGAGCTAGGTGCCTGGTTGGGAACACTCGCAAATGGATATCTGGCCGATGCGTTGGGTCGCCGTGTGACCGTCGTTGTGGCCGTGGTCGTGTTCTGTGTGGGAGTCATTGTCCAGGCGTGCACTACGAACCCAGACTTCGTTTATGCTGGTCGGTTCATCACCGGTCTGGGAGTCGGTAACCTGAGTATGATTGTCCCGCTTTACAACGCCGAGCTGGTATGTTGAATATAAGTCCAATTTGCATGACATTGCCTAACCTCAGCAGGCTCCTCCTGAAATTCGAGGATCCCTGGTCGCCGTCCAGCAACTGGCCATTACATTCGGTATCATGGTCAGTTTCTGGGTAAGTACCATCCTGCCCTTTTGCCTCGAGGCTTCGCTAATTTCTCAGATTGGATATGGCACAAACTTCATCGGCGGAACGGGAGAGGGACAGTCTATTGCCGCCTGGGAGATTCCGGTTTGCATCCAGATCCTGCCCGCGCTCGTTCTGGCAGTTGGAATGATGCTGTTCATGCCTCAGTCACCGCGTCATTTGATGAATCAGGGCCGTGAAGAAGAGTGTTTACAGACCGTAGCTCGTCTGCGCGACGCTTCTGTCGATGATATGCTCGTGCGCATCGAATTCTTGGAGATGAAAGCGCTGCGCATGTTTGAGGAAGAGACAGCGCGGAAGAAGTATCCACAGTATCAGGATGGGTCCTTGAAGAGCCGTTTCATGATTGGGGTACATGATTACATGTCCCTCATCACGGATAAATCCCTGTTCAAGAGAACCACTGTTGCCGTATGTTACTCGAGACAGCTTCCTTTGGGAATCGCTGACAACTGTAGTGTTTGATTATGGTCTTTCAGCAGTGGAATGGTATCAATGCGTAAGTCCCCATGGTTGAGATTATATAACATGTGCTAATCCCTACTAGAATCAACTACTATGCGTAAGTCTTTCGCTGCACCAGATGGACACTTCTAATCTTTCATAGCCCGCAAATCTTCAAGGATCTGGAGCTCGGCGGTAACACGACTTCATTGCTAGCCACTGGTGTAGCTGGTATCTTCGAGTTCGTCTTCACCATTCCAGCCGTTCTCTGGGTTGACAATATCGGTCGGAAGAAGATCCTCATTGCTGGTGGCATTGGCATGGCTGTTTGCCACTTTATCGTGGCTGGTATTATTGGATCGTACCAACATACCTTTGCCGAGCACAAGGCTCCTGGATGGGTTGCTGTAGTATTTGTGTGGATTTTCATTATCAACTTTGCCTACTCATGGGGTAAGTCGAACCACGTCCAACATCCCTCGGCCTTGACTAACTCCCGTAGGTCCTGTTGCCTGGATCGTGGTTTCTGAGGTCTACCCCTTGAGCATGCGTGCCAAGGGTGTCAGTATCGGCGGAAGCAGCAACTGGGTACGTTCTTCCTCCAATTATGGTTTGGTGCGATCATTCTAATCGTTTCGTTTTCAGCTCAACAACTTTGCTGTTGGCCTCTCGACTTCTCCCTTCCTCAGTGCATCGAACTACGGTACGTTTATCTTCTTCGGATGTATCACCACCATCGGTGTATTCTGGGTGTGGTTCCTGGTCCCCGAAACCAAGGGCCGTACCTTGGAGGAGATGGACGAAATCTTTGGCTCTGGAGGTATGGCTGCGGAAGATGAGGCCCGGAAGCGACGGATTGAGAGTGAGATTGGCCTCTTGGCGCTCTTGGGTGAGGAACCGGAGCATCCAACCGATGAGAAGGTAGTGGAGAAGCCTACGCATGTTGATAATGTGTCGGAGTAGTGTTCTAAGGGTGGAGTGGTTTAGCTGTTGAGCTCCTACCGGTGGTTAATCTAGGTAGGATGACATTATATGTGCCAAGTAGCTGATTTGTGTAACTGAGGACTGCTTAATGTTGGATAGTAATCTATATCTCATCTCATCAACTTGCCATTGTTTCGTAGTAAAGGTAAATTGTACTCAGTAGATTTAGTTCTTTTCCTGGAGGGGATCACTGTGAATGCCATGTGTATTACAAGTCTTAAGAAATATTAACTACTATCGTCTATACGAACGACTTGATACCATGTCCACAGATCAGACCGCAGCTGCAGCAATCAAAGAACCATGACCAATTATATTGGCTCCACACCCCACATTCGGCCTGGGCCGTCATCCATGGGGAATTTCTCCGCGTATCAGTTTTATGCAAAACCCGATATTTTCCCGGATAATTTCGTCTATTTAGCCTGAACTCTTTTGGCCGAGCGTTAATGCCGTAATGCCGTCATACTGTTGCCAGCCATCCCGAGTGAGCCGGGAGCAGACACAAAAGCCTAAATCCTAATGACAAAGGATATGGTACATGCTTTGCTCACCTAGCTTGAATTTTGTATTTATACTTGGTTTTTACTAATCCTCCTCGTGGGTCCTCGACTAACTCGTAGTTTCTTGGTCCGTGCACAGTAGGTCTTCAGAAGTTCGGCCTTCGGGTGTTAATAGAATAGCATAATTGGAAATCTCGAATAGCTCTAACCTATACTGCATATTTCATAAATTCATCCTCTATATACCAGCACCACTACGCCATCACCAGTTTGGGAATGATGCCCAGGGCAAAAAAAGAACATTTTCCCCCGAGCCGGAATAGCAAGCGATCTTCTAATAATAGCGATGGATTCTCATTGGAGTCAGACGTCATATCCAACTAGACCATCAGGGGTTTTGAAGTTATACTAGTGGCCTCTATAGCAACGTTATCACAGTTCTTTCCGGATTCCTGTAGCTCGGAGTAGTCATTCACACTTGCACCACCATTCCAGCCTGGTAATTCATCAAGAGCCCTGATGTCGTCTCCTTTATAAGTGACCAATAAGGGCACCTTATCCGCAGCAGCTCCGATTCCCATCATCGTGAATGCGTTCAAAGAACCGGTCCATTTTAGGTAAAACTTAGGGACTAGGGTATCCGCGCCTAGATCGAACTTGACAGCGTAGAGATCAACTAGCCAACAGAATGGATGCAGCTGCTTCTGTTCAGGCTATACTCACGAGTGCGAGCCCCGGTTTGGATGCATCGCTAATCCCCTTGGTGTCGGTTTGAAAGGGCTTCCATCAACACCAACCAATATGTGAGAGCTTCCCAAGGCCGGTCGTATGGACTTTTCATCACAGTATAGTCACCAAAAATATCACGATACGCTCGTTGGAACTGGTCACTACCACCGCATATCTGTTCAGACTTGGAGTCGAGGAAAGCCAGGAGAGGCGCGTTGGAACAGAATTGTACATTCGTGAGAATCGCTGTTTAAGGCATCGTTGTTCAGAGCAGTGGCACAGAGAGACATCAATTAGTCGCTTGCACCAAATATCGCGTATGCCATTGCGGGCAGCGTGCCAGGAGCCACTAGATTCTCCAGGGAATTGCCAAATTGGTAGTTTTTAATTTCTCTGAAATGAAACTTTAGATGCGCCCGCGAAATAAGAGTTTTAGCTAAACTGACGTCAGGTTGTCGAGTGGAGCTGATGAGTATTTGCCCTCAAGAGGGCCGGGTTGTTTCCATTTATGTAGTTCGGAAGCTCGAACCAACCGGCCGTGGTATTCGCTGTGATCTTCAGCAGGGTTCTATGTAGCTGTGATTTTAGCGGTTTGTCGCTTTCATCGGATTCCAGAAATTGAAACGGAGGTACAGTTCTTCTGAGATACCCTGCTGGTATTGCCTCTTGTTCCACGGAGACTGCCACCGATTATCATCCCACAAAACTGACCCACAGACCGCAACAGCCTATCTAGTCCCACTGTATTGCTTTTGGAAGCTTCAACCAGCCCTGCAGTTTGTGAAAGTTTCTTGCTGAGAGAGAAATGTGGCATGGGGGCTACTGTTAGGACGTTGAGTCCAGCGACGAAGCAAACCAGTAATGCAGTCATTTGGGAGTACAGCAATGAAGGGATCATCCATTTGAGAGTATCGAACGAGCTGTGTAGTAGTTCCACACTCACCCTCGTGAGGTTCAGTCCTTGAGCTATTGGCCGCCCAGATTTGTTCATCGTATGAATTCCCATCGGCTGAACGGAGAGCAGTGAGAGCAGCGCTGGAAAGCATCCTCAGTGTTATGCCGTTGGAATCAACTCTCTGTCCTTGAAAAAGCTGAGCTGTAGTTATATATATTTGTTGGTTTGTTGGAACTTTGATCGTCTTTGGAGATAGAAGCAAGCTTTGAAGAGGTGCAATCAGTGTCGCAAGAATATGAAGCGCAAAAGCTATCTATTCCAGCATGTATCGGGTCCTTCGAAGACCTGAGTCTACAGATCAGCATTGGTCCAGTCTTTTATCCGCAAGGACCAAAAGCATTCGTGTAGTCTTCTTGCTAGTTTTGCCACAGCGTTGAATAAACACGATGGCTGCGTTTGAGCACACTGCCGACATGATAGGGATAGTCAACACGGTCCCAATGGTTTGCATGATCTCTCCTCAAGGGTCCAGGGCTCATCCACGCCATATACACCAAAGGACTCGTCATCAGAAGTATAGGAAGCAGTTGTTAAGGGTCGAACTGATAGGATACAAGTGATTACCCATGAAGACGGGACCAGGACTGCGTAAAGGCTAGCGATGATTAAAATCCAGAACGAACCACGCAACTCAACTGATCCAATTGTATCTTGTTTTAATGACTGATTCTTGTAATCAATCGGGGTTGCTGATGCCTCTGTGAGTCTCCGCTCCCGTTCCAAGGAGCTTCTGCTTTCATTGTTGATCGAGGTGACCAAGGAGTAACCTTGGGTATCCATAGTAGTCTACCCCTGTCTGCGCGAGACTTTCAGGGTTCCAAGAACTCTCGGTACCTTTTATGCGGCTCAGCGGAGAGATTTTAAGGATTTCGAGGATTTCACGGGTCCAGAGGCAGCCGCGAACGCACTGTTTATTTCGCTCAGCCTTGCCCTTTCCTCCCTTGGATGAGGCGGAAATTGTGGAAGATCATTGCAACTATTTGAAGAGAGAGCTTGCAGAGAACCTCGCTAAAGACCCGTTAAGAATAATTGACTCTTGCTCTCACCAGAAAGTGGATATGTGAAGGGACCTCTTTCTTCACCTTGGGTTTAAAGCCCAGGGACCCGCCTTCATTAAACCTTTGGGCCCCGAAAGATGAAGAGAGAGGATCACGTGACCGAGTCTGACCTAGTTCCTCGATGCTTGGTGGTCTGTATATCGCTCTACATCCAATTAAGAATGAAGTCTGCGCGATTTATAACTAGCGTTTGCTTATGTCCGTCCAAGGTTACATACGCAGCAATTCAAGAATGAAGTGGCACTGGTTGTGCCCAATTTTATAAGCCTCGAACCTATTTTGGAGCTAAAGCCAAGGCACTAGGCGAGCACAGACCGTTGGGTTTCATTGCCCTTTCGAACCTCACCAATTAATGAGGAACCCTGGAGCCCAAGGAGGCTTACGGGCGGAGCAAAAACCGTTAGTTTGATTGACTATCATTTCCCTGAGAGATCATGGGTTCGTCTGCCCTATCTTTAATTTCCGGCAAATGGAACCACTACTTACTTAATTCTCCCCAGTCCCAGTTCCCTACGCTCTATATTTTGCGGTGAAGCTACATTCATTTAATTCTAACTATCTGTCATTCGTTTGTCCAGTTATCCGATTATCAGTCCCTCTTTTTTTACCAGTCATTCATTTAGAACTCTCTTTTTTCTCTCCAAGACACCTTTTCGTCAATTGATCCAAGGGCTTTATCGATTTTCGGACCAGATACCATCAAACCACAAAAGGAATTACCGTAAAGGAACCCCAAAAGAAAGACGAAGGAAATGCGGTTTCTGCTCCCCTTTGCCATTGGGCTCACCCCCCTGGTTTCCGCCCTGAGCATCAACAAGCCGGGCGCCAACTCGACCTACGCCGCCGGATCTACCGTAACGGTCAACTGGAGTACAGTGGACACTGACCCCACCGAAATCAGCCTGTACCTGTGGAACTTTGTTTCCTGGCCTCCGTCTTACGTTCCTCTGGCTCAGAATGTGCCCACCGCCGATCAGTCATACTCGGTGCAGATCCCCTGCGACACCAACCCCGAATGGGGTTATCAGATCAGCGCCATCAACGGGACCAATGTTTATATTATTTACGCGCAGGGTGACCGGTTCACAGTCTCAGATCCTGTGAATGGCACCAGCTGTGCCGACCCCGTCACCCCACCCCCAGCTTCCACCTGCGGTCCCACCAACGCGGCGTCGACCGTTTATGTCACGGTGAGCCCTACCGGTTCCAGTTCTCGTCTGATTCATCTTTCCTCCCACGGCCTTCATTCCAGCCACCTCCCGCATTCCACCCACGCCCTTCCTGCTCCCTCCTCCACTGTCACTGCCTCTTCAAATTACGTGAAGCCCGGAATCGTGCCTAAGACTATTGGTTGGTGCTCAGACTACTCCCACCCCGTGACCTTGGACAAGGTCCCAACGCCCACCCCGGTACCGGCTGATCCCAATGACGCTGGACACAATACGCCCTCGGCAGTGGTGACTGCTGCACCTAGTGTGGCCACTGGCGAAACAAAGATCGTGACGATTACGACTACGGTGTCCGTGCCTGCTGCCCCGGGAGATGAACAATGTCTTTTTATCTGAACACGGCTTTGCTGTGTTAGAGGTTGATCTTACTTCTTCGATGCTATGCATTCAGTATACTCATTTCTTAATGGAGATACGGTTCCACCGTATTGGAAATTATACCAGGAAAGGTTCTAGCTATAATATTTGTACATATGCAGAGACAAATTATCATATACTTGCAAGCGCGAAGAACTTAGGGCTATCTTGTAAGGTTACTGTTTTGTGCTAGAACATGTAGCCTAGCCGTTATATAGTTGATTAAACAACTCTAGGTCTCTGGTAGCTTTGCCTCTCTTTAAAGCGATAAGAATATTGAATGCAATGGGAAACCTCTAAAAGTAACTCTTCAGAGGCTTGCCAGGCTTGGAAGGTAAACAGCATTGATCAAGAAATCAGTAGGTCAGTGGTACCACGTGACAGGACCAACCCTTCCCAGTCCTGTACTATAGATTAATAACACTGGTCTGCTTCCCATAGTCCATTCAGTGTCAGGAGACTCCCTGGTACGGTGTGGCAATTTCCTTAGTAGAAAATACGAAGAGTTTTGGCCATTTCGTGGCAACAAAATTAGGTTAACACAAAGAAAATCAGTTGCCCGCAGCCGCTTCCCTCCCTTATTCTATTCCACATTCGATACTCCATAAGAGTGACAAGGCTTGACAGTACTTATTATAGCTCAGAATTAAATGAAAGGTGATGCTTCATAGAGACTACATTGGGAGTGGGCGCTTCAAGTGTCTCAACACGAACAAAGCTTCACCATATATTGGAATCTTCATGGTAGTCAAACCTGACGCCATTGGCTATAATCATATCCACAACATCTGCATCCGTTGGTACATACAGGCAGATGAAACAATTAGCATGGTTATGTATATTCTTGATAATATCTAGGGAAAACCTTGATCAAGAGCTCAGACAGAATCCGCGCGGCGACCATAGCACTGCAAGAGACCATCATTGTTCCACACCATGATATCTTCGATACTTCAGTTAGAACCCAACCATGATGTTATATGTAAAGAGAGCTTACCCAAGTCCAGCTCCGCCTTCTTGAAGGCACCGACCTGTGAAGTCCCACACACGCACTGTAACATATTTGGCGAATTCTTGAGGACTTGACAACCAGTACATCCGGGATTTCCATAGAAATGGCCACTACACCACATCAGCCGCAGCCGAACTACAAGGGGGGCATACGTACTCCTCATGAAATTCCATACCCCCATATGTGTGCTGGATGCAGAAGTTCAGGTCCAGAGAGCTTTTCACAACTTCCCCGTTTGATCTAGTACACTCTGCTTCCAGGTGATTGCCACCCTTTGGAACGTAAATTCTGTCGCAGGTCTTCGAAAAATTGGCCTTAGGCTTGTCTTCTTCCCGACGGATGGCATGGGCGGAGGCGGAGGCTACCAGAGCCAGGATAGCGATTATCTGGGGTAGTTGCATTTTGTGATGCGTCGATGATAAGTGATGGATATAAGGAAGAGGTTTGCGGAGTATTCAGAGAGATCTCTGGGGTTCTGGTTCAAGATATTTATGTTGCAACCGCTCCCCATATGCTGTCATTGGTTCGTTGCCCTGCTCCAAGAAGGTTTTTGTTCTGTTATTTTTCGTTTCGGGCAATTTTTCTTTAGGGCATGAATGGTACATATTGGTTCTTCATATCGGCACCAAGTCCTTGAAATTATTTTAAGTGACTCCTTCCGGCGAATGAGAACAACAACTGTAGAGTCAAAGAAGGACGATATACTCACTATTAATTACGGCTCTTTGTTTACTATGCCAGACTAACGCCCGACTCTTTCTAATTTCCAATGGGTGTCTCGCGTATTCCTAATACAAACTGAAATAAGAATATGCTATCTTGGTGAGATTCTCCTTACACAGGTCGGCAAGCCTAGTTCATGGTTCAGGCGACTCAAGCAAGGTTGAGTGTTGATTGTATAGCAAAGGACAATGGATATTAAGACAAGACGTTTGTATTTACGTAGTTTCTGCAGAGAGCCCACTCAACATAGTCGTATATTGCAGTCGCGCCTGCTAACATTTTATATTAAGAAAGGCGGCTAGTTACGTCAAATTACTCGATCGGAGTTTGATAGGTTCGGGACTACGGATGTGGTCGTAGGTGAGACCACTATTACGTCTTTCTACTTCACTGTCAACAGTTCCCATGCATTTATAGACTGGTGGATATGACGCTCTTAGATGCTCCACGCAGCCGGGTCCGAGATAGGGCCTCGAGATATGATTACAATTTTTCTCTTAACCCGTAGCAGTAGTTTGAATTGATATGGCGCCAACGCTCCAGTCCTATATCAAAAGTACAAAATATCTTCACCGACACACCCAAAACAGTTGTGCAAGTTTTCAAGCATCTATAGCAGTTTATCGGTCTCTCGCCGCTGACTAAGCGGGATCATTTCTGGGGGTCCACAATTCATCAGTGCAGAAGTAGCCCCCCTATGTACAGCAGATTGGGAACTGTAGCTTCTATTCAGGACGAATATTGACACCCTTGTGCCCCAAATTTATATAGTATACGGCGTTTAGACCGTAGTTACATTTCAGTACCCGTTTACAGGAGCTGGCTTGCCAAGAGTAGCGTGAATTAAATACCAATTAGATATACAAAGGCACCCACAATCGTAGTCATTGCTCTGACTCGAACTTCAAACTCAGAGTAACGAATCACCAGTTCTTGCAGCGTCGGTTACGAATATGCCATGATTTAGACCCCGTACCTAAATTCTCGGACTTTCTTCTGGTAGTAGTAGGACGCCAATAAGCCAGTGGCACCAAGTGCCATAGGTATAGGTGACTTCGCTCTGGTCTTGATGGTCCGGGAGACTCCAGCGCCTAGCAAGACTAGACTATTTCCCAAGGCAAGTTCGGTACCATAGTCCTTATTTTGCTTGATCAGGTAACCTGATAATGCGGTCAGCTTATATGTTGAACCTTGCTATTTCGCGTGAAAACTTCTTCAAGGCCACTTACCTGAACACGCATAGGAAATTCCCAGCCCAACTCCCGCAATCAAAGAAGGTGCTGAGCGCGTCCGCAGATATCCGGCAATGCCCCCTACAGGCACTAGATTTGGTCGCGAACAATGAGTAACAACCTGCGATGATTCCACATAGTCATTAAGTACTTACAAAGAGCAGCAAGAGTAAAGGAAGGATGTTCAGCCATTTTGTCGGGAATTTAATAAGGGAGCAAGAGACTGGAATCTTCACCGATACAGGTTTGAATCGGCAAGTTTTGGTCAGCAAGGATAAAAACATTGACCCACTTGAGGGATCCATTACGGATTTGATTGGCTAGTTGATCACGTAATCCGTACTAAGCACCCGGCGATCCCGACTTGAGGAAAGGACTCTGTCTTCCGTATATCTTTGCATAGACAAGCCAAATTGAGACCGTGAGATAATGTGCTGGGGATAAGGTGTTTAAGGCGCGACCTTGATGCCATTGGCGTTTTAGTTGAGTGGGATTGAGATAATGTGTCTCCCTCCTTGTAGAGATCCTCAATCCTAGAATATATATCTATACATCTGCTGCTGTAAGCATGCTTTCTCATCCTATGCGGATATATATGCTTTGTAAGTCACTGACATCCAATCTAAAAACAGATTGAAGTACAATTAACAGATCTTAATATTTATTGCACGGAGAGATTCTCGGGTCTCAATACTTTCACTCGGAAGATGCATCCTCAAAGAGTTCATAAACTGAACGTGAATCCGGGTAGTGGCTAGAGTGGCTGCTAAAGGGACTATCTTTACCATGGCAAAGCATACATGTCTACGTATGTACTAGATTGGAAGCTTGGTAGAAGCATTTACCATTCTTTTATTGGTCAACTCCTACTAATTTCATGTTCAAAAGCTCACAAATGCACTTGTCCATTTTTAAACGATACCAACGTAAGAAGATACAGGATTGAACAAAAGCAGAATCCACATGAGAGCCCAAAGAACAGATCGCAAACCAGGTACTCAAAGCTACTAGAATCAAAACATGCGCTGGTATCCCTTCTCCCCCGATTTCCGTTGGAATCATGACGACCCCATTTGCAAAGTGTAGAAAAAAATACCGAAAACCTACAGGTTTTCAATATCGTCAAGGTTCTCCACATCCACTCCATCGTCTTCAAGGACTTCGGGAATGACCTGGCCCTCAATATCAGGGTCAACTTCGGAACCGTCAAAGTTATCGAATTCGTCAGGCTGGACATCGGCCACCTCATCACGCTTCTCGAACTCAACCTCAGGGTCAAACTCAAGCGCTTCATCACGCTTGCCAAAGTGGCGGACAGCAGTATAGTAGACATCCGCAAGGCGACGGCACTCCACTCCCTTCCATGAGCTCCAGCCCGAGAATTGGCTGCAGTACTTGTAGAGATCCTTCTTGAAGTTGTCGTCAATGCGCTTCTTCATGGCCTTTGTGAAGCGCTTCTGCTTCTTCGTGTTCCGGTAGCCGAAATCGTGTCTTTGGCAGCTGGGGATGAAGTTGTATCCATCCGGCTTGTCGGGCGACTTGGAGCAGTTGTCCGATGACCAGTTGCACTTGGAGGGGTTCTTGGCCTTGCGCGCCTTCTGGAAGGTCTTCATGGAGACCTTGAAGATGAGGTTGTCCGTGGCCTTGGCCGAGCATGTGGTCGCGCGTGCTTGGAGAGCAGAGATGGGGTTGTCATTGACAGGAGTTGTGTAGGGCAAGGCAGACGAAACTGCGGCGAACAGGCCCAAAGTGGCAACGAAGATGTTCTTCATGTTGAAAAGAGGCTAGCAATCGGATAGAATATACAATAAACAGTAGATGTGATGCTTGCGAGAGGATATTGTTGATGATTCTGAAGAGAGCTACATGACAGGAGATGACCTGCCCTTTATACTCGCGAATGACTCTCATGGTTGTCATGGGCTGTCTCCTTGAACAAGGCTATTTCGTACTCGGTAAACTACATCTCGCTCCGCCCCCATTCTGCTGTATCGTTTGTCACATTCCCTGTGCCGCATTGTGGACGTGATGCATTTCATCCCCTCTCGCCAAGAACCTATTTGCCTTTCTTTACGAGATCTCAACACGAACGTCATTATAGCCCTCGACGTATTATTGGAGAAGTAGAGAAGACCATTCAGGATACGGTAAAGGGCTTCAGGATCTGCAGCACCTAAAATGCACCGAGCATATTCACTTCCAAGGATAAATTCAGCCTCGGATAAGATTTAGTGGCCTATTGGCTCTGCAAAGTCCCTGGATCAAGGCATTATCGTATCCAATAATAGTAAATTCCGGACAAAAGTGTTCCAGGTACGAGCATGGCTCGCAAGCCAAGACTTCGTGAAGAATCTTGGGTTACCTTCGTGACTCGTAAAGCCCCATCGTCGCGCAGCTGCAGTGCTTGTGTATGCCAAGATGATCGTCAAAGTGGAAGACCCTTGATTCTAAAAATAGCTCTCAGAAGGTTATCCTCGGAGGATCCCCCACTGAAGAAACCATTCTCAATTCTATTCTGCCATAACACATTGTGGTGCGACCAGTGATCACGCTTTCTTTTGGTTGCTGGTTAATAGGAGTAACTTGGTACGTATCCGAACTCACTAATAGCAATATATGCTACTTCTTCAATATGCGATATTTTCTAGGAAAGCGACATTTGACACATTTGACGCAATACGAGGTCAAGCTCTGCCAAGAAAAATTCCGAGGTTACCCTTCGTAAAAGCTTCATTTTCGACATCAGCCCGGCGTCACTTCTACATGAGGTCAAGAGTCTTAGATAGTGTGTCTTTGCTCGTCGGCTCAAGTTACGAAGGCGGCTAATCAGTGGGGATATATCCACTTAGACAGCGACACATTTTCCATTGACAGCTAGTTTATGCAAGGCTTGTGATAGTGATAGCATTGGTTTCATTAGGACGCATGCTCGATGTGAGCTTGCTAAATCTGTAACGCGGTGAGGTAGACGGGAAGTCCACTACCGGATACGGCATTCCGCGGGATATTCTCTATCTTGCACTTGTTTGTTAACAGGACAGGATAGTGTGCTCAAGAAAAGGCAAGAACCATCAGATTCACATCTAGTGAGGCCTGACAGGTGAAATTGGGGTTTGTAAAGTCCAATTACTAGTGCTCCGTGTCACGCAAGAGAGCACCAAGCTCTCATAACATGGCCACCTCGTGTTTCTCGGTCTTTCTGGCAGAGTAGAACCTAACTCTATAAGAGTAGGTGCTATGTATGTGCTGTGCTTATCGACTTTTGTACTAGTTCCCTTTATAGAGCCGCTGCGCAAGCATGGTCTTGCTTCTTGGAGCCAGCATGTTGGACGATGACCAACAGCTACTTCCCACCCCAAGACGCTGAAGAGACTCAGCATAGGAAATGGTCTAGAGCCACTTCAGTCTCATCTCAGGCCAGCGTACATGTCGGCAACGGTATGTTCATGGACCGTGCAGGTTCATATATTTTGCTAACCTTCCACTAAACAGAAGTTATGGTTCCTCTTTCATGCAAATGGACTGCGAAAGCGGCTCAATAAGCAAATTTTCAGTTAATTCCTGTAGTGGCAGGCTAAGCACTCTGTAACACAGATAACACCCTAGTATTGGTAATAGAGATAGTCACAGGACCGATGTGTATCTGTCGCTCTGCAAACTTATTAGTATGCCTACTTATAGCTGCGCACTGCGTAATTCCGGGACCGGGTATTTTTAGTTTACTCTCCTATGTTTCTTTTGTTTTCTCTCGCATCGTTGACATATTCGAAGCATCTTCAATACAGTCTTACGTTTCGAAGCAGATTGTCACAAAAGGTAGACTATTGCAAGCAATTCCCTGTTAAAGGTTTACCCGAGACGTTGTCCTGCCACGTGTCCAAGACCATATACTGATTGACTCAGCATTACTTATAATAACGACACATGAAATATCTAAATATTCCAGAAGTACGCTGAATAGATTTCGCCCACCAACGGGAACTCAATTGGTTGGAAAGCGATCATGTTAGATGCCCCTAGGGGCTCCCCGAGCATGGCTCCCACAGCAACACAACTGCCTTCAACTATAGGCGAAGGCCTGCAAGATACGCACTCTCTCGACGGCGTTGAGAAGGCCGAAGTACCTGTTCCGATGACCCAAACGGTGGCTATCATTACCAGCATCACCTGTATCACCGGATCGGCAATCTGCTTGCCGGTCTGCTAACTGTGTGCATTCCAGTCATTGCAGCTGACCTCCACATTCTTCCAGTACTCCAGCTCTGGCCAACCGCAGCATTTGCACTCGCCTGTGGCTGCGTGCTGCTCCCTTCAGGAGCGGCAGCTGATGTGCTGGGGTGCCGGCGCGCCTGTCTGCTTGGTGGATTGCTTCAGACCGCTAGCGCCCTGGGCGCTGGACTATCAGCGACAGGAACCCAACTTATCGCGCTGCGGGTGATTGCGGGCGTCGCCGCATCTTTCTGCTTGCCAAGTGCTGTCGGCGTCACGGCACACATCTTCCCTGCCAATAGTAGCCCACGTCGTCTTAGTATTGCCTTTGCAGCCATGGGTGGTGGTCAGGCAGTTGGCTTTGGATTGGGCCTCGCGCTGGGAGGCGTGTTTTCGGACACAATTGGCTGGCGCTGGGGGTTCTATGTTACCGCGATACTTAACAGCGTGGTGCTAGCTCTGGCACTGTGGGTAATGCCAAAAAGTGCGGATGGTGGTCCGCTGGAGCAGACATCGCTCTCGCGTCTCCGCCGAGACGTCGACTGGATTGGCGCTCTTCTCATCAGCGCTTGCCTTGCGCTTCGCTCCTACGAACTAGCCGTCGCTACCGGGTCAGATGCGGATCGAAGTATGCGCCAATCGCTCAATACTGTCCTCCTTTGCTCAGCATTAGCACTCATAGCTATATTTGTCTTATGGATGCGGCGACAAGTTAGACTTAGTCGTCCGGCGCTCATCCCAAACTCGCTTTGGACCAATGTGCCCTTTACCGCTGTTTGTATTACTGTGTTCCTTGTCTGGGGAACCCTCAATGCGAGTGAGTAGCTTACAGCCTTGTATCTCCAAGACGTCCGGGGTACATCGACTTTGACAGCGTCCTTGTATTTCATGCCGGCCCCGGTCTGTGACCTGCTAATGAATGCAGCCATCGGTATCTCACTCCCATACTTGAAGTCATCGATCGCTGTGCCCGCCGGATGCCTTATGAGCGGCATCGCCCCGCTCCTGCTAGGAACCCTCTGCGGCGTCAACGGGCCAGGGTATTGTTGTGGTGCCTTCCAAGCCATGGCTCTGAAGCCGCTGGGCGCAGACCTAATTTATACGATCGCAAACCTAGTGATGACAGACTCATTTTCAGCCAAGACGCAGGCGCTAGGCGGTGGTGTTTTAACATGCTTGCTCGGGTTGGGAAGAGCGTGGGCATCGCAACATCGGCACTCATTGCATGGCAAATAACCTCGCAGATGGATCATGCAGAGAATGCTACCGCTTTGTTGAAGGGATATAAGGCAGGATGTTGGTACAACCGTAGATTGAGTTTTGTCTCGGTAACTGTGAGCTTTTGCGGGTTAAGGAGTGTTAAAAGGCTTGAGATTAAGAGGGACTGATTTGCTGACAATTCGGGATTTCTCGAATTTGGACTACACTTTTCCTTATTCACTTGAGTTGTTATTTTTCAGAACGTCGTTGCAAGGTTCTTGGGGTGATTAGAACAATTCTGTTAGGCAATCAGGAATGGCAATAGCGAAATAGATGCGCGGCTACTCACCACATACCCTTGATCCTACCATCACTTTTATTACTACTAGCCGCCCATTGACAGGCCATTCTTTGAGCACCCTCCGAATGAGGTGTTCGCTTTCTGTCAACCTCTTACACCATCAGCCCCCCGAATCCCGCCTTGAGAAATGAATCAAGAACCGGTTGAAATGCCACTATAAACGTTTGTTTGTCCATGGCAGTTCGCTATATGTTAGAACTGATACGGACGTATCAAGTGTGCACGTGCTAGTAGAAAACGATTCAATGCTCATCGCAATCATGAACTTCATTTTACCGAGGCCCTAGTTTAATATACCGTCCAGTCCAACCACTGGGAAGGCGTCTATAATATTATTGAGACCATTAAACTGAGACGCGCCGGCCCGTCAACAGTGGATCTTACCCTGCGCGGGAAGGAATAAATGCCGACAGGTCTGGGAATTGCATCAATATCTACCAGATAATAACGCACGTTCCTTCGGATAGCAAAGGGCGATCTCAGGAACCCCCACCAACCCCGACCAATGCGAGACTCAGACAGAATCATATGGGCAGATAAGATAGCGGAAGTCCGACGGGAAGAAACTCAGGGCAAGTTTATGCAGAGTTGTGGAGACCGGAACGTGAATTATTGATTGGTCAACATTTTAATTGCAGAGTTACATTAACCAACCGAGCAAATGTGAGGGGCATTTGCTAAGGGGCTTGACTATATATAGCATGCATCACAAACAAAATTGAGGACCTTGGTATCATTTTTCAGTGTTGTATACAGCCCATTCCTCGATTATGCCGCGCTTACTCCCCATCTCGGCGGCTACTCTGGCGCTGGCCCATCTCACTTATGGTTGGGGCAACTTAGGTCACGAGACGGTGGCCTACATTGCCCAGAGCTTCGTTGCTTCTTCAACCGAAACCTTTTGTCAGAATATTTTGGGCGATGACTCCACCTCTTACCTGGCCAACGTCGCCACATGGGCCGATACGTACAAGTACACCGACGCCGGAGAATTCTCCAAGCCCTATCATTTCATTGATGCGCAAGACAACCCGCCGCAAAGCTGTGGAGTAGATTACGATCGGGATTGTGGTAGCGCCGGGTGCAGTATCAGCGCGATCCAAAATTACGTGAGTTACTTAAGAGCTTATAAAAATATAGGATGCTAATTTTACTTAGACCAATATTCTCTTGGAATCTCCCAATGGCTCAGAGGCGTTGAATGCCCTGAAATTCGTGGTTCATGTTCGTCACGCCTCTGGACCGGTTGAAACCGATTTCCTAACGTGTCGCAGATCATCGGAGATACTCACCAGCCCCTGCACGACGAGAATCTCGAAGCCGGTGGTAACGGTATTGATGTGACGTATGATGGAGAGACCACCAACCTCCATCATATCTGGGATACCAACATGCCCGAGGAAGCTGCAGGTGGCTATAGTCTGTCGGTCGCAAAGACCTATGCCGACCTTCTGACTGAGCGCATCAAAACCGGTACCTACTCGTCCAAGAAGGACTCATGGACAGACGGAATCAATATCAAAGACCCTGTGTCGACATCAATGATCTGGGCGGCTGACGCCAATACCTACGTCTGCAGTACGGTTTTGGACGACGGACTGGCATACATTAACTCCACGGACCTCTCCGGCGAGTACTACGACAAGTCCCAGCCAGTCTTTGAGGAACTCATCGCGAAGGCTGGGTATCGGTTGGCGGCTTGGTTGGATCTGATTGCGAGTCAGTCCTCCTGAAGAGGATTCTCCAGGATATGCTCGGAGTTAGGTCGCTATGTGGAATAGTTGACCGACTAGGTCTACTTCTCTGAAATGAATATACTTTGGCAAGGACCGATGTAATACTGTTTATCGTAACCTGTTATGTACCGCTCTACCAGTCTTTCAATGCTATATGTTGATGACCACGGATACAATGGTATCATGTATATTCGAACCAAGTAGCTCTTTAGCTTCAGTTAGGGATGCGGCGCGTGTGAAAATGTCAAGGCAAACACTTCCACCCTGGTTCTTTCCTTATTAATTCCCCAACCCAGGTACACCTAGAGCGTACTTCAACTACTAGTGTCACATTGGCCGGTGACATAGAAGGCTGAATGATAACAGATGGGTCTACTGAAATTTGACTATGCCATACCAATAAATCTATGCTTGGGGTGCCCAAAGTAGTCAAATAACTCGGGTTGAGTAATTAGTACTCGGCGCCACCCTAGGCTATTCATGGGAGATGGTGCGCTATCCATGAATGAGAAATACGCAGACATCGTAGGAATAGCATCCTACAACGGCTATGCTCGGGGTTGTGCCATTTGCAGTATCACAAGTTGTATTCAGGCTTCTGCCACGTTTGTTCATTGTCTCTCCAGAAAGCTAGTGGAGTTCGTAGATCGCAAATCAGAGGTAGAAGTCATTCGAGGCGCTTGCATTCGGCTCTATAGATACCAGCATTCGTATCCAAAATCATCATCCCCGCGCCTCGGTCGTTTTCCCCTTGCCTGAATGTCGCACTTGTAGGCCACTCTTCAGTAATCGCATCATCCCGTATCACCCGTGATTTCTCCTACTACGGGAGGCTAATCTTGCCCTACTTCATCTAAAACACATGCGACAATATGTAGCACGGCAGCGCCCAGTAGAATTGATCTATGTTTCTTTTCACACCAGGGTGATGGATATACATCTAACCCTAGGCAATTGCTTCTCATGGATACTGTTGCAGTAATATGCCACAATTCACTACTAAACGCGTACTAAACGCAAAAGAATAGTAACAAGTTTTGATTCTAGATTTCCGTACAAAGTAATCTGGTCAAATATTGATGCTCTTGATCCATCCATACGAAGATTGCGTAGGATCCTTGTCATACCTGGGAGACTGTCGTAGCCTGGAATTTTGAAGCAATTTCTCCTCAGCTCCGTATCACATTCCGCAGAGCACTCTCGAGGTTAACTTGACCGTGCGTCAAGGTACCTGCGCCTTATGCCAACCTGTAAACTGACAGGCTTACGGAGCCATCCCTCCCGAACTTCCAACGGCCCTTGTCGCTCCACACGAATTTCAAACAAACGGAACAACGTTGCGCAGCTCACAAACAATTCCATCTCAGCTAAATTACGACCAATGCAGGCGCGAGGGCCTGCACTGAAAGGAATGAATGAGTCCTTCTGTCTCTGGGTGAGGCGACGTGGATCCCAACGCTCTGGAACGAAGTCCTCCACATCGATTCCCCAAATATCCACTGAATGATGCATAGTGTATCCCGGGACAGAGAGAACGTCACCCGGATAGAAAGTATGGCCGCATATCTCGACGGGTCCTCTCTCGGGAGGAACCTCGCGTGGAAGGCCTTGGCCAAAGGTGCTGTGGATGCGGAGTACCTCCCAGAGAACCCATTGAAGACTGGGCCGTTAACAAAAGTCATGCGTGCAGTTGTTCCATCTTGGGAAGATATCGTCTGAGACTGAAAATAGGAAACAACATAGGCCAAAAGAAAGCGGCTTGGACTTACTAAGTGATTTTCTTCACCATTGCCAGATATGGGAACTCGACGTCAACAGGAATGACTTCATCCAAAGCGTTCTGTAGCTTCCACAATACACGTGGAGTGGTTGAGACCCAGTACAAAAGAGCGCATAACGTGCTAGAACTGGTATCGGACCCAGCTGCTATCAGGGTCACTGCTTCGCCGGTGAGCTCACGATGACCCAGTTTTGCACCATCTTGGTCTTCCGCGTCAATCAAATGCGCGAGAAGATCCTCACGTTTCTCCGTCATTGACGTATCCATTTTTAGTCGCCTATCGACTGCCGCTCCGGCTACATCAGCCAGATTGGCGATAGCCTCCGCGCCTTGGCGGAAGAAGGGATCAGGTAACCACTTGGCGTAGGGAATAAGATCCGAGCAAATCCCAAGAGCAGCAGAGACATCGCCCCGATGATTAAGAACTTCCACGGCGTCGAGGGTGACTACTGCATCTTCTAGCGCTTTCCGCATAGACACGGTAGTATTCCCCCTTTCCAGCATTCCAAACGGTGCACCAAATGCCAAATCACCGATGATATCAAAGGTTAAATAATTACACCATCCACGTGCATCAATCACCGCATACGGATCATCTAGACCTCCTTGTGAATCAATCATTTTCCGCCACTGTCTAACCAGAAGCTCCATATTGTTGTGCGCGTATTGTTCGACCTGGGCTAAAGATCTCGCGCTAAACGCGTGAGAAACGATCTTGCGCTTGCGAGTGTGTTCGGCACGACTGCGCGTTGTGAAGATGCTCCAATCAACGTTAAGAAATGCATTGTAGAAGTCGCTGCGAAGGTTCTGTCAGACTGGCAGCAAGGGAAACGCAGCTTGTAGTGGATTCACCTCTTGAGGAATCCATTGCCATGTCCATATATGGCTTGAATGGCTGACTCGTCTGCCACAGAAATATGGTTCGGAGCCAGGCGGACTATCTTGCCGAACCGTCTGTGTAGATCGTGAACGACCAAGGAGCGATACCCCTGACGGACCTGTAGAATAAGCCAGATCCTGCTGAAGCCAGCGATAAAGGGTCCTGGAAGATCATGGAGGTGCCACTGCTTAACATATCCCGCGACATAGTACGCCACCAGCAGACCGAGAGTAAGGATAGGAACAAGAGGGTACAAAAGACCGTTTACGAGGTACAGGCTGAGCAACATGGTGAGTGACTCCACACAGAAAAATAGAGAGGCTGATAGGAGGTTCGCTGACGCGTGGTTCGTCCTCAAAGAAATACGACAGGAAATACTAGTTCGCAGTTGTCATCTGATCAGCCATGCGTCACAATATCAGCCGAAGGATACAGCGGATGGCTGCAAGTCCTGACAGCCACTGCGAGGGCGGCTCCAAGGACAGGAATAGAACTAGTACTTTGGGGGTGAGCAGTTTGCCTTGTCTAGAAAAGTACATACGGGAGAGTGTGTCTCCCCGCATGAAACACAGCGACAAAATGTACATTAGCTTGTGCATGCGTACCAGTGACCTAACCGTGTAATAGTTTTGTTGTAACTTCATGTTGGTAAATTGGCTCCATGACGTGAAAATATCGCAATCACCCCCCAGAACTTTCTTATGAACTCATGGTGGAAAACGGGCCCTATAGCCATTTTTGTGATGAGCTGTATGGGAACAGTAATCGGAGATTGAGAAGTTAGGTCGTCCTGCTACCTTCATGAAATCGATGTGTAAAACTAAAAGCAAAAGTGAGATACACTTCATAAGGGACATGCATCTAGAACACTGGAACCCCTGCTTGGTACTAGTTAGTCATTGTACCACAGGTCAACAACCTGCGGACCGTATGGTATTTTGTTAAGTACAAATTAGGAGGATAGGACAACCTACCGAGGAACACTCTGATCAAACCAACATACCCGTAACCTCCAGGGATGCGTTTATATTATATTGCTATCAATCATAAACTGAACTGTATCAACAACACTTTTCTCAAGGCTAATATAGCTCCATTTTCCGCCGACAGCTCCCTTGGCCAAGATATCCTGGCTAATGCGCGTATCCCATCCAGTTGGATGGACCCCAGCGGGCATGATTTGTGCAGGATTGCCTTCCGATACTCTCTCTCTGAGGAAGGGAAAATGTTTCCGAATAATATTGATTACTAGTTGGGGTGTCATGAGTTCGGAAATAAGAAGAACTCGTCGACCAGCTGCTGCAGGGTTCGTCAGAGCATCTACATGGCTTCTGGCAACGTCACGGACATCCACCTAAGTATCATCAGCGCTTCTGATAACAAACGCATGATTGATGGACACATACGAAGTGGTAAAATGGAAAGCGCATATCCTTGAGCTCGGCTTTGTGGACGCCGTCGATAAACTTCGCAATCACAAAATAGTTCGTTGCATTGATGGAGCTCATCCCCGAGACCGGATGAATCATCGGTCCTGTGATGAGGTGTGGGTTCATAACTGTGAGCTCAAACGCGGGGGAGTTCGTTCTCATAAACTCCCATGCTGCTTTTTCCGCCTGCACCTTAGAGACCAAATATCCTAAGACGCCATCGCCACACTCAAGCGCCTGTTGTGCAGTGATCTTCCGCATTCATTAGCCGTTGCTTACTGAGGGAGATCTATCGATACCATGTCCTCACAGGATTCCAGTCCTTCTCTGTGTATGGATGCCCCGGTCGCGTGAGATCCTCAAATGAATTCAAGATTGTGCCAGCACTACTCAAAAGGACGAACCGCTTCAGGTCCATTCCACCATGTCGGTGAGCACTTCCGAGGATCTCAGTGACTCTTCACTATGTTAGTAATCATCCAGATACGTTGCAGACGAAGGGATAACATTTCTCACCCCAGTACAGCAGTCTCAATTACAAGCTTCTGCATGTCTTCTGCCTGAAGCGTGATCGGCGACGCTGTGTGAATCACGAAGGCGAAAGGTACTTCCGCATCCTTGAATACTTGATCGAATGATTGGCTTTTGGTAGAGTCAGGAACTATTACAAACTTTACTCTGCCCTCCCAAGATGGGTGTGTTCTGATAATGGCTGCTGCTTTCTCCTGTGACCGGACGGTTGCAGTGACGGCATATCCACGCTGTTAAGAGTCAGAAGAGACGTCTCTCCGGGACAAGCAACATGTTACCTCAAGTAAAACAGATAAAATGTGAGACGCAGTAAAGCCATTCGCGCCTGTCAGAAGAACGTGCTGCTTCTTCATTTGAGGTATCATTGTGAGGAAATTGGACGAGGAACGAGGTTTTGCTTTCTAGTCGTGATCATTCTGGCCCCAATACAGTTCTATAGTAGCTGAGGTGCCTCTTCACGCGTTTATAACTCTTTACTCCATGACTCCCCCTAAGATGCTTTTGTAAAAAGCGTAAGCATGAATTATATGGCTACGTCACGGATGGACACATCGGCGCATTGTAGCCTGGTTCACAGGCCGCTGAAACTTGGCACTGTGTTAACCTTTTCGAAAGGTGAACCTTGTTAGTGCACATTCAACCAGATTGGAGGCTATCTGTCCGAATCCTGCCTACGGTAGGACCGTAGGAGTATATTGTAGACATCACGCCACAGAGTTTCCCTGAATCATTGTCCGCCACATGTTAATTTTGTAATCTGGACTCTGCATAGAGGCTAATATCATGCTTATTTCTAATATACATACAGGTAGTATAGCGACTGCCCGTTTCATGGGCATATGCAACTGTATCCAGATAATCGATTCATGGTTGTCTGTCTCTGGTTTTCCCGGTTCAGTATCTTCAAAATCATGGACCAGGAATTATTCAAGGATCACCTACAACACCACAGAAATATACTTTCTAGAGAGTGCTACCACACATCTGAATTCTCTGTGACTTGACAATTAGATGCCGTACTGGGATACCCAATCCAATCCTATTCCGTAAACGCGCGTCTATTTCAGGCAATCCCCAATGATAACAGCTGGTTGCGGCCCGCTTTCTGCTGTCGAGAATAGAATAGAGTACTTCGTTCCATTAGAGTGATTTGATGCGTCTATTGGAAGACATGGCGCAGATGGCTATCGCGGTACGGTCATATGAGCGTCTAAACAAACCAGACGTCTTGAAGCAGAGGGTGCAATTGGAATTGCGGTCAAGATCGACCACTGTAATATATGCCACCCTCGCAGCCTTTTACAAATGGTTGAATACCGCTGGTATTTGCACAGATCGTACGTCACATCTAATTTAGGTACGCGCAATATCATAACTGAGAGCAATGGCTCCGAGTTCTCCCTCGTATTCCGGCATTATGGCCTGTATGTATTCTATTGTATTGCTAAGTCTAGATATAGATCATCTAGAAGTTAGCGATTTCTTTGAAAAGTTACAGTCATAAGACCTGGTCTACTGTTGACATACGTTAACTCCCGTAATAATCCACTTCGTTGTGCCGTGCTGCAGAAGTGTGTGGCTTGATAGAAAACGCGCACTAGGGACTCATGTTGCTGGCTAGTGCATAAGACCCGAGGAAATGATTAGACGAATACGGGATGGAGACTTTCATCCAAGAATCTACGTTGCTACCGGGTGAGATTCTCTGCAGGAAGAGTAGTTGAACCAGTCTTCTGAACGAAAGATACCATGGTGGGTGGGACACTCCCAGAAATGGAAATCAGAAGAAAGCGAGAGACGGATCAAAAAGAAAATATAGAAGGATACAATCAGCCTCCAGCCTCAGGGGTCAGGTAATTAGGCTGCTTCTTCCATTGCCTTAATATGTACTATTAAGAACGGTGCCTCATTCCTTTTCTCTTGCAGCTCAGGACTATCCACATGCACAGTGATAGACACTGCGGTGAACACATCGCACCACATATCGGTTAACAACATCGAGACATGAAAAGGCTTGGTGATTAGCATTGGCACTACCACAGCGCTAGGTGGTGCCAAGGATATAATAGTATGGGCTATTGCACTGGTGTAGCAGTGATCATGCTCAATATTCCTGTCGTGCCAATCGAATACCTATGGTACGACTTTTCCCGAATATAAAGCTACATTTATGGATAGTGGTTAGCATGCCGATGCAGATCTTGCGGTGATCACTTCGGGGAGACACATTCCCGTACGACATTCGCCCTGGTAGTTTGAGACAAGCAATGCAGATCTTATTTCCTGGTAAGCCCAGAAGCAAGAGCAAACCATTGCCCATGAATTGGTAGAATACACGACCCAAATAACTACTTATGCCCAGGGCACATACGTGTGTCAATAAACACAGGGATCCAAGTGGTTCATCTTTCGGGTCAAGCCGACTTAATAGCATCACTACTTTTTCTATATGAGGCAACCCTGTGGCTGCTTGTGGCTGTTCCTCGCCCACCTATCGCGACCGATTTCAAAATTCTGTTGGTGAAGCGCACTGGCATGAAACCAAGTTGTTCTATCTTATAGCAACGGATGTTACTGCAAATTACCAACGTACGCAGGTCACATTATAATCGGACGGCATAAACGCCGTGACCCAATAAGCAGTTCGATCTGCGATGTTCACCTTCGTACTCCTTCCGGTGCGATCTCCCCATAAATGTATCTGATTCGAGGGACAATCGATGAAAATCCTCTTCAGGCGTGACAATCTCAAATCCCGAAGTCAGCTCAATTGTACGCTATCGAATTGTTCGACTCAGTATGACTTCATTGGCTCGCTAAATATATCTGTCCCCATTTGTCCAGGTGACAAAAACAAGGTCAATTGGAGCTATCTCCGCATATGTGGAGCTGCCTGGCGCTTGAGAGTTATATTACCTGCAGGGATTCCCGGTTGATAAGCATCTTGGCATGGCAAGAACCACGGTGGGGTTGTGCGAGACTCAGAAGGCGTTGGCCACAGTGTGATTTCTAAATTGAACCTATTTCCACAGGCTGCATTACGGAAAGGAAAAGCTCACCTGGGCTTGTTGCTCAATTGCTCTGATAAGGGCCGGCTGTATGGACCGCCCCTAGGAAGAATCTCACCAATATCCGAAGAGTGGACCTGGACTATATCACGCTTAGCACTTCCGCATTAGTGTATATACTGTCGATCCTATACGTCAAACCAGGTGACCAGCCTGCTGTTCGTGTCTTGAGTGCTGCTGGAGCATCTCCAGACCATCAGGACGGCTACATGCAGGTTGCAAAACTAAACCCGACGGATTGTCAATCCTTGAAGCGCTCTCATACTATAGTATATTGCCTTAAGACAAAATTCCCTGTTTTCAACGTATAAATTAGTAATTAATGATGACATCCCAGTCGAGAAGCGCAACTTTAGCCGACAATGGGATACCAAAGATCCTTCAACGATGGATTTGCTTGGAGATTATACATACGTTGTCCAAGAAATACCATATGAGCCATGAGATGCGACAGACTCTGTAACTTGATCGGATCCTCTTCACAAGGCTCAAGATAAGATGGATGCGGAATATTTTGTTTCCAGCCTGAAGTCCTCAAGACGTTCTATGCGTGCAGATTGCCCCTGAGTCCATTTTTTGCAGTTCTGGTTGCCTCCAGGGGCAAGATGCATGGTGGGAATTAGCCAACACGAGGGCGGGGCTGACTCCCCCCGGACGGACGGGAGGAGCAGGTGCCAAACATGTATCGAGCCAATGCAACAGCACGATCTGGCGTTTAGCTCATGCCGGTCCTGGGTGGAAGTAGAACACCCGTCCGGGGTGTACGAGTGATCTGCCAACCAGAGGCATCCAATGCGCTGACCCACCCGGTTCTAGGCCTCATTGAGTGGCATGTTTCCCTGCAACAGTTTGACCACCTATCGTACTTTTGTGCCCGAGGGCGAGGAGCTGGTACCTGGAATAGCAATACGTTGGCTCAGGCAGGCGAAATGAATCAAGTCAGGCAGAACGCAACTGGAATACCACGAGCATCTCTCTGACCCAGAGCAGCTATAAATACTGCCTGTGATCCTACTGAATCCATTCTCTTCTTCATCAGACACACAGGTTCCTTGTCCGCTTCGTCATCTCTCTCAAAGAACAAAATACTTCTATCCCTCTCGTCCTCTTCCACGTCGAAGTCCTCATCTACCAAAATGCTATTCCGCTCCGTTATCGCCCTTGTGGCTTTCGCTACTGCCGTCACCGCTGCTCCCTGTGACAGCTGTGATGGTGGCGACTCTGGCGACTCTGGTGACTCTGGCAAGTGCAGCCCTAACCAAGAACTGAAGTGCTGCACCGGTCTCACCAACGGCCTGAACCTCAACATCCTGCCGGCCCTGTGTCTTCGTAAGCTTTAAATCTTGATATTTTTTATGTTCATCTCTAATCTCATATTAGCTCTTCTTGCCAACTGCAACAACCAGGCCGCCTGCTGCGAGGCCAATGGAGTGAGTGATTTCCCTTGTCTTAATCTGCGATAAGGAACCTAACTCTATACCTGCAGGGACTCCTGAACTGTCTCACCATCCAGCTCTAAGTTCATCGCATTTCGCCACCGCGCGTAACGATACACGGGCGATGTCCGGTGGGGAGGTGATAGGCGACTCGGTAAATGGATATGTCTTACTACAGTTGGGGGGTGGCAGTGTTCTTCCAGCATCTAGGTGTACACACAGTGTCCTAGGCCCAAGGTCTGGAAGTTAATATTAGATTACATCGCTAGGAAAGCTTAATGCAACTTTGGCTGTATGTATATCGGAAAACTACCTTGCATAATAACCACGAACATAGAGTGAGCGACGATCCTCTCTGCCAAAAAAACCCTTAACTTCGAAAGGATATTAGTAGTACTTGAAAAGTCGATGTGAGAATAATCTCAATCTGCATGTACAGGCAGTGCTATTCGTAAGGGTTCCTCGAGCTCCTTCACTAGGAATTGAAAAGGCGAATATATATATATTTGAGGAGCTTGACATGCAGTACTCCCCGAAATCAAACACAGAAAAAAAAACAACCCTGATTTGAGACACACCAGAGAAGTATGAATGGTGATGAGTTATTTAGTAGAACGAAATATAGGAGCCTCAATATAAAATCTGACGAGATTGCATCGGGGTCAAACTGGATTCCTAGATTGAACTGGTATGCTCTGATGGTCAGTTTGTAATAGAGATAAAGCAAAAATACGAAATGCTCCACAAGCAAGATCCGGTGTAGTGTAACGGCTATCATACCTGTCTTTCACACAGGAGATCGGGGTTCGATTCCCCGCACCGGAATTTCTTTTTTGTTTTACAATTTGTCAATTGCGGCAAGTTAATGCCTAAGGCTTCAATCGGGTTCTTTTTCTTTTATCCCCTGCTTTACGACGCGAGTTGCACTGAAGACTCCAGCTCTTGGATAGTCTTTCAGTTATATCTATCACTACATCGCCCCAATTGTTGTTGTACTATATAATCCCTGATAGGTTTCCCTATGCAGACTCAAAGCTGCCTCATATCATTGCCCACTCTCCTTGATCACTGTAGAAAAGTTGGAAGATATTGAATAAGGTTGTTGAGTAATGGCTCAACGGGGTCTCTGTTGGAAAGAAGATGAAATGGGGGAGCTTGTCCCTGTATGGACCAGGTTGCCTGACATCTCTGTCATCAGATCCCTCGCAGTGAAGCATCTGCCCGAAAACCATGATATTACATTTTTCGCGGAAGGTTCCTTAAATAAGTTATACTGCGTCTCTTCGCCACACATTCCACAGGACTACCTCATACGTGTCGCATTACCGGTGCACCCCTTTTTAAAACGGAGAGCGAGGTTGCCACGCTTGCATACATCCGCAAATACACATCGATCCCTGTGCCCAAGGTACTAGCATACTGTACAATATCAGAGCGTGAGCTTGGGTTTGAATGGATTCTGATGGAGAAGATTGGGGGTGTTCCCTGGTCAGATATCTGGGACGAGATGTCTTTTGAGGCAAAGGCAAGCTTGACGACAGAGATCTGTCGATACGTCAAAAGTCTTCAGGGCCTTCAATTTACACAAATTGGGAGTCTTTATTTTTCTTCAGTTCGGGAATGAGTCGGCACTAGAGACCCCTGTGGCACGCTGGAGGCTATACCAACCAATACAACACTTGACTGCGGCATTAACACAGATTTTGTGATCGGCCGTGCTGTTTCCCTTTGGTTCTTCAGAGACAAGCGCTTATCCCTCTCTGCCGATCGTGGCCCTTTCCCATCTTCCTATCAATACATGATGGCGAAAACACGAATGCAGATCGAGCGGATCAAACACCTTTCCCCTCTCCCTACAGATGACTTTTATTCAGAGACTGACGAAGCTCTTGCAGAGGAGCAAGACGATGTTTGGGATACGTGCTACAGTCTAGAGGAGCTTGTGTCTTATATCTTCCCCCCACCGCGTGAACAGCATGAAGCTAAATTGCTTTACCATGACGACCTTTCGGCTTCCAACATTCTTGTGGACCCGGTGTCCTATCATGTTACCGGTTTAGTCGACTGGGAATGCGTCTCTATCCATCCTGCATAGGAAGCGACAGAGTATCCCTTCTTCCTGAGAGGTATTGACGTGCAAGAGCCACCACCGCCCCCAATACCAGGGACTATCGAGCCCGAACTCCGTGAAATACGGAAGGACTGGGAGAAGGTTCGCCTGCGACGCCTGTACACACAGACGTTACAGAATGATAATGAAGTGTCACCAGATATAATGCGCAAACACAAGTTTTCCGATTGCCTAGAAAATATTGAAATAAATTGGACAGCATCTCGATATTGGGCACGAGGGGTGCTGCAAAAAAGCCAGGTCAATGAAGAAGGAACCACACCCAAGACACCAGACTCAAAACGTCAGACTTGATGCCACCCTTGATGGCTAAGTGGCCCTTGTGGGTGACGCCATAGCATCGATGCAGGTGCCATCAATGGTGATGCCTACCCCCAGCGATTGCCTCCATTAACATAGCCATTTATGCCAAATGTTGGTTTGTGATACGTTAGCCACCTGCGTCCCGACTTATGTACGCCTCAGTCTCTCTACTAGACTTTAAGGGCCCCTACAGTACTTCAAAATTTAAACATGCAAGTGCCCCGATCGCAGAAAAGGCCAGTACAGCAACGGAGCTGGTTCTGTAGTCCGCAAGAATTATACTGCATCCCACAAGGCTGTGATCACGGTTCTTTTGTTAAATCTCCAAGCGAAACACTAGTCGCCAGATCATGGAACACGTACTGGACGCATTCCTTCATTCAGGTTGGCTACGGACTCAGTTCTCGGGGCAGCGACACTAAAACCAACAAACATAGTGAGAAGCACGTAGTAAAGCTTCATTTTGATCCTGCTCGGTATTATTGATTGCTCCTAAGATAGTGCAGGTCGGCAGTGTCTTAATAGGATCGAGAAAGATATCGTGTTAGAGCTCGGGGAGTTTCTTATGGCCTTCCCGACATCATATTCAATGTCCGTTCGGCACGCCATAATAACGTTCCGCGGCTACATTCATCGTTATGTTAGGGATTTTGAGCACTCGAAAACATGTCGCACAAAACGGTCATTTTACGCGTGACAGAATACGCCTGCACAGTGTCGCATTCTCTGTGTGTCGGGGCTTTTTCGGCTCCACTAGTATACCGACGACCTCGCACTGGCGACACGCATTGACATTTAAAGCTTCCTGTTGCAGGTCTATCGCGGAATTGCTCCGTTTGGTCCACAGACTTGTACAGATAGCACAGCCATGATGATTAAACGATTTATGCATTGCCTTATGAAACATTTAGGCATAGCAACATATCGTTGTGCGCAGCTATAAACAAGTGATTCCCCTACAGGCTCGAATTTTCACATTTCCTCCCTTATACTGAAGAAAAAGCCGCGCCCCGGATACCCAAGTCCCAGCGGTACTGAATCGGTATTGCTTCGGTGTTTCACTACAGACACCTCTTGTGACGCTTCCTTGGACCGGATATGCTGCTATATCATCTAATCAATATGGCGAAGATGGCAATACAAATTAACTGGCAGCACGTCAACGAGAAATTCAAAATACCAGGCGTCGAAGTAACCACTCCACCAGCAGAAGAGTGAAGAGCGATATGCAAGAATACAGCTGCGGTGATCTATATAGGCTCAATGACATGGGGTTCCGTACATGGTGGGAAGCGGCACGATGTAGGTGCTGCCTACTATTATCAGTAGTTGTCCTATTTCAGCTCTACCCAGTAGTTTCGTCGACCAACGCTAGTTAGGGTTTCGTCTACAATGCTGTCGGTATGCGGATCATTTTCAGTGATAAATGGATACGGAATAGAGGTACGTCGTTTGAAAGGTAAACAAGATCTTAAATCGAGGGCAACCCTATGGATTGGTCATGGAGCTAGGGACACGCCGTTGCTCGGAATCTCGGATCCAGGGTCATTTGCCTTGATCTCGGAAGTGAGATACTAATGGCTCTAGGTATAAGCTATGGAAGGAATATTGTTGGCGCACTGCGGATGCTGTAGGGACAACGCAGCCACGCTTCCAGTGAAACCCAGAAAAAGACCTCTTTAAGGATGAGACCAAGGCCAAATGTAGCTTCAGTCATGTCACTCTCATAATCCAAGGTTGCTGTCCAACGTTGGCCCCGGTGGTAGTGCTTACATTGTGAAGAGAAACAGAAGTTAGACAATATCCTTGCCTGCACTTGCGTCAGACTTTACCAAACAGTGGGATGACAGGATGTCTTTGTACGACATAAATAACTTCGGCGGTGAAGTGGCAGGAGCTCTCCGTGTAACATGCTGCCGACGGAAAACAGATAAAGAAAGAAAGAAGACGAAGAAAACTGGAAATTCGCCAATGTTGCTATGGTGCTTCCCAACACCCAGCCACCGGTCAAGATATCAACCTTTCCAGCGATCCCTACTCGAGCCAGGAAATGACCGTGCAAGCCTAGCGACTTGGACTGTTTGGCATTGGGCGTCAACGAGCTCTCAATAAGTACGACCCTTGATAGAAAAAGATAATTGTGCGTTAGGGCTCCTTATCAGTGGTTCTCTCTATTGCCACAGTTTCAGTAAAGACCCCTCTTGGGTGTATAAAAACTTTCCATGACGCTCTAGACAGAGGTAAAGAGGAGGGAAAATTACCAAAGTCGGCGTGGATGACATGGTTGAAAGTGGAATATGAGTGGTGGGATTCAACCTTGACAATGACCATCGCTTTAGGAGGCCTGTCAGATAATGTGACCTGGTGTAGCCCTCGTTGACTGTCTTTCCCTTACTTGGTCTTGCCTAGCATGTCAATTGTTCAATTTCTCCAGTCGTTCCTTCCCTCCTGGTGGTTCCTTAGCAGTCGGAGGTGGGCTTACCGTCAGCCTGTCGTTACTTGTGTGATTTGTTTCTCTTTCTCTTCTTATCATTCACTTCACCTCACTTTGCCTTTCTTATTGCCCCCCAGCAACCGCAGAGTAACCACTTCAGTATTTTCTGTACAACAATCATTATAGTGAACAGCTCTGCATTATCCTTTTTTACGACTCTACGACAACAAAGTTTCATCATGAAGCTTTCCATTGTCGTACTGGGCACCGTGTTGGGGACAGCCCTGGCTGATGTGCCAACTATTGTCGCGAAGGTGGGCGCTAAATGGAGGATCGTAACTGTCGTACAACAACGCTGACAGTCACGCTTGTTAGGGATCCAAGTTTTTCTACAGCAACAATGGCACTCAGTTGTAGGTATACAGTTCCACCTTGAATGTTTGGCTCCTACTGACTGGTTGATTCTCAGCTTCATTCGCGGCATTGCTTACCAGCGTACGTGACCACTTCCTCTCTGTGTGCCCTGTGCTATCTCATTAACCATAATCGCCATCATCAGAGGAACACACGGGCGCAGGTGACACGAAATACACCGACCCCCTTGCGGATCCAGCGGCTTGCGAACGCGACATCCCATACTTCACCAAGCTGCGCACCAATGTAATTCGGACGTATGCTGTTGACCCATCAAAGAACCACGATGAATGCATGAAGAAACTCGCTGATACTGGCATCTACCTCATCTCTGATCTTTCCTCTCCGACCGAGTCCATCGAGCGGGAAAACCCCAAATGGGATCTTGACCTCTACAAACGGTATACAGATGTGATTGACGCGTTCGCAAAGTATGACAATGTTATTGGATTCTTCTCCGGAAATGAGGTTGCCAATGCCAAAAATAATACGGCGGCGATTGCCTTCGTCCGGGCAGCAGTCCGGGATATGAAGGCCTACATCAAGCAGAAGAAGTACCGCGACTCATTGGCGATCGGATACTCTACCGATGACGATCAGTGGATGCGTGCCGATGTTGCAGACTACTTGGTCTGTGGAGACAAGGACAGCCAGATTGATATGTTCGGTTATAATATCTATGAATGGTGTGGGAAGTCTTCCTTCAAGGAGTCTGGCTACGAGGAACGTACCAAGGAATTCTCCAATTACCCCGTTCCCGCCTTCTTCTCGGAATATGGATGCAATAATCCTCGACCTCGGCCATTTAATGATGTACCAGTGCTCTATAGCGACCAAATGAATGATGTCTGGAGCGGCGGCATCGTGTACATGTACTTCCAGGAGGACAACGACTATGGTCTGGTGACCCTGGATAAATCGAAAATCAGCACCATGTCGGACTTCAACAGCTTGTCGTCTCAAATTCAAAAGGCGACCGCAACGGGTGTGAAAAGTGCCGACTATCGCCCGACTGCCAGTGCTCGGACGTGCCCCAAGGTGGGTGACGACTGGCAGGCCAACGCTAAAGACCTTCCACCGACCCCCGATGCAGATCTCTGCAGGTGTATGGAAGAAGGCCTCACCTGTGTGGTCAAGGACTCGGTGTCGGAAAAGGAGTATGGAAAACTTTTCGGAATGATCTGCGGGGTTGAGGGCGTCTGTGATGGACTCGCCCGTGATGCGATGAAAGGGAACTTCGGTGCATACGGCATGTGCAGCGCCCGACAGCAGCTCTCATTTGTCCTCAACCAATATTATCAGCAACAGAGCAAGGAAAACCAGGCTTCGGCGTGCGACTTCAAGGGAGCCGCCTCCACCAAAAAGGCGAGCAAGCCCACGGGTACCTGCTCGTCGCTGCTGGGACAAGCTGGTTCTGCCGGTACTGGCACGGTCTCGTCTAAGCCAACCGGCAGTGGCAGTGGCAGTAGCAGCTCCTCCACATCAGACTCTGCTGCCGGCCTCATGGGAGCACCACGATCCGTTCAGGCTGGTGCTTGGCAAATCGGGGGTTACCTAGTGACGGCGATGGTGGCTGGTGCTGGCATGGTCGTGCTGTGAGCAATTATTGCCTATAATGACTTCACTCTCCTGATGTGGGTTCATTCCTTTTGTGTGTATCCAACTGTTTTGCATTCTCAGTCCACGTTTAACTTTTTACCCACTGTACCTTACTGCTATTCATGACAACCGTTGCGTTACTTGGCCGTATTTACTAGAGATGCTTCAAATGAAGACGTAGACAGGTCCTTCGCGAGCTTTTGGCGCACCTGGTATGCACATACCATTGGAGGGCGTCTAGGATCGATCTCAATCGAGGAATGTGAGATTTGCCCACGAGAAAAATTGTCGTATGGACATAGACGCGTAGAGGGCATGGTTACCCGCAGATAAGAGTGGTTGCGGGTCAGCTAGACCCTACTACTCGCAGTCTAACTCCGCCTGTATTGACTTGGCGCAATGGTGTGATGGGGTTGGATTGTTTGATGGCGTACCCGTCGTCTATGTACGTGGTTTGCTCTTCCCAGGTCCATCTTCCTATTCGTTAAGAAACACAGTCGCAGGATGAGTCCCCCTAACGTATTCTTCCAATTGCCGACTGGCGGGTGGCTAGAGCGCACTGGCTGGACATCCCTGGGCGCAAATCTACCATTCTGCTGACGACTGGAAGGATCGGGGTACATACGACAATAAATTACACTCGCCAGTAGGAGAGATCTTTGTCCCTATAATTAATTGGGGTAATTTGTGAGCTCGAGGGGCGCTTTGGTGGCGGACACGTCTGGCTCCCTGGTTGGTTGGTTTCCTTATCTAGCGCGTCGTATTCGATGCCGCCAGACGTTGGCACGGCTGACTGGGCACTGGGCGCCTTAAGCGGAGTACTCCTTATATAAGGACGGTGGAAATCTCTCTTCTGCAATAACCTCCCAAGGTACTCACTCTAACAAATGCCAATGCAAGGACCGTTCAAGTGGAGCCAAAACCAAGCGATTAGGTCCAACCATGATAATGGACACGCAAATTGCTGATCTGGCCATAATTGGTGCTGGTAAATTCACCCCTCTCATATCCTTAGACTCTTTTACCCTATAAACATTGATCGCGACAGGCTGGCACGGTCTCGCGGCCGCCAAAACAGCCCTCGCGCTCGATCCCAGTGTCAATCTGGTGGTTCTGGATGCCGCCGCCTCAGTGGGGGGTGTCTGGGCAGAGGAACGCTTATATGCGGAACTCAGGACGAATAACCGACTGGGATCATACGAATATGGTGACTTTCCTATGAGGGACAACATTCCCGGTTTGGTTAAACCCGGTGAGCATATGTCAGGTAGAGCGATGCATGAGTATCTGAAAGCGTACGCTGCCCACTTCGGGATCCGCGACAAAATTAAGTTGAATTGCAAGGTTGACAGCGTGGAATACTGCGAGGGAGATCATGGAGGGGGAAAGGAGTGGGTCATTCAATGCACAACCACAACAGAACCAGGACACGAGAAGAGCAATACTATCCGGACGCGGAAACTGATACTCGCTACGGGGCTTACCTCGCAGCCGCGTATTCCTACATTCTCTGGCCAGCAATCTTTCGGCGCGCCATTGTTCCACGCAAAAGAATTCGCCCGTTACCAAGACACCATCTTCGCTAAACCCAGCAATGGCAACACAGGCGACCAACATGAAGGCGCCCGTGACGACCACAGACCAATCACGGTTCTCGGCGGAAGCAAATCCGCGTGGGACACTGTCTACGCCTGCGCATCAAAGGGACACCGCGTCAACTGGGTCATTAGACCCTCTGGGACTGGGCCCGCGTGGGTGAGCCCGGCCGCTATTTTCTCGCCCTTCAACCTCCTCCTCGAAAGCCTCCCTGTCGTGCGTGCCTTGGGCTGGTTCAGCCCTTGTGCCTGGGTGAGCCATCCGATACGCAACTTTTTACATGGGACATGGCTGGGCAGTATTATTGTGCGTCTGTTTTGGGCCTCCCTGGAGTGGGATATGGTTCGGGTCAATCGATACAGCGATCATGAGGAGACGGCGAAGCTAAGACCCTGGTTTAAGCCTTTCTGGGTGGGGACCGCGGTGAGTATTATCAATTTCCCTGGTGATTTCTTTCGATTGATCCGGCGGGGACTAGTGAAAGTGCATATTGCCGATGTTGAGCGGCTGGAGCCTTATAGGGTGGTTCTGTCCAACGGCGGCGACACGTTGGACACGAGGGCACTTATCCTGTGCACAGGCTGGAAAGTATCTCCAGGCATTCGGTTTTTGCCGGATGGAACCGAACAAGAGATGGGCTTCCCTTGGGCTGCGGACCCAATTGATGAGGAGCTGGTTAGGCAGGCCCGCAAAGACATATACACGCGTCTGCCCACGCTCCATACCGGCCTAGAGAGAAGGACCTACCACGCGAAGAGTGCGGAGGGTCAAGTAGACACTAATGAAACCGTTCTGCACCCCTTCCGTCTCGCGCGCTTCATTGTTCCCCCAGGACTATGGGACGACCATAGCATCGCCTTCCTAGGGACCGTAACCACGTTCAACACGCCCTTGGTTGCCGAAGTGCAAGCCCTGTGGGCGCTAGTCTACCTTAACCACGGCTCGGAGCTTCACCATCATCATCAAGACAAGGAGTCAATAGTTAGCGAGACAGCACTACACACAGAGTTCTGTGCGCTGCGCTCCCCGGCGGGCCATGGGGTGCGGACTGCCGACTTTGTCTTTGAGGTCATGCCGTATTTTGATCTCTTGCTTGGGGATTTGGGCTTGAGGACTGCGAGGAAGGGGTCGTGGTGGGAAAATTTGTTTGTTCCGCATCTGCCGAGAGATTATGCCGGGTTGGTGGAGGAGTGGAAGGCGCGACGATCTATATCCCTGGCGGGGCGGAAGATAAAGACTACTTAGGGCTATAGAGAAGACTTTGTACGTGGTGGTTCCGCGTTACTGATCATGGTAAATACTTTGATAGGTTTCATTTACGGACGTTAGCACAAGGGATCCAAATGACATTAGCCACAAGGCAGACGGCTTGAATCTAGATTATATATCATCTTAAACCCACTCAACCAAAATGCCAATGACATCAAGGTCGCGCCTTGACTACCATACCCCCAAGATATCACACTAATAAATGTTGAACACTGTTAACGGCCTGATTTAATGTAAACCGTGACCTTCATGAGATAGATCACTAGCCCTACGACGGGCCAGCCTGACCGCATTGAGCCCAATATTCACCCACCATGTATTCCGGTCAGTGGTTAATAGACTCGCGCGACCTTTGCGGGTGGCTCGCGTGTACCCAGTTGAACCCCAGTTGAACCCTTTGTTTAGCGTTACTAAGCAACGTCTTGGTCTAAGCTAAGCCGCTTTTGGACTAGAATATTGATAAAGAACAAACACAAAAAATATACCATATTTCGTAAACCACACGCGTATCTTCAAACAAGCTCATTTTAACATGACTCGATCTTTCACTTTGTGATATACATCACTATATTTGTCCTTCTCTTACGGAGTACACAATACGGAAATAGCCAAGAGAAAAAACAAGATGGTATCCTCCTGGCGAGACGGTCTCGAATGCTGGATTAGAGAAAGTTTTGGCTAGCTGGATCCAGCAGGGGTCTAGGGCTGAGCCTTGCCGCCTTGCGGGGCATACTCTTGAGACGTTGAGATGCGCAGTGAGCCATGGGATGCTGGTCATGGCTCAGCGGTGGGAGCATAATAGCTTGTTTCAAAAGTCCATTCATCTAGTACATTGCATTGTCTGTGTAGCTAGAGATTATGGCAGACAGCAATTAAGCTTGATTGTGTTGGACACTCCCGGCTCATATTGGGGGTTTTCCGGAGTAGATCGCCCGCCGAATCGAGAGGCCTGTTCCAATGGGCCAAGGTCTTATCAGTAGTGTTTGATTGAGCTGGGTAGAGACGGACGAACTCACTGAGTCGCTGTATGGTGTGATAGCCTTGCATCGCCCTCCACCATGTCATTTGGCTAAAAGTCACAGGTGGCTGAGGGGAACCCTGTCCGAATGGGGATAAAAAAAGATTAGAATGCGGGAAGGAAGCCAATCAGACTGAAGACATGGGTCTAAGCCCCGGGATCGACAACCACTCAGGCACTGCCTTCGTGTTGGAGCGCTGGGTTGCACCAAAAGAGGTTAGCGTTGCTGTAGGGTGAGATTCGACCCCAAAGTAGATATAAACATGGAGAACGCCGACGGTCTCAAGTTCATCTTCAATTTACAATCACTCTTCTACCCCACTGCACTACTATAAGAAGCCTTACTTCACTGTCTATACTCTCTCAATACTGTACACAAATCACAAAATGTCTTTTGAATCAACCGAGGAGAAAACGAGAGGGTTCTCGCACCCGATTTACTCATCTCACGAATTTAAGATGTCGCAGCAACAGCACCACTGTCCTAGCTACAATGAACCAGTACCACCTCCGTATGCTGGACAATTTCAGCCAATGCCACTAAACCCGCAATATGGATACCCTCCCCAGCCGTATGCCAGTCATCCACAACCAATGATGGGCAACCCCCAGTACCCTCCTCAGTCGCATCACACCCAAAATGCAACGCGCTCCCTGAAAGTCGAGTTTTCCAGTTTATCGACAAGACACATGGCCATCAATGATGTTGGGCAAGGCTCGTTGCTCTGTACGGTCGACCTGCACAACCGAAACCCACAGATGGAATTCAAGAATGCCGCAACGAACAATACCTTCGCCACGGTGCATATGCGGACTTTCAAGCCAGAGATGGACATCAAGCTCCACGGTCGTGACATTCATCTTCGCGTTAACCGCTCCCTGAAACCCGAAACAACGTATCACTCGATCGCGTTGCCCACCATGTCTTTTACATGGAAGACCTCTAGCGCTTGGAAGTACCTCACTTTTGAATGTGTGGACCAAAACAACGTCACCGTGGCCAGGTTCAAGGCGGCTTCTTCTTTCTCCATGCGCAAGCTCGGTCAGTTGGACATTCTGATCCCGCAGGCTACCAGCGGAGCCGCTATGGATGAACTGATGCTCACGGGCGTGTCCTTTATGTACTACCAATACTTGAGTCATATACGGAGCACTACTGTCGCTGTCACTGCTTGAGCCATCACTCTACAATCCACGGATTTTACGGTGTTGTGGTGATTTTCTTTTCTTTAGATTAGCATATCTATTATTATATTTCCTTTCTGTCTAGCGTCGCATTTTTTTGTTTTCCTACCGAATCCCTTTCTTGCTTCTGTTCTTCTGCTTTCTATTATTTATTCCTGTGTCGGGACAAAGTGACGAACAAACGGGATGGCATGTTGGATTATCATTGGAACAAAATACCCTGGCTTGTGTATCAAGAACTTCAGCATAATTTAAGCGAAGACCAATTGAATGCAAAATTTAAGATTAAAAAAACACCCCACCTTGGCTTGTTCTTGTTATTTTGCCCCGTGGACGGTCCTATTGGCTAATGGCCAATGATCCTAAAATCTTACAGATTATGAGCTGAAAGATTCCGCACTCACAGCCTCAATGCCAGCCTTGCCAAGAGACGGGTGAAGGCTTGGCATCCGTTATATCTTATCAGGCCGATAACGAGCCATTTCCCCCCCACAATGCGCAGCTGACAGTGAACATCATGCCCGGAGTACCATCAGGAAGAGCGTGTGAAGGATGTCGTCGACAGAAGAAGAAGGTATGTGGTGTACCTATCTTCTGATATAGCGTCGGTGGCTTAAGTCTCGGTTCTAGTGCGATGAGAAACAACCAACCTGTGGACGATGTCTCCGATTAAACATACCATGTATTGGATCCGGACAGCGGAGATTCAAGTTCCAACAGGAGTATACCATGCCGATCATGGTGAAGAAAGGAAAAATCAAAGGACACTCTCCCAAGGATCAGACAAGCTCCAGCAGCGACGAGGAGCGTACAGAAGTGTGCCGGGTGTCCCCGCACCCAAGCAGTGCCTTGACGGTATTAACCCAAGCTTTTGTCCAAGCTATACACCCGTCAACGGACATCCGATGGAATCTGGTGTGGATGTATGGGGGTTTTCTGCGGGATGTGCCTGGTCGCCTGGGCACAAACGAGGCCCTGGACACCGCCGCGGATGCAGTGATCTGTATGCATAGGGAGTTCTGTACTACGCGGAAGGTGTCTGTTAGGGGGCTCAGTAAGTACGGTCGTGCTTTAAATACCCTCCATACCTATCTGGATGACCCGGTCAAGGCGGCCAGCACCAACACGCTATGCGCGGTCACGATACTCTTGCTCTGCCAGGTTCGTCACTCCTGATACTGTGGGATGAGGCTGTTGCTGATAATTGGTAGGGTTTCCTCCCCGGTAAGGGTAAAGTGCAGTCGGGCCATGCAGAAGGGGCTGCACAGATTCTGAAGGCGCGGAAGAATTTCCGACCTCGAGATGACTTCGAGGCAAAGCTACTGCTGACGCTACGCGGTCCTGTGGTATGGCTCCCATGAGTAAAAAGCTGGGATTGATTACTGAATCGAGCAACAGCTCTTCGAAGGTCTATACGTCAACAGCATCGACCTTAGCGGTGCAGAGTATGAAAGTCTGGTTGAAAGCGACATTGATGCGGGCACGCCAGACGGGCATATGATGCGTTGTCTTGCACGAGTGCCAGGGATCAGAGAACGCATTGCATCGACGATGCCGGGTGATGCTGACTTTGAATCACTACGACACGAAACTCGGGCCCTCTATGAGAGCTATCAACCAATCCTGACGGCATTACAAGCCAGAACGACTTCGATCGAGACGCCGCTTGCCACCGGGTCAATGTATCGCATGTGCACACTGCTTCATGCGCACTATCAACGCATGTACGGCCTTGGTCTTACCGTGGCCATTATCCTGAACTGTTTGGCCCGGGCATTGGACCCAGACGACCCAACGCTTCACGTGGAATCAACTTATTTCGCGCAGGAGATTGTCCTTTTGTCGGATAGTCAGGTCGCATTTCGTCCCTTGGGGTCCTTTTATATGCTGGTCTGCTTGTTGACAGCGAGAATGGGTACCACGGACAAGATAATCCGGACTACGGTGGAAAAGGTCCTGGATGACTATCAGCGCGACTTCGATGGGGGACGTGCCGCTGAGACGATTGCAGAATTTGAGGAAAAGATACGGCACGTGTCGGTTTTTTCTGCGAATTAAGAGGACAATGCAGTGAGTTGCAGGGAGTATACTACTTTAGTTGAAGTCTAGCATAGCGCATCGTTCATTCTTGTTTTTAGCATTACCTAGCTTTACATAACAGATCTGCATTAGTTAATCCATGTAGCCAGGATGAGAAAGATGTAGAGACAATCGCAGTCAGGAAAGATGCAAACGTCAGATTGGTAAAAATACAGAGCCATGAATCTATTTACTGATCCTTCGGCTTTTCTCCGATAGTCCACTTGTTCAGTACACCTACACCGGCATTGAGATACGTCGCAAATCCGAGCCACCCGGCGTAGGGAACCATGAGCCAGAAGGCGGTCCGATCTGTCTTCCACCAGGTCTGCATCAGCGCCGCCACGTTCCCACCCAAGAGTAGTATATCCGCCAACGCCCAGGCAGGGCGACGGATGCCGAAGAAGAGGGGCATCCAGAGGTAGTTGAGAGCTAGCTGTGTTGTATACAGCGTTTCCCAATTCGTACCCAAGCTCTGTGCAGCGGTGGAGGAGGTCAGGGCGCTATATCCGGTCACTGTCGCGTGGTGAGCGGCGTATCCCATGGCTCCGTAGAGGACAGTCCACATTGGGGCGAAGAGCCATGCGGGCGGGTAGAAGGCCGGCTTTTGGAGTGATTTGTAGGTTCGCTTGGTTCCTCCCGCGCCTGTATAAAGTTATGACGTGTCCGATCCCATTATTATTACTCTCTCCCTAGGTGTAACTCACGATTGACCAGATAGCCGACCAACATTCCAACCGTGGTAGGAGCTGTGACGGAAAGGATTGGCGAGGTGAAGACCTCTCGGGGAAGTGCGATCGACCAGGCCATCTTGGGTGATCAATTGTGAGGCTCAAGAAAAGCGAGAGTGAGCTTCACGAAGATGGTGGGTTGGAAATTCCTTGACGCGGCGAGTGCCTTGGTTATAAATGCGTCTCGGTAATTGACGTCATCGCCGCTAATAGTGCGGGTAGATTAAACACGATGATCCAATGACATTGCGACAATGACAATCGATCGTAATATCCCGAAGCTGTCTCCAAGCGTGAGAGCGATTTTCTCTAGTTTCTCGTGTACTGTCAATGGACAATCTGGTGTTGGGTTGTATCCTGTGCTTCTCACTGATGGCATTTCCTGGCAAGTGCAAACATGGCAAACACACAAGACTTATCTTATCGCCATGTGATGTCACGGGATCCCGATATGAATGCCGAGTTTCCGGATCGGGAGTGGATCCTTCAGTCATTAGAGTTAAGCATGGCTCCGACATGAATGGTCACTGCGAATCCTTCCTCAGTTCACACTCTTAATTGTCCAAGTGAACTTATCTATGACCAACTGAATGAGTCAATGAATGCATAAGTGATATGAATCACCGCAGTCCCGATGTGCAGCGCCAAGAGATTGATCGTGTGCTGCAACTAAAGCGGAAGCAGCGCGAGGCTAAGGCCTGTTATCCTTGTCGCCAGCGCAAAGTCAAATGCGATAGTGGTCACCCTTGCAGAACATGTCAAAAGCGTGGCCATCCACATATCTGTGCTTATGATGTGTCGAAGGACTCGTCGCGACACTCTTTTCCCCAGTCGGGGAGGGTGGATCCCGTTCAAGCATCGCCGTCGCATCAACAAGCCGGCATTACTTCCCCGCTGACTCCATCGCCGTCGGCACTTAATGGAGCGGAGACCGAGCGAGCGCAACCGCTGGATGGGCCTTCATCATCGGGAGCCGCTCCGCGTTCGGGGTCGACTAGCCGTGATCGCTCGTCTGATTATGTCTTCTCTGGGCAGAACTCGGTGGTCTCCATTCTTCGGCTCCAAGACCCCGACGGGTCCATCGCGCGAGAGGCAGGGTCTGTGTTGGGCCTGCAGAACACATACGAGTATTATCCATTCCTGGACATTAAAACACCCACGGATCGTTGGTGTGCACTTTTGGACATTCTCCCTCAGAGAACGGAGATTTTAAAGTAGGCTCGACCTCCATCAGTGACAGGAAACGAATGATGTTAATGCGTTATAGATTTTTTCATCACCATCGCTTGTCGGCACACCCTTTCAATCCGATCTTGGTAGATATTGATGGAGTTGAATCCGCTATATGCACCTTTCTGGAGTCCGTTGCATCCGGGGAACTGAGTAACCCAAACAAAATTTCGGAGCGCTGGTCTTCGGACAAGTCGATTGGCCATATCAGTCTCCTTTTGGCGACCTTGGCCTCAGGCGCTCACTTCTCTGATCTCGAAAACCCACAACGCTCGGAAGTATGCCAGGATCTCGGTATGGTGCTGCGACTATTTTCTGCTGGAGCCAGTCGCTAATGGTGAACAGCACGTCGGTCATTCCAGGCTCTGAGATTGGCAAATTTCCTTTTCCGACCCTCCCTGGACATTGTTCAAGCCATGCTCATTTTGGGGAACATGTTGCAAAATAATGGCCAATCGGACGCAGCCTGGGCTTTGCTTGGGACCACCGTCCGCTTAGCCCAAGCTGTCGGCTTACACACCGAACGCGGCACTTCACATTTACCAGAAAGTGTCCGTTTGAAGGCCAAGAAGCTATGGTAGGTCGTGAGCCAGTGACATTGACTTCGATGCGCTAACCCGTCAAGGTCCATGACTGTTTGGCAGGACTGCTTATTGAGCCTCTGCTATGACCGTCCACCAGTGGTCTCCATCTCGGGTTGGCAGCAGAGCATTAGTCCCACCTCTGCACTCGCTTTGTCATATACGGATGTGATGCATTTTCTTTGTCAGTTGGGCCTCGATATTGCCAAGGTTCAGGAGCCTGAGCACTGGGACTTGACACGCGCTACTGAGCTATTGGGCGCATTAGATAATGTCTACAGTCGTGTCCAGCCTCATCTACTCTCCAGAGAGCATTGCCATTGCTTACAGGAGCACCAAGAGCACCTCGCTCTTCGGATGCACATGTCATTTTGCGTGTCAGTGCTCTGTCGGCCGACCATCCGAAGTTCTCCGAGCCATTTGGATGACCCTCGCTACAGTCGCCTACGACTTCGAGCCAAAGATAGTCTTGTGAGTGCATCGAATGCATTCTTGGACTTCCAAACTCTGAGCATTGTGCCCTTGCGAACCTGGTCAATGGTACATACAGTCTTGAGCTCCACATTGCTCCTCTGCATCTGGCAGGAAACTCGAAATGACAATGAATGTCGCGACTTGCAGCAGAGAGTGATCACGGTGTTCTCAACGGCAGACCCTGCAAGAAAGGACACTATCGGTGGGTCAGACGACGGACAGTGGCTGTCCGCGCGACATATCCGTGCCCTTGTTGCCCTGAGAAATGCGGTGCGCAATGCACCGCTCAATGCAGCTGGCCAAGATGGTAATGGATCGCATGGGGAAGAGCAAACTACATGTCCACCCTTGAACCCTAATGTAAATGAACTTGTGGCGCAAGATCCAATGTTTATGTCTGGATTCGACCTGGGCGGAGGTTTGACGACAGGGGATGGAAACTAGTAAGTCGGTTCCATCGGGTCTGTGTCATCTGGACATTGACGAAAGACAGTTTCCCAGAAGGCGTACTCGACAATACAACGGACTTCTCTCCGTTGACCTACCTGGATTCCATTATGAACGGTAGGTGACCCCATGTGTCTCAGGTATCATGTGCTGACATTGTTAAAGTTCCATTATTCAATATCTCCGAAGACAATGCATTCTTACAATAGCTTGCTTTTATCGCGACGTTCAAATTCAGTACTGATTCCCAAATACTGGTACTATCAACGCACCCTATTGCTATTCCGCCAACTAGCCGAATCAAACTTATGCACACGTAAGAATACTAGACGTTATGTCTTCATCCTAAACAGCAAGTCACCGGGTCTTATATTGTCCGCAAAAAATGGAACTCGCGACTTACACGGCCCGAGGCTTTCCATTCCGATGGTAGATGTCACCGGCCCGATACGCTCGTACGACCTATAAATCACTACAGCTCTTCGCGCCAGTCAGCACAATTTCCCTTCCGAGGTTTCGAAAGTTTGTTGCGCGATGCCTTTACTTCTTGAACGCATCGTATCGAAAAACCCTGTTCACATATGTCGTTACTTTCTGTGAAAACAAACTATTATCATTTAATCATCATACTAATAAGCGAAACTGCTGTTTATATGTATAATCTAATGTACACATAATTTATTCCTGTTTTCTGAATCCCAAAGCCTCCCACTGGGCCCTCACCTTGGCCTTGATCTCCTCTGGATAGGAGTGCTCAAAGTCCGCAGCTTCCCAATCAGCACCTGTGGTATACTCCGTGGGCATCAGAGCGTCAGAAACAACCTTGCCACCTTTGGTGGGCGAACCCGTGCCGTGACCCATGTATGGGATAAGGGGGAAACCACGGACGTCTTCAAAGAACATTTCATCTGCATTGGGCCGACACCGTGTCGCGAATGCCCACATGACATCTTTCCACTCATACGGATCAATATCATCGCCAACCAGGACCAAGCGGTGGATAGTGTACCCGGCCTTGTGGTTAAAGACCACGTCTCCGACCCATTTTTGAAGCTCTTTGGGAGTTAGCTTCATTTGACGAAGCTTGGCGGTGTCGACCTTGAGAGCTACCCAGGTAACCTGTGCCTCGAAGGGAGAAAAGGTGTCGGTGATAGGGAGGCCGGCCAGCTGGCAGATTTTGCGAATCTCGGCAGCGGCCAAGGAGCCAATCATAGTATGGGTCTCGTCAGTAAGACGACCGCAGGCGGACATGGGAAGGATGGCATCGGTCCGGTAGGTGATCTTGTTGACCTTGTAAACGGGACACTTGTGGCTATCACCAGGAAAGACGTAGCCGTGCATTTCGCCGAAGGGGCCTTCATCAGCTGTTTCAGTGATGGAGAGTGTACCCTCGAGCACAATCTCCGCATTAGCGGGGACGTACAGATGGTTGGTGTCGCACTTGACGAGCTCCAAGGCGCGACCAGTCATGGCACCAACGTAGCCAGCCTCAGTAACACCATCCGGGATGGGCATTGACGATGCCATGATAGCGGCAGGAGGAACTCCGAAGCATAGAGCCCATGGGACATCCTTTCCCTCCTTCTTCCACATTTGGTGGATTTGCCAAATATGCTGGGGCTCAATAACCAAACCCGTTAGATGGTTCTTGTCCTTGACCATCGCACGGGCGATAGACCAGTTCGTCCATTTTCCATCAGGCGACTGCACGACATGCATGCCGTATGTTTGTAGATATTTGCCGCCGTCGGACTTGTGCACCATTGGCACTGGGAGCGCAGTGAGGTCGAATTCGTCACCTTCAAGGGAATTCTCCTTCACGGGACCTGTCTCAACAATCTTAGGGTCAATAGGAGGTAGTTCCGAGGCGGAGAGCATCTTGTCAAGGATTTCCTTCATGCTGGCAGTAGGGGGTAGGGCCAGGTGGCGGGCGAGCCGGCCGTAGCGGTCACGTTTGGACTTTCTGAGTGAGCCGGGAGCGCCCAGGATACGGAACAGGCCATTCTTTCCCATGCCCTTGAGGTTGTTGAAGAGGGGGGCTTTGTCATCGGTCTCGCAGACAAGACGAGTGATCGCGGCGGCTTCCAGGTTAGAGTCGATCTCGGTGTTGATCTCGACCAGGTCATCGTCGGCTTTGAGGGCTTCGACAAAGGCGCGGAAGGAATGATCGACTTCGTTAATTGCGGCCATGCTTGCACTAATTGGTGAGTTTAATGGCAGGAATCAAAGTTAAGCTGTGGGATGTGATATTATGGTGTGAGTGTTGGTGTGTGGACCACTGTTAGGATGCTTCCTCGACTTCTTATATATGCCTACATCTCGCTCAGTACGGATGACCGGCATTTGCAAATTACCCAAATAGGCCGGGCATAGTACGTTTTTCTGGAATCATGTATAGAATCTTCTCAAATGCTTGTTCATTTTTTGCCGAACCTTGTTCGGGGCCTCGGAGGAGGGCAAGGCTCATTAAGCTTGAAGCTGCTCGGAGCCTCGGAAATCACACGGTGGACTATAGCTGCAACCGCAAGCCCTCACAATGAAGTCTTTCCATATGATCCTAACAGCGAGTTACGAAGTGTGACTACTACAAATGCAGTAGATTATACTTTTCTATCTTATCAGATTACTTGCATTGTGGGAATGCCCAGGTTGCGTAGATGGCTTGGATTGTTTGGGTTGCCTGCATTGCCCCGAATGCTTGTACTACGTAGATGGCTCGAATTGCCGGGGTCGCTTAGATGCTGATATGCCTGCTTAATCAACCTAGATTATCGAGCTTCTCGAACTGCTTGAATAGTGACGATGCTCATCAACCTAAGCTCGCAGCACTCGGAGCCTCGGAAATCGTTCAGGGCATACCCACCACTGATGCAATAATAAATGGGACCAAAAACTGGAAACGCCTCACCCGAACTCTATCCACAGTCTCGGTGGCTCGGTGGCTCGGTGGCCCATGTTTGATGCAGGATATCCGGAATGCTGATATCATTGAGCATTGATTGACTGGTAGAAGATCATCCCGATCCGTTTCCAGATTTTCCTTTACGGCAACTAGTATCCGATATTTGCTATAAATATATAGGCCGCGCAGTGCATTCCGATCATCATCTCATCAGAACAAAATCCAAGACAAACGCAATCACTACTACACCCAATATCAAGTCTTTTGTTGACGCACTCCTAATTTCGACCAACCTATCGTCTCAGCACTGTTAACCAGAATCATAATGCTCTCCTCCTTCCTCCCTTCCGGCACCAACACACCAAACTCCGGTCGTCACAGCCCTGACAACGCATCCGAGACCCCATCAACCACACAATCCGCACCACTCGAGCAAACACCCACCCAAATGCCACCAGTCCCAACCGGCGGTCGACGTAAACGAATCGTCGTAGCCATGACCGGAGCGACTGGCTCAATCCTCGGAATCAAAGTCCTCATCGCCCTGCGCCGCCTCAACATCGAAACCCACCTCGTGATCAGCAAATGGGCCGAAGCAACCATAAAATACGAAACAGACTATCACCCACGGAACGTTCGCGCCCTGGCAGACTACGTCCACAACATAAATGACATGGCGGCGCCCATATCCAGCGGCTCATTCAAGACCGACGGCATGATCATCGTCCCGTGCTCCATGAAGACCCTCGCCGCTATCAACTCCGGGTTCTGTGAAGATCTTATCTCCCGGACTGCTGATGTCATGCTTAAGGAGCGCAGGAAGCTGGTTCTTGTTGCTAGGGAAACTCCTCTTAGTGATATCCATCTTCGCAATATGCTTTCTGTGTCCCAGGCTGGCGCTATTATCTTCCCGCCTGTGCCGGCTTACTATATTAAGGCGGCGTCTGTGGATGAACTTGTGGATCAGAGTGTAGGGCGCATGTTGGATCTGTTTGATCTGGATACGGCTGACTTTGCGAGATGGGAGGGTTGGAAGAAGGATAACTGAAATGGCAACCGCAACGTCTCTTATACCTCGCGATATATATTTGGGCATGATATCGTTTGTGTTTTGAATTTGCATACCACTTTACGGATTTTGCTTTTGGGCGAAAAGGGAAAGATACGGCATGGTCTTGTTTTGCATGGTTTAATTGGGATAGATTGTTAGTTTTGAAAGCATGACGGCGTCACTTGGGTCCAGGCTTTTTAATTTAATTCTACGGGTGAAAATGAAAACAATAACTGCATGTTTGTCTCTTCGTGTGTCCATTGAATGTAGAGTAAAATCACTCGGGACCCTTCGCTCGGTATGTTGCGCAAGCTTGAGCTGTATAGTGACTCTGAGATAATGGAATGCGGAGACGAGGGATTCTCTCACATAAAAGTCTACACCTAATGAAGAGACAAAGTAGTTACATAGAGGAACAGGGACGGGGTGTTTCGATTGCGATATTAATGATTTAGTGGGTAAAGAAGCTGGGCCTGCATGTGCCGGGAAATATTCTACTAAATTAGATTTCCTAAGCCTGTGTCCTTCTATCTATACTCCGTACTCATCTATCCTATTAACCTTCCATGAATAATGGATGTCACCTATACATTGCAACCAGACCAATTACTCTATTGTAATGATCGTGCCCTGACTTCTTATCTCGGTTGACCTTGTAAGATCTAACTTAGATCAAGGTCGACTCGACGGTAGCCAGAGTGCCATTCTCAATAGCACCAGCATGGTGGCGGGCAACCAGTCCGTAAGCGAATTGGTACCTGGAGAAGATCCACGTTAGTACTTTGCAACAGCAAACATAGAGTGGTGGCTACTTACTTGTCAAGCATAGGAAGCACCTCGGTCAAGCCGGGGGTGTTTCTCCAGTCCCTCATGAGATCGGTAACGATACCAAAGATACCCATGAGAGTAACGCCAGCCTTCTCCATACGGCGGTTGGCATCTTCAGCGAGACGGGCATCGAAGGTACCACTGGCCTCAGTGTTGGCGAAGACCTCGTATCCTTCGTCGATGAGAGAAAGAGCAAGGAATGCAGTGCCTGTTCAATGAACCTTTAGTAAATGCCAATGATCGATTGACATGTAAAGATGATCAACTTACAAACTTCAGTCACTATACCACCAATGATCAGCTGCTTCTTGCCAGTGGCGCGGACGGCAGCACGGAACTCCTCGTTGTCCCAGGCGTTGACCTCACCCTGGCGCTGGACAAGGGTGGCGTTGGGATGCATATCCCGGATTTCCTTGAGCAGGAGACCGTTGGGACCGGTGTCGGAGGAGGTGGTCAGAACGGTGGGGAGGTCAAAGACGTTTCCGATGGCGGCGTGAGCCAGCATGTTGTTGCGGAAGTCATTGGTGCTGTAGTCGCGCACCAGCTGGGCGAGGCCGACCTGGTGATCGATGACGAGCAGGGCCTGGCATGCACGGTTAGTATGAGTGTCGCAAGTACGATTTCTCGTGAGGGACAATAAAACATACAGCGTTGTCCTTGTCAATTCTGTTCCACGCCAGAGCGGGGACGGAGGCTCCAAGGAGCGCGATGGTCTGGAAGATCTTGCTGAGCTGCATTTTGCTGGTTTTGTCTTGAGAGATGCTGGAAAGCTATTGTTGCTCACTGGATCTGCTGCTGCCTGGTAAAAGAACCTCCATAGTGAGGAGATATCCTCTGTTTATATAGTGTGCTGAAATTGCATTCCGACGCTAGATTGAACCTGCAACATATGTGTATAGCATGGACAGCAATTTCCCAAATTGGTAATTCTGAAGAAATGACCCTTAGCAACTCTTGTATAATCCTTCGTCAGCGTCTAGAATGATCCCGTATGTCTTGGCATGCACGTTATAGCGGGACTCTCATGGCTTACCAGTGATTATACAATTCTGACAAGCCCTTCTTGGCGGGCCGACCCTTCCCTAATATGGCTTTTTTAACGGATGGAAGTTTTTGCCGACCAATAACACCACGGCAGGAGTAATTAGCTACTGCCCTAATTTGTGAATAATTGACACTTAACGGTCTGGGGTACTAGAGCTCTCGGAGGAATCTACGATACTGCCCTGGATTTACCCACTGTTGGAGATTAGCGTCTTCTTAGCGTCTGTCCATTACTTATGAATACTACGAGGTGGTTTCTTGATAATCATGTGTAACGGTGTACACAGCACAGGGAAATTGGAATCCAAGATGAGTCTGTCCCGGCTCTCTCAGTGGGTCAGTAATTTAATCAATAATACCTATTTCTGGAAGGGATTGATGCAGATAGTTTGTTACCATGGTAGAGGGGTAAACTCATCAGATAAACAGTGTCTATACCTGAAAAGTCCGTCTAGACCTGGCTAGACCAAGACTTTTCTCAGGCAAAGAGGCTAATGCAAGCACTAGCCGTCCAATCCAATCCGGGAGGGCCCTGGTTTCCCGTGTTTGATTCTATTGTCGCGGTCGTGGAATGGAAGATAGTGAGAATAACCCACGTGGTGAGAATATCGGAACTATGTCCTCCAGGATGTAATACGAGGGCCATCTATAATAGGCTGCATATCTCGGTAGCTGTGAGTTACTAAATATGGTATAGTATCATATGACGTTGGTAATCACTCACTGGACCAATGTTAAGTCTTTAATCTGTGATTGTCTGTAAATGCCTTCTCCTTAACTGTGAAAGGTTTGTTGGTTGTCCGCATTTTAGCTGAGTTTAGAATATCACCTTACGGCAAAAGCTTTTATTGAGATTTTTTATCATTTATTTTCTCTCTTTCTCTAGGAGTAGAGTCATACTATGCGCCGGTTTAAGATTATCCTTAACCAGAATCTGCTGTGTTTGGAACCGTGCCGTTTGTCTTCCAGTCATTTCCATCCTCACCCACCTTCCAGTCGGTTTTTATGATGGTTTTATCGCGAGTCGACGGCACCTTACTCATCAATACTCAAGTGGATAAAACCACTAACATTCTCCCTCGAAGAAGCCGGCGGAAGGATATTACCATGGATCGAAACGGTCTGTCCATTCCCACCCACAGCCGTGATGTTCAAGTCGGTGGTGCCAACATATGAGGCCCGGGGATCAATTTGGTAATTGCCAGACAATCCTTCCAGGTTGTCGTATGTGAGGGTCAGATTTGGTGAGCTAAGCTGCCCAAGATGTTTGTCGAATGAACCAGAAACCTGAATTTGACGCTCTTCGGCAATGAATGCACCCTGAAAGCGTTCGCCTAATCCTCTGAGGGTGCCGTATGCGGTCATCTATTTAAAACGTCAGGGAAACTTTCAAAAGTTTGAGAATGGAGGATGATCGAAGTATTGATGGCTTGTAGGCAGGTCTTACTTTGAATTGAGAGGAGGGAAGTTGCCTTTAAATTGAGGTATGGAAGAGGAGTTGTGGGATGATGGTTAGATATGCTGCTTGATGGCCAGGAGCAAGGGACTTATATGTGTTGTACGGCCTCAGGCCAAGAGGTGGGGGTACAAGGTCTGAGCGCTGAGGGCTACATTATCGTGCTCAGGCAATGACAAATTCTCTGCAGGACGGAGGGAAATACAGCAACATCCCATTGGAAACCTTTTCCGTGGTGTATGAGGTTGAAGGAATCCGCGCGGGGTGGTCGCAACGTTGCCACGTAGAGAATTCTTGTTGGCCCCGCCATGATACCCATTGATGATCATTCCTTTCGCTAGCGACTTCTGCCTGATGGCGTGCTTTGCGATTCAGCTCGCCATGAATTGTAACCACAAATTAAGTATTATCGTACACAAGAGGAAGCTCTAACCCCTTGTTGGCCAGAATTTACTGGACGTATCGGGATCTGACGGTTGTCCTTACGGTTGATATCGGAATAAGAAAAGAATATACATCAAAAGTGTTATACGATATATATGGATGTTTCTGGTATGATTTCTCCGTCTCTATAATTCCATTTCCTATTGAGGAGCACAAAACTGCATGTCCATTACTGATTGCTGGTAGACCGTTTTACTGTCATTATGGTTACTAGACTATAGACTATTGCTGTTGAACTACTTGTTGATGTGTTAGCCACCGTGCCAGGAGAAAGAAATCAAATCAACATGTGGAAAATATCAAACAAAGAATATAAATATAAAAGGAGGCCTTGTGGGATTCGTACAGCTAAACTTCGTCGTTAAACATCCAATGATGGATTGAATTCGAAATCATACTGACGCCCGTCCTCGGAATTCATTGATCAGAGCCACAATCTCTGGAACTTCCTCACCAGACTCGGGCGATTTATTATTTTTATTTTCCGGAGAATGTTTGTTCCTCTTCGCCATGGAATTGGGAACTGGAATCTGTGTGTTACGTCTCGAGACGTAGCCGCGTGGTTTCTTGGACCTTGGAGGTACTGGGGGCTTGGATGCACTCGATACAGAGTCCGTCCTCTCATTCGGTGCACCTTGCCGCTGCCAAGGTAGCCTCTCCAGTGGGTCACAGCTCGAATCGATGGGTGAAAGTGGATCGTCAACATTGTGTGGGATACTGATCGAGATGTTTCTGTCGATCTCTTTGCCGATTAGGGCTCGGACCCCTTGGAGAAGTTCTGCGGTACTGCCCGACACCTTGTCTCTCCCAGCGCCGTTCCACTGGACCGTAGAAAACTCCGTTGGACAATGATGTGAGGATTCTATCCAGTTCGCTTCGCTTTGCCTTCGTGCGTGAGACACGGCTTGCCGGTCGACATAGATGTTGATATGTATGGGTGCGCCCCCGAACTGTTGCGTATGACCCTCCACGAGCTGAGCTGCTTTCACTGGAGGGTTGAAGGCGGGTGAGCGAATGTCCGCTGCCACTGATAACATCCAGACATAGAAGGACCAAATCAATTGCCCAAAGATTGCCAGTAAGACGCAGATACCGATAAGGGCACTGTGCATGGTCGTCGCTATTCTAGAGGGAACCTTTTCAAGCAACTGTGTGGAATCAGGGAAGTTAAATGCCCGTTGCTCTGGTTCATTCACTGACTCCATGCTCGTCAACTGAACCGGGGGGATGGTCAGGAGTAATTCCCTGGCACAAACGGCAGCGGCGGCGGCGGCATAGCCATTCCACTGTTCGTTACCGTGAGAGTCGGAATAACTACAGATACCGCGAATAGGAATACAACTGACAGAATCGCATAGTTCTGATGTTTCCCTATCAAAGCACAGTGCATCTAGCTCGCTCGTGAGTTGATCCCTTGAAACAGCATCTTTGATGTCCTTTTCTACTAATGCGATCACTCCATCGTGAACCTCGATTCGATGGTCTTGCCGGGCTTGTCGTTCTATTATCTCAGATGACTGCCGAGGGCATTCCTTGAGGCAATCGCATTCATTAGTGTGGACAAATTGAGATTTGTAGAGACGGTCCGTTCGTGCTTCTGGACGCCTGAATGTCGCTTCGATGGTCGGGGACCTAGTATAGGCATTCTCAAAGCTTTCACTAAGGTCAAGCCCATAGAACAGACGCGTCTTCAGCGCAGTTACTGCATGAAGAAGAGCACGCGGAGGGGACAGCGAATGTCCAGCGAATATGAATCCATCAGATGTTCCCTTTCTGAAGCGATGCTGAACTACCCGAGTTCCAATGATCACGTCTCCGAGGCGCACATCATACTTTGAGCTTGGTGCACCACCGGCAATACCGACATTGAAAACGAAACGCATGGAAGTAAATCTTTTCTGCATATCATCCATCACTCTGGGAGCAGATACCATTCCTGACTGATCGGCAGGCAAGCAGCAACAGATCACGACTTTGTGGCCCCCGATACGTCCCAGTGTGTAGTAGCTAGAAATTTCCTTGGACGCGGGAGTGGCTTCATCGTAGATATCGTCCAGAACTTGGCGCGAGGCGATGTATTCTTTCAAAACCGTACAGACCCAGCCGATCGTAAACTCGCTGTCACTGGGTGGTGTCGATTCACCCATTTCGACGACAATCTGGGTGGTACAACACCAGACGGAATCCCGTGCGATAGATCTTTAAGAGAGGTTATCGCTTGCCTTTCTGGAAGGTTGGTGTTGAGTCCTAAAGCTCGGGAGGTGGCGCGTGGGTATTCCCCTCGATATCGATGCGTAGGGCTAATATGGAATTGCGGGTAATTTCTCCGAATGGTAGTAAGGAACAATAGCGCGGTTCCTTAGCTACAACCTTACATAGCACCGGGTCGCAGAATAATATAGAAATAATTGTCGGACGTGGCATTTTGATGCACTACAGCGGAACTGACATGTATTGCGCTCTGATTTGCGAGACTAGCAAAGATCACCCGGCGCGTAATAGGCTGCATGCTTGCTCGGCGGCTAAGTCACCACGCCAACGTGTCAGAATAAATGCTTTTCCGAATCTAATACAATATCAACTGTCTAGTGATCGAAGCACCTCATGTGGTCTGTACAATATGCAATTTCGGAGGGAGGAATAGGATGGTAGGCGAATGTACAAGACATCCTACTGAAATTATCACTAGGCAATCAGCTTCCGACAACTGTACTAGAGCAAACTTCAGATTGTACACGATTGATACACGGCTCTGTTCCAGCATAACAACTCATACATATCATGTGGTGTACAGTGTCATTATGAATGCGTTTGCCAAAACACGTTGTAAGCAGGTATATGTCCACCTAGTCCCTTCAATACCAAATAGTTCCGAAGATTTTCTTCATCACGTCGTATTCCACATAGTATGGAAGGATAAACCTTTCAACCATACGATCCCACGATGTCCTCCATGGCGGATTAAACATGGCACGATAAAACTCCCAGTATTCAGGCCAAAACCCAGATAGCCCCCAGTCCAGTAGCACAACAGTACCATCAGATCGGACCAGCATGTTACATTCATGGAGATCACCGTGTGTGAACACTATTTTGTGTCCCTTCAGCCCCCGTACGGTCTGGTGCAATATATACTCACTGGCCCAAAAGTTGGATTCCGGGTCGTTTTCGCTTTGAAGTAGCTTCCCTGGAAGCCGGTCTCGCAAAGCTTGGACCTCTGATTCATACGGCCCGTAGCTATACTTTGTATGGTCACCGTAGCCTCCTTCGAAGACTCCATCTCGGCAAGGTGAGTGATCTGGCGCACCAATGAAGTTGCCTTCAATCCCTCGCGTTTGCTGGACGTAGTCCGTTAATTGGGCGAGGATTCTTTGGTGTTCTGTCTCAGAAGCATTGTCCCAGTACTGTTCAAAAGGTGTTCCAGGTTCATACGATATGGTGATGTATCCAGTCCCATCAAGAATACATGCACTCAGCAGATTGGGCACCGCGATGGTGGTACGTTTAGATACTAAATGGAGCGCCTCGGCCTCGGCTAAACGAACCCCATGACCAAACTTCACAAGCATGTCAGTGTCAGCCCAGGCGAGGCGAGCGCCCATTTTGTCCGGTAGGAGGTCCTCGGCATCCTTCAGATCTTCTGGATCCAAGATAATCGTAGGCGGACCAATATCCTCCGAGTAAATGAGACGCAGTTTAGGTTCTTCGGGAGATGTTGTGCATTGTTGACTGTCGGTGGATTCAACACCCTGTGAAGCTTGCCCACACACTGATTCTTTTTCTTCCGTTGAAGAATCGCCGTTGCTTTCTCCTTCTGGTTCGTTTTGTCTGTTCTCCTAGCCTTCGACGTCAAGCTGGAGTGGCTCAATACAATTCAATTCGGATAACGCACTGCGATTTCCTCCGTATTTCGCTGGAATATCAGGGCTAAGGTGAAGAGCCAGGTCCTCCGGCTTTTGTAAAAGAATGGTATTCCGTAGGAGGTATTCGGGGACATCTAAGATAGCGAGGTATTCAGGCGATGGGTAGATAATGTATGTTTTCTCAAGAAGACAGGGGTGGTGCGAATTCATCAGTGCAATTAAATCACTGGGCGCCTCCTGGACCTTCCCTCGAAACAACGTATATCCTTTACGCCCTCCTGGTTTCTGCTGCAGCCGGAATTCGACGACACAATTGGCGACTTGATTGGTCTTCCGGTCAATGTCCATTGGCCGTGAATTGGCTGAGAGAGGAGCAAAGTGGCGAGAAGTTCCATTACGGCGACCCCCAGATTCCTAATGCTGGCAGACGATGAAAGATCTTCGTGCAACGGCGAGAACCCCTTTAAGACCATCTCGTCGATAGTGGCCCACAGAACATAGCTCCCACGAGTTTTGGTAACATAAAATAGGCCTAGCTCGGGTAAAATCGATTTGGCCCTGTCTATGCGGGCACGCGGATTGGATCTGCGCCGCCATTCTAGTGTCTTAGAGAGTGAGTAGCGGGTCTTCGGGAGTTGCAATGAAGGAATGATGGTGTGGTGCTGTAAAAACTGCAGCTGTGTTATCCTTGAGATCTCTTCGCGAGAAGGTCACGGATTGTATACCTTCCGTATAATAATCTCCACGACCCTTGGGTCGCCATCATTTAAATCAGTGCCCCATATCTCACTATGGCGTGCCTCCGTGGTGAGAGATCGTATGTTTTCCAATATACATTGTGTGTTTTCCAGCAACGGAGATTCCAATGTTGTAGACATGACGGCGTGTCTTTAACGGAGGGTATGGCTCTGAATTGGCCTTAGGACATGCCACTTATCGCCATGATCGGCAAGCCTATCGGAGCATTTTTGAGGGCGAATCGAACTGCAATTGGCTGGCTACTCCAAGGTTATGCCGGGGCTTGGCTTGGAAGGGCAGCAGCTCAACCAGAAGTCCGTGGTTGCTAAATATGGCATTATGGACACTACAATTTGGTAGTTATTGTATATACATACTGTTGCTGGGCGATAGCTGAGCGATAAATGGACGTAAATCCTACATCCCCTTAAGGAGCAATTGCGGTCTTGTCTTGGGTGGATAAAAGAGTGGAGGCCATGTCAGGAAGATAGTAGTTCCGTTGCCGAGATTGATGGTCCTGTGACACCTTTGCCTGAGGCAGCATTGATCTAAAAATAGCAGACAATTGTTTGTGCAGTGCAGGCATTTAGATGGTAGACTAGCTCCCTTGATACGAGGCTCGGGATTATTCTAGGAACCTGTCCCCATTCATGGAATGGGGGACCTTCTTGTCAATTGTTTAGTCATGCAAATCGAATTATCTATGGTTCTGACTGTATCGATATACCAGCATCTAGCGAGTGCTGTTGAGGCAGGTATGAAAGGCAACAAGTATCATCCGCCGCCCCCGTATCTTCGACAAATTATACGGCCGTGCGATGCAGTTGTACTGATGCTTGGTGTCTGCCGCTCTGCTCCCGGTGTGGTGCTCGGTTAAATCATCGGTATAATCCATTAACGCGTAGGCATAAACAATTGACGAACCACCTTGCCACGGGCAGGAGTCATCGTTAAGAAGGATTTTCGTAAATACTTCTGGATTTGGTAACAGAGAACGTAGGAAATACATGTTGTTACTCAACTTAGCACTAGTTCAATAGGGCCATGAATTCGAGTGTCTGTTGAACAACCTTTGTGAAAATACGGTTGTTTTATTGTGGTTGATACCTGGGTCAGGGTTGGTGTATGTGCTGAGTTTAGCTCACACCATGATGCACACGGAAAGTAGACCTCGAAATCGTGCATCACTGGGTGCGTCGATTATATGAGGAGGTATTTCCCTGGCCCTCTACTTAGAAAGAGCTCGAACGACGTACTACCGCAAAACATAGATGACCGCGGACAAAGTGCGGAATGTTGTGTAGACTTTTAGAGAAGCATAGTCACCTATTATTCCAATTTCTTGGAGTAAAACTCGTGTGTATACCAGTATCTGTGTGCTCCACCTTGTTTATTTACCTTTGCGCCAGCAACTTTGATCATGTTCTTAGAACCAGTAAACATATACTGTGGCACCTAGTCTGGGTTAATTGCCCTTTCCGGGTTATAAACCGCGAATGCTCCATTTAGCGAATGGTAGTAGGAAAATCATACTCGGGATTGTCTTTCTTCCTACCCCTTTTCTTTTCTTTTCTTTTCTTTTCTTTTTTTGTTTTGCTCCTGCTTTCTCTCTTTGTTTCTCCTTTCATTAGCAGTGGATGGTCTCGTATTGGATACACAGCGTCCTTGTCAGGCACCAGAAGCTAATCTGTGAGCCTCGCCTCGTATTGCTTTTAGTATTTTCCAGGGACTGAGAAATGTGACGGCATAGGGTGACTTAGCGTTTCAAATACTGGATACTACATGAAATGCTGGTGATGATCGTACCTCATTTTATCTACATTACTATGCGGCCGCACCATAAAATGTGAAATCAATAGAACACTTAGTTCGAAGTCTACAGAAGTCGGCTATACAGCAGGACCTTGCCAGTTCTTCACTAGGTGGGCCAGTAGCCTCTGCTGGGCACTGGGGGCTGACTAGTTGGTGAGGTAAAAGGAGAAAGGAAAGGCAGTCAATACGAGACGAAGGCATACGAAGGAATGCAAATTCACAAGTTTGGGAGTCTGTTCAACTAGACCTGTCTATTTTGGTTACTCACAGCAAAGTACAATGCTGTAACTCCTGTGTCGACCTTCATCTGTGGTATGATCCTCTTACGTATCGTGTTTCTCGAGCATGTGTCGGCCGAATGTAAGTGCAACACTGTCCTAACACCTAACGTTGCTGGATGACTTAAAAAGAGAAAGCACTTTATTTAGTGGGTTAACCGAATGTCCACTAGGGAAACCAATCGTAAAATGCAACCTATTTAGGCAAAGCAGACGTTGTTCAGGGCTCACTTAATTTTTATGTTGAAAGTCTATTAGGCATCTCCTCTTGTCCCTTTCCTACTCAGGTTAGCGGTACTAACCCTAAACTTTCGTTCCCTAAATAGTCTTGCAGATCTTCGTGTCGTTAGAAAACTGCAGAAGGTTAAACCTTTCTAATCGAATCGGGCTTTTACTGATGATAGCAGATTGGTAGGATTTGATAGTGATCTGCGCTTCCTGGGGTTAGCGTTCGTGTACCTCGTATGAACATGCCTATCATTTGAGCTGGAGAGCATCACATTGGAACATTAACTATACGAGGTTTCTATTCTCGAAAAAAAGCTTCAGCCAAGCGTCGATCCCTGCCAGCCTCATCGTCCGGGGGTCGGGAGTGGCTTTAGTGGATCCGCGCGCCGAGAAGACCAAGCCAAAATACGAGCTTTGAAATACGTAAGGATGCAGGCTGGACTAGCCAAGAAATGAGTATAGGATCATTAGCATCAGATCACCATTACTGCCTACCTCAAAGGCTCTTTTTCATGACACACTCTTCTCGTGTTCTGTGAAGATCTCTACTGTTCAGCCAAATGCCTGGCTTGGTGGGCACATTGGTAGAGACTTAGGGTTATCCATTCAGAGGCTGAACACGAGAAGGAATACGAGACCAACGAGGCCAAGGATAGAACAGCATCAAGGAGAAGATGGATATAAATATGGGGTGGGAGTCTGCTGGTTTGAGAATCATCAACAATCCAAAACCACAAGTCGATTGTCTACCAGAACAACAAGCAATCCACACCCACCCACTGTTAGTGATTTCTTTATCGAACTCCAAATGTAAGAAGCTGAGCATTTCAACCAAACTCGATCATTCACACAGACAATTAACAAAATTACAATATAGATACCCTCCAAAATGCGTTTCTTCGGTGGTGTCATCGCGACCTTCGTCGTCTGCTCCTCTTTGGCCGATGCCTTCTGCCACGACTCGATCTCTTGCATGGTAGGAGGTGACAATGTTTGCAACAACGTCTGTGTGAGACAGGGCAACCCTAATGGTGGTCGCTGTCTCCCCCGTGATGGCTGCCCTGGCAATGACATCTGTGCTTGTTACCCGCAGAGCAAGCGCAGCGACGAGGTGATCGATGGCGATGCCTCTATCCGCGAGGTCTTGAAGGACTTTGGAATAGATGGAGGGGCTGAGAAAGAGCTGAATGCAAGGGAGAAGCGCAGCATTTCCTGCAACTTCCCCGATCCTTTTGGCGGACTTATCTGCGAAAACCACTGCGCCTACATTGGAAAGCCCGGTGGCCAGTGCTCTGACCAGAAGGTTTGCACATGCAACTGATTGCTGAGTCGTGCACCTGATGCACAACCTTCAGGATTAGATGGAGGTGGAAACTGCTGATTTGTTTATTCTGATTTTTTTTTATCTTCTTGTCAAATTCTATTTGTTGTTGGGTTATTCTGTAATTAGTACAAATGTGGAAAATCTTGAACCTGATTGAGTATGTGTTTCTCGCAGATCTTTGGCAAAGTCTATTACTTCATAAAAAGGATAGAATGTTCCCCAAGACCTACGATATCCTGCCCCAATTTCCTGTAGATATTGTAGAAGACAGAATGTTGTCTCCATTAGAGACAGTTCGACATGAAGACAATCTTGATATATGCTCAACTGGCGCGAGTTCAGAGTACGGCAGGCTAACAATCTAGGGCTTTTGTTCTCCTGCGTTTGACCCCAGTTTGTCTCCATGTCCTCTAGAGTAGTGACACGTCTTAGCCAATAACGATTACAATATCTTCTTGGATTACCACGGATGACTCGAATTGCTCGCGGTGCTTTCCACGTTAGTATGCACCTAACATTGTAAACATCTGGTTGAATACTTCGTGTGCTGCTACCGTGGTTGCGTTTCGACTTGCCGAACTTTCTCGTGATATATATTTGCATTTACCTAACTAAAGTTTGGAGACACTCATACACTATGTTATACTGACCATTTTCTTCCTTCTTCAACTACAAATTCCACAATTCAGAACCTTTTACACAGTATTTCGCCATTCAAGCTAGTTGCATGTTGATATATATTCCTTGATTTACTCGCTAGTAGGCTAACGACGAATCTTCCAACATAGAGCGACAACCAAGAACATAAATACCTCGCAAGGCTTCTTCCACTCATATTTTCACCATTACCCTCGATGTATGCCAAACTTATTTTTGAGTCTAGGGCCCGCTGGTGAAAATTTGCAATGGGCTCAAAATGAATGGAGCAAGGACCCTGCGGCATCCCGAAAGTTGAAAAGCGGGAAGATTATTACCTAAGCGGCCCTTAGAGGCGGCAAATTTGTTTACAGAGTGGGAGACATGGGGCCAATGTTGCGAAAATCACTCACTAGATTGGCTTCACATACCGTACTAGATATATCGCTATGGGTACTAAGCAATTGTCATGAATCATGACCGAGTAAAACGTTCAGCCGGGATGATATTAACATGTTGACTGACATCATCCAAGACCCTACTCAGGTTGTACGGTGTGCTGAGACTCAAAAAACAGCGCAGAATTTGCTACACAGTGCTTAGAATTTCCTGTTCGGGCTAAATGAACGGGATCTCATCCCAATTTTCTCAAGGAATTGACCAGTCAGAGGCGAGCCCGCCGTTCCCCGTGGAGTATTTTCTCCACTTTATCCCACATGGTTGTTGAGGAATGTGGGGTTCTTCAATCGGAATTGTTAGACTTTCATGGAAATATGGAGGAAATGGGATATGACGGTAGGGAACCGAGAATTGTTCAGGCATGCCGTGATCGGTCGGTTAGGAATTGCGTCTTCAATCCCGGGACCATCTCGGATCTAGAGTCGGATCCTGGACGGGATATATAAAAACAGGGTTCTCCCGTTATCTCTCCTCTCGAGCCGTCCTTTTCTCATATCATTTGTCGCCCATTTAGCTGTACAAAATGGTGGCGTCCTTATTGAGACTTACGGTCCTAGGGACTCTGGCAGTGCAGGCCGTCTGCAAGACTGTCAATACATCTTCCCTCTTGAGCTACCAAGACAAGCCGCGGGTGTTCATCCTATCGGATATCTCGAATGAACCGGATGACCAAGAGTCCTTGACACGGTACCTCCTCTACTCTAACCAATTCAAAACTGAGGGTCTTGTCGCATCGACATCCACTTGGCTCAGAGATGCAGTGCACCCAGAAGACATGCTGCAGGTGATCAACGCCTATGGAAACGTCACCGATAACCTCAACAAGCATGCTCCTCCCAACGCCCAGTATGCCTCTGGAGATTACTTCCGGAGTATCCTGCGCAGTGGTGCAGCGGTAAGTCACCCGTTGCCCACAGCCTGTGATTACAAAAACCCTAACTCGTCTTAGACCTACGGCATGAAAGCAGTGGGAAGCAACATCACCCTCAGCGACGGCGGAAAGCTCCTTCTAGAACGTCTTCAGTCCCCATCCGAGAAGCCCCTCTGGGTCCTCGCTTGGGGTGGTACGAACGTTCTGGCCCAGGTGCTGTACAAAATCCACCAGAACTACTCATCCGAAGACGCGGCTGCCATGCGTTCCAAGCTGCGTGTGTATGCCATCTCCGACCAAGACGACACAGGTCCCTGGATCCGTCGCAACTACCCAGACATCTTCTACATTTCGTCTACGCACGGGTGGAACCAATATGGTATGGCCACCTGGATCGCCATCTCCGGCGAGACGTACTACAACAAGGACGTGGGTGGTCCAAATTCAACAACCGTGACCCATGAGTGGCTCCGCGACAACATCCAGATTGGACCCTACGGCAGTGTGGCCTATCCCGATTTCAAGTTCATCATGGAAGGAGATACCCCAACTTTCCTGTACCTGATCCAGAATGGTCTGGGTGACTCCGAGAACCCCGGATATGGATCTTGGGGTGGAAGATATACCAAGGTAGATCCATCCACAGCCGTCGACTATAACCACTACAGCGATGCAGCAGATCGCGTGGTCGGTCTCAACAACAAGACCTTCAGCTCCAACTATGCTACTATTTGGAGATGGCGTGACGCTTACCAGAACGATTTCGCCGCTCGCATGCAATGGACTCTCCCTGCGAACAGTAGCAAGGCGAACCATCACCCCATTGTCTCTGTTAATGGAAGCAAGGAATTGGCTCCCTTCAAGGTGACGGCTGAAGCCGGCTCAACGATTAACCTCGATACCGCTGGCACTTATGATCCAGATGGCGATAAGTTGTCGTACAACTGGTTCCAGTACGAAGAACCGGGCTCCGATGATTGGAACGTGGCAGGACAGGTCCCTGCACTGAATTTGACTACGGTCAAAAATGGTCAACAGGTACAGGTCAAGATCCCCGCTTCGGGGGACAGCTGCAATGGAAAGGGAGATAACCCGTCTGGTTGTTGGTTGTTGCATTTGGTTCTGGAGGTCAAGGATAATGGCGTTCATCCCTTGACGACTTACCGTCGGGTGTTGATCCAAACTACCAACCAAACGATCTCTACATGATATGTTTGTACCTATGTATGAACCCTATGATAGATAGCGTGTCAAATTAGCCACTCAGATACACTATGCGCATAATGAAATAATGTTATGATGTCCATATCAGCCAACGGGTGTGGAAACTGGTGCCCACAACGGTGAAAGCCAATTATGGACATGCGGCGTCCGAGGTACGGCGTGTATCAGATGGCAAAATCCTGGATATGCATCTTCAGTGCTACCAGAATCTTCTCCTGGTAATTCCAGATTCTTTCCTGATTCCGTAATCCTCTTAATTCCTTCCAGTTGCGCTTGATACCAAGGTACAACATATACCAATTTGTCCGTCCATAGGGAGGCTTAGGTAGAGTCCACTGCGACAGATGTTCCTGAACATCGATGGTATGTGATACGATGGTGGGATGTGATGTATGAGGATCCAGGACCCTATGTCCGTTATTTTTGATGTCCTCCCCGTTCACCGTGGCCCAGAAATAAGGGGGTTCATCACTCCAGATCTCCCACAGCCATGGTATCTCTTCTTTCAGTAGTCGATACCAAAGAAAGACCGGCAACGGATTAAAGGTCCGAGAGACTAACCACAAAGTCACGATGTCTTGTGAATTCAGATAACTGAGAATTATGTTTCTTATTTCCTGCGGAAGTCGACTGAAGTTATCGCATGTGACGGCTGGGCCATTCACTGTGTTCCGAAGAGCAGCTTGGGAATTGAAGACCCCGGCCTGCAAATTGAAAGATGCGTCGGTAGCCATGCTCTGTCCAGGGCCTCCCGTAGCTGAGGCACATCATATGGATTTGCAGCCAGCCATTCGGAGCCGGCATTACACGACCACATATCTACAAGCCAAGACTCCTCCACGTCAGATCCAGGAGAGTAATAGAAGTCACAAGGGTAGCGGCGTATATTTTGGAAAAAGCTCGGTAAGTGGTCAACCTCTACATAGCCAAGGCGAAGCCGCGAGAGCTGCATATAGGTTCCGAAGCACCACGGATGAAAGGCGAATTCAGCATAGGAGACATTGTAATTCTGGTGCATTGACGTTAGCGGCATTTATAGGTCATTCTTCTACTTCCCATCTCTCCGTTGTAGAAGGGAAAATTCATACATCGATGAATGGGTTGAAAATATCACCATTAGTCACGCCATGTCTTGCCAGTAACCAATAAACGGGATAGGGGTATGATTGGAGTCGTCACGGTCTGGTAATGATGCATCGTCAATGCCCGCCAGGATGACCTTGCTCTGGTGCTCAATATCAAGATCATCCGACTCTTGAATGTGGCTATCAAGCCTCGGAACAAGACTCTGGGGCAGATATCCTATGACCGAGATAGCCTCCGTATGCCTGACAATGTGGACCACCAACATGTTCCATATCGTATATGTCTATGGCAATCCTACCATGTTTTCTCCCCATATCTTGAGTGATTGGGAGTTGTTGACCCAACCCAGGGGTTTGCCCCTCTCCAAAATCGAAAGAAGAGATAAATTTCACTGCCAGAAGCTTCTGCGTCGTGGACCTCGTTATATTGCCGGAGACGGTAAAAACATCCAGTATTCTCGGTGGAGCACCCCACCCCACCATCGTACCAAGCATTTACCCAGTCCTTGCTACCACCGATATAGGCCCAGGCACAGTTGGGGGGCTCGTCAGGAGTCCTGATGCGAGCGATGCTGAAACTAACTCCACAGAGGACACACACATTCTAGAAGCTGGACTGGTCAGAGTGAAAACTGAACACCATGCGGCGAATGATAGCTTCACATGGATCAATCGCACCTCTGTGTACCCTAGTGGAAGGTTAGCGACAGAGCGACCTAGCCTCAGGTCACAGTAGGCTAGCCTGACCCATTGCCTTGGACAGTACAGTATCTCCGAAACGTTGTTAAACTAGTTGTTAAAGCCTGGCGTTGCTAGGAAAATGATTTACAGCACATCAATGAAGGTTGGGTAGTGAAGTGGTAGGGCTAAGGGTCAACGTCTTTAGCAATAAGTTAGTCTTCCTAGTTTCGGCCTCATTCAGCAGCTACCAATGGGAGTTCGATATGTGCCTGACTCTTGTATTAGACTGCCTCCAGTCCCAATTCGGCAGGCGGTGTATTCGAAGCACGTCACAGATGGTTGCCCTGATACAACAGTTTAACATTGATAAACTGATACCTTGAGAGGTTCTATTGTGACTATCGCTATTCAGAGCTACCTTATCACATAACTTGTGAAGGTTAATGGATTATCAAATGTCCTTTGTTGTGAAGCTGCAGAAGCAGTGGAGAGAGGTAAGAAAATTTCCTTGGAAGAATGGTCTCTTAGTAAAGCTCAGAACATTCGCCCGGAAGGAAGACGTTAAGATTAAACTAGGATAAGTTGAAACATTTTGATCAGGAAGTGTTGAATATAATGTGTTTGTAATCTAGACAGTGAACGGGTGGTGAATGCAATGCCCTTCGCCTCAAAGGCATGCGGTCATCGCACCGACTGTAGGGAACTGACGGAAGAAAGGAATGTGCTAGCCATGACAAGCAACCTGCCGCTCAAACTGTGCGCTCCAGACTCCTGAGAAGACCATTTGGCTCAGCAACACCCTGGGAAGCGATTGCATCAGCACGCTCCTGCGTGTCAGCAACGGCGTAGATACGGAGTTCATCAGCATTGCCCGAGGGGCGAAAGTGAGCGACATCGCCGCTAGCGAAGATGATTCTAACTCCGTCTGTATAGTTCAAGCGGGCAATGGATGAGAAACCATATTCTGGGGAGAACACGGTCTCGAGCTCTTGGCGGATCTGCTCAAGTTTCTTGGCATGAGACTCCGTAACCTCAAGCTGGGCACGGCTGCCGTCGTAAGCGACAACATGATCTGGCTGATAGGATACCTCCTGCATCGTGGACTCTGGTGGGGAGAAACGATCGATAATCTTCAAGCTCGTTGCGCGGGGGAAGTTCCGAATCAAAGCGGCACGGCTGGAACGCTTGGGCAGCGTGGCGAACAGTTCGGGTAGAGTGATTTTACGGTTTCCTGCGGCAAACAAAGCGCAGAGCAGAGGCAACACAGCATCACGAGTCGGAAGTGCGGTAAGGACATTATTATTGCGCTCAATATCAGAGCCTGTGAGGAAACCACCGTTGGCTTCCCATCCACAGACGCGACTACGGCCCTTAGAGAGAGAGTGCTGCATACCAGCGATCACGTAAGGGCTACCGATCTTCGTCTTAGGCTCGGTGACACTAGCAAGCGAGCCACGATCCATGGCATCGTTAGTGCTGATAGGGACCACGACGGAGTCGGCGCCTAGGAATTCGGCGACCGTCATGCCCAACAGATCGCCACCGAAGAAACGGAGCTTGCCTCCTTCAGGGGCTAGGATGAGAGGGCGATCGCTGTCGCCATCAGTAGAAACTACCGCGTCGAATTGCTGTCCAGTGCTATCGTAAAGGTTCTGAACAGTGTCAAGCTGGGCTTGATCGATGGCTTCAGTATCAATGGGTACGAATGTATCACTTCGGCCGGCAGTGACGACTTCAGCCCCAAGCTTTTCGAGGATCTCCACTAAAACGTCACGACCAACGGCAGAGTGCTGATAGACGAGAAGCTTCTTGCCTGCAAGTGTTTCGCCCCGGAAGAAATCCGTGTAGCGCTGAATGTACGCAGCTCTCCCTTCAGGGGCAACGGGTGGGAGGTTGGACGGGGCGCTGCGAAGCATGCCCTGCTGATTGAAAAGAGACTCAGCGTACGGCTGTGAGAGTAGCTCTTCACGAGTGACTTGGACATTGTTGTTAATAGGCTGTTCGTCCTTCTTCAGGAGCTCTCCTTTCGAAGTGTTGAGCTTGTATCCGTTGCGATCGAACGGAATGTGGCTTCCAGTAACCATAATGCTGCCCTTACCATGTTTCAGGGCATAGTAGGTGAGAGCTGGCGTAGGGATAGCGCCTAGGTTGATGGGATGCATGCCTTCATCCTTCAACGCCTGCTCTACCGCTTGAGAGAGTCCTCCGCGACCCTCCTCAACATAGCTTGTGGAGCTGGGCCGAAGGTCATACGCAAAATAAAAGTCATCACCGCGCTTGATACCACCATCCTGTTGGTCGAGGGACTGGAGATAGCGAATCTCAGCCAGTACATTAGTGTAAATTTCCAGCTGTGTCAAATCAACCACTTTGCCACGGCGGCCGCTGGTACCAAATTTCAGGGGCACCGGCTCATAGGTGAGGTGACAGCGAAGAGCATCGGAGGCGGAAGGAGAAGCCATTTTCTTCGTTCCTTCTATGTTTCTTGCTTACTTTCTCCTTATTTCACTGAAGGGCTATGGCTATTAGGCTTGGAAAGACAGGTAGGAGGGGTTCTTGACAAGTTGATGAAATGTGCTATATTTACGCTTGCGGGTATCACGTGGGACCCTCTGCGGTCAACCAGTGGAGTCCGAAAACGTGACCGACATTGAGGGACCAACGAATGGTGATTGGTCGGGATGGATTACGTTATTGCCACTAAACTCTTTCCCACATCTCGTGACCCCGCGCCTGCCACGTTGACCGTGCATGGATAGGGCTTAACTGGTTTACTATGGAAAATCATGTTGTATTATCAATACAAGGTCTCATTGTGAATCATGATCTTCATATTTCGCCACCATACTAAGAGTGACTATGTTGCGTCATACATGGCTGCGAGGTACTGGCTACCGCTCTCTCTATATATATTCGGAAGGAAGACCCAATATCACGGATCATGTAGATCTCTGGTGTCTACGATGAAGAGCTCAGGATGCCGATTAATTGATCTCAGTCGCAGGAGCATGAGCTAAAACACTACCATAATGGCGTTGAAAGGAAAGTAGACAATGTTGGCTAGCGGTGTAGAACACACATTCCATTCTAGAACAGCGGGAATGCTCCTTCTGCTTTCCACAACCTCGCACAGTAGACCGAAGTCAAGGGCAAGAGCAAGTTCATTGACGAAACGAAATATTCACGCCAACTCTAATAGTGCACAATCTCGAACAGCCTGGAGCCATTCTTGATCCACTTATTGTATACCCGAAGGTATTCAATCCCCCAGTCCTCTATAATATGGATTGCTTGACAATAATTCCCAGGTAAAAGTCACTAAGCCGATAGAGTACATGGGATGGTGTTGAACATTGTCAATAATCGAAAGACATACTAATCCTGTACTTCCGAGTATCCCAAAGAAAAAGGACAGGTATCTAGACGCAGACGCACAAGATGTCCCGTTGTCTAATTGACTGTACCTTGCTTTGCAGTCATTGCTCGAGCACAGCTGCATTGCTCAAGAATAATATGCTGGAGAGCGTTCATATGATGAAGAGAACTTTTATGTCTCGCCCTCCATGTTTGATATAAACCCTTAGTATTTTGATATAGCCAAAAAAGGCGGAAAGGGTATACACACGGTTAATAGAAATGAGATCAGTTCCATGCGGTATCGTCTGTCTTGCTTCCATCCTACCATATGCGTGGTTTTCACCCAGGGCCTGGCAGGTTAATATTGGTATCGGCATTCATAAATGAAGTTAGCCCACTGATGCCTCCACGCTTCTGTAGTAAACGCATATAGCCATATGAATGCTTCTAGTATTGACAAGACACATGGTATGGGTAACATTGTGATGCATGTCAGATACTATGTAGTGCTTGGATCAGTAATGCACAACTAACATGGTAACCTGTCCTGAACTAATACCTTTGCAAAGCCAGCCGTAGCTGGGAAAGTACTATTTTTACCAAATTCTTGCAAAGATGTCCATGTATTGCAGATATGATCTACTGATAGACCCTCAATAGAACAATTTGAGACACGTAAAATTTATTTACTAGCATTCAAAAAAAAAAAAAAGAAAAAGCCAAGGAAATAAAGACTTGCTCCCATAGCCAACCGGGTACCACTGCCCTGCCATACATTGACAATTAATGTGGAAAACGAACGCTTGGTAAGCCACTCTAACAATAATCACCGCTGCTTACCAGGTGATTTTATTGAGGGCACGTGAACTTCCGCCCGGGACATCATCCTGACGTTTGACATTCAGAAACCTCGACCATAACCCTCGGAACATCTGTTCTCCACAATCAAAGTCTACAAATACAGCATGATGGACCTCCCTGTAAGTCAAGACTCGAGATATTCTTCGAAGGCTATACACCAAGGAACAAGAGTTTTTTAACGCGATTGCCTCAGCTCGAGTGCATCCCGGACGATTGGACCACCGATCCCGCCGAAATTCACTTCGACCTGGTATGGAAAGGCCATAGAAGTCAAGGCCAGAGGATGGCAAGGAGGTTCGGGCTATCGGGGCCGGAGGTTCTCATGACTTCCAAACGCGAAACTGGGATTCCCCAGTATATGTTTCAATCAGGCGGGCGATGCTATATCTGGAATGAGATGGACGACACGGTCTGGCAAATTATCAAGCCCACAGGGCTGCTGCCCATACTTCGAACCATGACTGTCAAGGGAGAAAGGGCGCTGAAAGTGAAGGAAATTGAGCCTCTCGAAGTTTACGAGTATGAGGAGGACAACGAGTAAATGGTCGTTCCTTCCATTGGGCGACAGGTGGTAGTCTTGGTGATAGCAAACAATACCTACCACCTTACTGGGAGGTTTTCCAGTCCTGAGTTCTGCTATAGCTATATGAAACGCAGTAATTCTTCTGAGATTCTCAACCTTGTATGAGACCTTAGCCAAAGTTAGCAACAATGGCAGAGAACATTCTCGTGGCCTTCAATGGTCAACTTAACCTTCGCACTGCGTATACATACTCACTGCCTCAGGTAGAGTTCGTGAGTGCGAAGAGGCGTTCTGTCGCACTAACCTTGCAGTAGATCCATAACTTTCTCGCGGATGTCGTAAATCAACCTGGCTATTATGGTATCTCAATCAACCAGGTTTCGGAGCTAGTGGCTATTCGAGCGGAAATTTTGCGATTTAGGTAGGCTATCTCTTGCAATAAGACATTGACTAATGCAAAAATTTATTAGGACGCGTAGACAAGACTAACCAGCTTCTTCTAAATAGTGTCCCAAGAGGAGAAGAGTATATTGACCCAGCGTTAGAACCAAGGCAACATATACATAGAACTATCCATCCGCGATGGCCCTCCGCAAGAATATCGAAATTTAAACTCCTCAGATATCGACATAAAGGGGTCGACTTTTGGAGCGCGACTGACCTGCTTGGCTTGTTTTTATCCAGCCTAGGACCAGCACCATGGGGCGCCACAAAGCGTAATTTTTATCTGCCACTTACGGCAGTATACGGTCGATGGTGCGCTAGGGTATGCGGGACAGAACCTGCCGCCGTGGTACAATGCACATGGCAAGAAAACGAAACAGAACGCTCTGTCTTTTTCCTTGGTGCGAGTATGGCAGGCTATAGGGCAGGGAAGGCGAGGACAGGATCATGGATTCATGTTCTAAATCGAGCTCGTTATTACCTGAGCAGTTGTGAGCCGTTGAAGCTTGCTGGATGGAGTCAGAAAGTATCTCCGAGTCTTCAGGCTAAATATGTCACTGGGGGTACACAGTTTGGCCGGTGTGCCGAGACGTACCCGTTTCGCCTTCTCCTAAGGTCCGTATAGTATTCTTTAGGCTACAAAAGAGGCTACTGATTTGATGCAGGGGAAATAAAGCGCCACAAAATGTGTATGGACTGGCGTTGTGTAAGAGGTACTTGGATGTACCACTGTATGATGATAGGTTGTCGGGTGCCATATGGCAGCACTTGTGGGACCCCTGCCTGAATTGCAAAACAATTCTTCAGATATGGAAAGGCGATGTAAACCACTTTCTCAAGTGGTATGGCTCAGAGGGTGCCCCACCATGATGGCGATGAGTTAGCTTAATAACCGAAGACACTTGATGCTACTTTTATGTTTAAGATCACCTAAACCCCCTACCCGAAATGTGTCTTTTGGCACATTGTCAGTGGACCCAGAAATGAAGCTGCTACATACCTCGTACAATGTGGTTTCCAGAGCATGATTGAGTAAGATAAGTAGCCTTGAGACAGTTATTCTCGGGTCTAGACTTTGTATAACGACCTGCTAGGTCTCCGAATTGTTGTGTTTCCCGAGGAAGATAAGAAACAGCATTAGGAAGGCAATTCCCGGAACCGAGGGTCTAATAGGGCTGGCTTGATGTGCCACAGAGCATACTTGCAGAGTAGCTACAAATCTCATCTGTCGGGCTTCTACAATAAAGTAGTTTATCGCTTGGAATGGGGGATTGACGACTTAAGTTATATGAGCATAAAACGGCCATTCCTCCTATGTAAGGTGACTGCGTGCAAAGTATACTGTTACGCAAAGGTTTTTTCACAAAAGCTTATCCTATATCCATGAAGTGGCCTGGCGCAGGCGGAAAGAAAGTGGGCCGTACAGTAGATACTTTGCTTGGATTTGGAAAAGGCCTCAAATTTAGACTCCTTACCAGCCGCAATAGGCAGGTGACTCCGGGAAAGATTTCTTGAAGGGAGTATTCACGATGGAGCACTATGCACGGCTGGTGATGATCCCAGATGGGTATCGGATACACCGTCTGCGAGTCCAGTGGTAAAGGATGGAGTGTTTGCAACTTGTGAGTTATGCGATGAATTGTTATTATTCCCCAGATTGCTATAACCCCGGGTTCATCGAAAACCCGGGGTACTATCCTACCACTACCAATATGGGTCGTGAAATAAAGATTCTACCCAAGAAGAATTATGAATTGGCATCTGACCTAAATATTAGAACCGTATTAGCAAAGATACCAATTCTAGTTGTGTAAGGGTGTGCGGCAAATATCAGCAATCACTATCTCGTATCAACGGTATCTGGCATCAGCCCCTATCATATTCCACATTACCCCCGGATGCCCATTTAGCTCCACTTTGCTCCACCATGCTCTGTGTACTTTGCCGTTCTTTCGTCTATTGTTCATTGGAGTACACATAGCATGTTCCCCGCAAACAATTCTGTGGCCGCTAGCCGTGGCCTTCCACACGTTCCACCACCTGCTCATATATCTAGAAACTGGCGCTCAATGCGCTTATACGACTATCTAGTTTACCTCTAAGTTTTCCACTCCTTCTAGCCACTCTTAATTCACGTCACTCCGATTTCTACAGCTTTCAGGTCTTTGGCCTCTGATTGAACCCCGTCAAACAAACCCAGAGAGAACCGACATATTAACAGATGCCTCGAGTAACGTCAAGCTCTCAGATCGTGGACATTTCCCCGTCAGGTAGTATCGTATCAGGATTGGAGGAGCAACGGAGTGAAATGCCAGATGCAATTCAGACCGACGATAAGAAGATAGAGCCTACACCAACCCGTCAGGATGTCTTTGGTGACGAGACACATGCAGAGGTGAAGTATAAGGTCTTGAAATGGTGGTAAGGGAAATGTGTGGGATTCCATTAATGAGCCAAGATGCTAATGGACATGATGACCTTTAGGCAATGTGGCCTGTTAATGGTTGCTGAGACTATATCCTTGGGCATCCTGTCATTACCCGCAGCCATTGCGAACCTTGGCTTCGTCCCCGCAATAATTATCCTCATCTCGTTAGGCCTCATAGCATCATATACAGGTTACGTGATTGGGCAGTTCAAATGGAGATATCCTCATATCTCTAGCATGGCCGATGCCGGCGAGATGCTTATGGGTCCTTTTGGCCGTGAACTACTGTTTGTCGGCCAGATGCTCTTTCTGGTCTTCCTCATGGCAAGTCACATCCTGACTTTTACGGTTGCCATGAACACCCTTACCAACCACGGCACCTGCTCGATTGTCTTTGGTATCGTTGGGCTTATTGTTTCGCTCTTGATGTCGTTGCCGCGGACGTTGGCAAAGATGTCCTGGCTCTCCCTGGCCTGTGAGTTCCATCCTTCTAGCATACCATTACACCTACTGATCACATAGCAGCGTTCATAAGTATCTTCACCGCAGTTATGATTGCTATGATCGCGATCGGCATTCAGAAACCGGAAGCTGTTACTACGGCTATCAATCACCCGAGCCTGGTTACCGGAGTGACTTCGGCCTTAAATATCGCCCTATCCTATGGTGAGTCACATTCAACACGAAATAAAATGGACAAAATCCTGGCCATTGGACTGCCAAGGGAGTCAAATCTAACCAAACATAGCGAGCCATAACGCATTCTTTAACATTATCGCCGAATTAAAAGACCCCAAAGACTTTCCAAAGGCGCTGTCACTCTTACAATGTATCGACATTTCTCTCTATCTCGTTTGCGGTATTGTGATTTACCGATACGCTGGTGAGGGAGTCGAATCTCCAGCCCTTGGCTCAGCTGGCCCAGTGGTTGGAAAGATTGCTTATGGCATTGCTTTGCCTACGGTAAGATCTATTAACAAATGGTTGAGCTCTATTACGTATGGACCTTGCCAGCTAACATTTTCAGATCCTGATTGCTGGTGTGATCAACGGCCATATCGCCTGCAAATCGATATATACTCGTGTATTCGCCGGAACAGATCGCATGCACAAGCGTGACTTTGTTGCTGTCGGCTCCTGGATTGGAATTGCTGTAGCACTATGGGTTGTTGCTTGGGTTATTGCTTCTGCCATTCCCGTCTTTAGTGACCTGCTCAGCTTGATGGTGTGTTTTCAATGCCGGCAAAAGAACGCGACCGGTTCCATACTGACCATAAATCTCTAGACTGCCTTATTCGCTAGCTGGTTCAGCTTCGGACTTCCGGGTGCCTTCTGGTTGTATATGAACAAGGACCTCTGGTTTTCGTCACCTAAGAAGATTCTCCTGACGCTACTTAATACATCGTGTATCTGCATTGGAATTATCATGGTAAGTGAGATTAATTTGGATCCAGTGTCGCGTAGCTTTTCTCTCATTAACAATATTTAGTGTGGACTTGGTCTATACAGCTCCGGCAAGGCTGTTCATGACAATCCCAGTAGCCAAAGCTTTTCATGTGCGAACACTGCCTAGTGGCTTCTCTATCTACTGTACCAGTATCTTTGGATCACCTCGTTCCGCATGATCCTTTTCGAGATCATAAGCGTTAGAACTCTACGATATTTACGACTATGTGTGTACTGCTTCTTTCATGGCAATGGGCGTTAGGTGTAACTAGATGTATGCAACGAAGAAACACGGTTATTAAGATTACTGTGCTTGTTGAAGATGTAGAATAATCAAGGTTTTACACTTTTCCCTGTCCAGGTGCTATTTGAGACATAGTCGATATCCACCAATAGCTAAGACGTGACAATCATGCACTCTACCACACTTGGGACGTCGAAGTGATCGGCCAGAAACTTATCCTAATGACTTCACCGAGGACCAGTGGCAAAAGATAGCATAGGTTCACTAGTAAGACAAGATCGGGTAGCAACAACAACTCCATACAATGTGGAAGATGGGGTCGGCCAGAAGCCGAGTACACCTACCAACATTTCTAAAGCCAGGAGGGATCGGTTTCACGACCCCACGGAGTCATTCGGCGCAATACTCGGGCTATCAGGGGCACAATCGGCGAAAGCAGCCAATAGGGAAGCCCTTCTTCATATGCTATAGCGGCCTTCTGGAAGTGCTTGCCTGTTTCATATTCGCTCGGAGTCCGTCTACGAAGCAGATGTTGCATTGGTATAACGCTTCCGATTGGACAACAGATAGAATAGGAGACTTGACAATCTAGTCTTGTGCTCACCCCTGAAGATACTTTATAATCTTTGTTAATTCCCGGGCGCCCCTGTCCGTGATATGGTTCGATATTGGACTCTTAAACACACTGGGATTTGTCCGATAACTGAGATTGTATGAAGACGTCAAGTCAAGACTCGACAACCATTTATCAAGCAAATAAAGTAAATGATCCCAGCCACAATGCATCCTAGTGAAGACCTGTACTTACTGTCGCATTTATCATGGACGTGTTGTATGTGGGGTGTGATCAAGTGAGGAGCTCGATGTTACTCCTACAAGTAACAAATTCAGCAACTGTGAGACTGCAGAAAAATGGAGGAAATCCACCATCGATCAGGATTTCTGTAGCATCTCGACGTGGAAGGACAATCTAAGCCCCTGAGTGATTCAAAATTGCATTATAGCGGCGAGAATCATTTTGGCACTTGTTTTTTGTGAGTATAATCTATGCACATTTATATCAAACTACAGGTCAACTTCCAGAATGTATTTACCTCTAGTAGACGCAGGACATAGGTACCTTTACGAACCATTATCAAGACACTCTCCTTCACTTGGATCTATTGTGCGAGCTATCATTCGCGCGGCGTCTGCAGTAAACGAGTTGTAATACCCGATTGCCAGGTACTCGAAGGGCGGGCCGAACAAGAAAGCAGGAAGTCTACGCAATGCTCGTTATGAAAGATTGATAGTTATCAGGAAACGAATCCCAACATAATTCTTATATCGCTCAATATTTCGGCTCTGATAATATCTCGGAAAACTAGGCATCTGCGAAGAGGAAGCGTTTACCTACAATGGCGATACCGCACTGCTATTTATTATATTAAGTATAGCTAGTTAAATCTATACATGATAACCTTTCCATACATCTAAGAGGAGGCAAGATACTTATTCGGCTTTAAAATCTACTTCGCCGACAAGGGCATACGTCAAAGTGGTATTGATGATCACAGGAGTTTCATTGGCAAGAGTTGTTAACTTCAATATAATCTAAGCAAGGCTTAACAAGAGCCAGAAGTATAAGATTATTACAGCGAAAGAAAAAAGGAAATCAAGCGTGGTACTCAGAGATACAGAAGATGCTCCAATGAGTGATCCACTAACACTTCTTTCACGTATTCCCGTCGCGTAAATGCTAGAGAATACGTACTCCAATAGTACAGCCTAGTTTGTCTGATGGATTGAGAATGTCTCACCACCTTGGACAGTAAAGGAACCCTTCTCATCCGAAATGAAGCCGGTGGCATTGTATTTATTCAGAGTCTTCCTGAGTGAGGTAGGGAGATAGACCGTGCCTTTCGTACCGTTAGGGGCAGTGACAGTCATGTGTAGCAGATTACTGCTGTCAAACGACCAGTCTACGTAAATTCTACCACCCGGAACTGGGTAGGCTCCCTTAGCCCAGTTGAGGTCTAATGATTGGGGAACAACCTTCCACTCCTTGAAGCCTGGGGTCACAGGTTGGACGCCAAGGACATAGCGACTCAAATCAGCGGTAGGGCCTGAGCTCCAGCCATGACACAAGGATGTACCAGAACCAAGCCCAGGAGTGCCATCGGCCGCGATCACTTCCCACATGCAGCCAGTATAGTTGGTATGTGATGGATCGCTCATAGGACCCCATACACTATGAAGAAGATAGTTGGCATTAACACTGTCATTGGCATGGAAGGCAGCTTTCAAATGATACCCAGACGCATAAGGGCTTATTTTCTGTGCCCATCCACTTGCAACACTCTTATTGGAGAAGGCAAGAGCACCCGATGGTACGTAAAGCTCGCGCGACAGAGTTGAAAGAATTGTTGCGGAGGTTCGATTTCCATATGTGGCCGTGTCAGAGAGCACAGCAAGGGCATTTGCTTCCTGGGATAGAAAGTCTTTGTGAGAATCAGATACGTAGTACGCCTGCAGTGTATCGCTCCAAAGATGCGTGTTGATGGCATTTTGTAAATTGTCCAGACGTCCTGCATACAGTGTAGTATTCAAACCCGCATTATCCATAAATGGAAGCCACTGTTTGAGGGCATAAGCGTAAATTAGGTTGAACTTGCTCACCACTCCATCTAATGCAGGATCATAGTAGTTCCAATCACCACCAAGAGCCGGATTAGATATATTAAACAGACCGTTGGGGAGTGTCTGGGAATGAGCCCAATCAAGCATGCGAGCTGTTTTAGGTGCCCAATGATTCAGGAAATCGGCATCACCGGTCTGTTCATAGAAGCGTGCCATGGCGCTGACAATACTGAATGAATATCCAATCAGGCCAGTGATATTAGCGTTAATCTCAGTCGTGCGAGGAGCTTGTTGGACCTTAGCGGTTGGGACGAAAAATCCTGGTGGCATCTGGAACGAGCCCAGCAGCCCTATAGTACCGTTGATATATTCACGGCCGTATGTACTAGCGAAGGCTGTGCCAGTAGCCATATCCAAGTCTCCTGTATAGGCAATACGATCACGCCGAGAGCCGTCAACACTAACCGGCAAGGGATTTGTACCGAGGAGAAAGTCCTGCAACGCAGATGAATCATTTAAGGGCGAGTTGTACATCTCCTGTCCAGAAACAGTTAAAGAGACATTGGTGAAAAGGGCTGAATGACCTAGAGATGCTCCCAACCCAAAGGATCCGTAGAATGCGGCGGATTGGGAAAAGTTGAAGACAGGGACACCACCAATACGAACTGAGATATCAGCCATTTCCACTTTGCTATGGACTGTGTGCCACTGATTTAGAGTGATATTTGATGGCAATCTGGCAGACGCAATAGGCTTTGAACGCTCAGTCGATCCAGCATGTGCAGAGATTGAAGAATCGGCAACGTGAACAAAGATATAAACCCCGCTAGCAAGGGTGTCACTCAAGACTGTGAAACCAAAGCCATTTATTATAGGCCTGACAGAAAATTCCAGATCGTAGGCAGTCATGCTCGTGGCAAAATCGGCGTTGAATGGCTGGGGTGCCAAGCTGTCGATAAAGGCTCCCTCATCAGTAATAACCCAGAAGTCTGGCAGGCTATTGGCAGGGATTTCTGTCAGCTGCGTTGTGCGTGCACCGACCTGCCAGATACGGTTCAAAACAGGGTCAGAACAACTAAAAGAGCCTGGGAGAGCAGCGATAGGTGTGCTAGAAACGGTAGGTTTAAACCCGATACCGGACAGCTCGACTTCACCTGCACTAGACAGATTAAGCTTCTGGTATCGCAGACCCCCTTGGATCAGGCGGTTGGTGTAGGTCTTGTGTTCGGTGATGTTGTATCGGTTGATTCGATAGGTGTCCATGGCAGCAGCGAACGGCATCGGACCGTCCCCCTAGATAGGATCAGTATTTGTTCCCATCAAATCAGTGGATCAGACAGTACTCACCATGTCAGAATCCAGAAGAGCACGAGTCTCGCTGTATGTCATTTCGAAGGCAGACGTGTCACCAGACCTTTTAGAGACATGGAATGTAGCATATCCTTCGACATTACGTCCATAATCAAGAATAACAACCGAGGGAGTGGTACCATCGGAGGATAACTTGATAAGAGTACCTTCGTCGAACACCGTAGGTGTTCCCTCGGAACTGGTGTAAGTCTTAGCTGTGTAAGCTAGGGCTGGTGCTGGAGAATCATATACAGATCCTCCTGTTGCATGTAACAGACCCCAAAGGGCCAAATAATGATTGACTCTCATCTGGACCCCGGATCCCGAGCAAAGGAAAAAAAATGTTAGTTAAGACTTTTGAACAGTGTTGCAAATTACTTGAACATCATCCCAAATATATATTGGCTTAGACTCATGACGTAATGTGAATATCGGCTCTTCTACTATATTTGGCTTGTTTCGATTTTATTAAATATCTCCCTTTACTCCTTGGGAACGAGAACGAGAAGAGATCTGTTCCAAAGCGTTTCTGCGGTAAGGGCTTTAAAAAGCGGGTCCTGTTGGGAGGTAGTACCAAGCGGGCCGATGGAATTACGAGAATACGAGGGGGCAAAAGAGGTTCATTCGGCGCACCGTTATTTGACTCGTACTCCACTTCACTTATACCCGGCACTTAAGGTCCTGAAGATCGTTGGTGGGTCCTAAATGCTTCTGTGGTAATAGTGAAAACTCCACGTTCGTCGGAAGGTTGCTGCCTGGCTAACTTTCCTGGCAACTATTCGGGCTCTCAGCTCGAGGTTATCCTCTTATAGTTGTCTAGTCTGTCTTTTAGGTTGACCCTAGGATATGATTGAATGATGTATATACCGCTCATGCCGCATGGTCTATATAGGTCTATTAAATCTTGAGCACAATCGCAAAGGAACAATGTCAAACTACCTCTCTCAGCATTCTAGTCCTTCGGCCTTCGGCATATGATACCCACCCCCCCAAGCTGGCAACGCCACAAGCCAAGGCCACAAATAAGCCTGTTGTCCAACTGGGACGGTTGAATCTGTCCATCCCCCACATACATCCTGCCAGGCACGCCTGAAACATCGTATTCCAAGAGTTGCACCATATCACCAGATCCAGTTTCCACGGTGGGCTCGTTGTAACACATAAAGTCGGAGTAGATACCTCTTCCACATCATTATCTTTCGGTCTACGGTAGAACCATGAGCGATGGATATCGCACAACCGTGCGAGAGCAATCTGTTCTCCTCCCACTCTCCATTTGACCCAGAAATAGAGATCGCGGATACGCCATGGCGCCAAGCCAAAACCAGGGACGCAGAAAAGGGCATTGAGGATTTGTGAATCTATTTCGATCCACTTCTTGCGAGCAGAATGGATGTCATCACAGGTCGGGTGGCACATAGCAGGCGCAGCGTTGCAGATGAGGAGGAAAAGCATGCCACCCCAAGCAATCACGTTGAGTCCATATATTGTGGCCAACGTTCCCAGGGGTGTCTTGAGCCAGTTCCAGACGCATTTCAACGCTGTCCTGGCTTTGCTGGGTGATGACCCATCTGTGGGAGAATTAAACTGTGTCATATGAGTGGTCTAAGTCAACAACGGCACTACTGATGGACGATAGCTGGGGCTGGAAGGGAGGGAACAGCACTTACGGGTTTCTCTGAGTTCAAGGAAGTGACACTAGAAGTGTTTGCAATTACATTCGGATCACCCGTTTTGTAATTTGGGTTGGTACTGGCAACATAACCTGAGTAAAGTAGTGGGAGACCAGTTTGGTCATTTTGTTTATTCAATTCTAGGGAGCCGTCGGTGGACAGCGGCTTGAGACAGCCACTCTGCATTGGCATATCGTAGAATAAGGCAGCAAAAGATAAAGCTTAAGAGAAGATTCGGAATAGAGATGGGCACACTGAAAAGGGGCTGGCTTCATAGATCTAATATAGAGTCTCCGGCTTTAGGTGGGCGAAGGCAATAGTTTCTCAGGTCATTCCTTACCAGAGGATTCACAATAGCCTATAAACTAAATTGAGATTTACCCAGGCATGCTTTACTGTAGTGGAGATCCATACACAGTACAGATGTTTGATAGACATACCGACCGGTTCACATATAGACCACTCAGTCTCTGTTCTGTCTTGGCTTTGGTCCCGTAGTCGGTTTCCATGCTCAATGTGTACGAAAACGGAAGAGGTTAATTGAAATTAACGATTCGGATAATACGAAGATACGACATCGTCAAAATGCCCAATACGGCATTGAACCACTAGTTTGAAAAATGGAAACTGAAGAAATGGTTCGTGAATATACAGTGGTGGTTAAACTACAGAGGAGTTTACCCTTTTCCATATTCAAGGGCAACTCCACTAAGGTTCTTTCTAACTATACGACTATACGACTGTACGAGTATACGAATATACGAATAGGTCGGGAATTCTGTCCTCGCCGCTTGAAGTGGGTCCGCATCCTCTTGCTGTCTCTCTTTTCAATCTTCAGTAATCATCGTTTGCTTTTTAATATTCTCCATCACAATGCTTCCAGCCTCAATGGACTGGACTTTTAATATGATATTCCTGGCATTACATGGCATAACGATCAATGTTAACAGTCAAAGAAAAAGATAATAATCAGGGCAGCAGTTCTGGTAGTATAATTGTGGACGATGCCCGGCTACGACGTCCATTGGCCACCTTAGTAAAAGAGCTAAAGATTCACAATCTTTCAAAAGTTCATGAATCAATATCCTCCCAGCTTTTATAATGTCGATTTCCTTTCCTCGTATGCTCGTATTCACCGGCACGAATGTTTTAAGTTCAGCGGACCTTGGGCCGTACGTACTCCGGTATTTTGTGTTTTCCATAGGGCTGCTGATCACACTGGAGCCAAGAAAACTTGTGCTTCTACTTCTCCGATAGGAGAAGGGAGGCAACTCTCATCCTGTCTAACCAAGATCTCTACGGCTGACAAGATATCAATCATGGACTCACATCTTTATGATGAGCCACCTCCCTCATACGATGTCGCAGTGTCTGGTGACTGCATAGAAGCTTCGACCTTGGTCCGCAGTCAGTATTTTACCGTGGTCTGTCAAGTCTAACGAATGATATCTGAGTACATTGCAGATGACGGTCGTGTCGATGTAACTGTTGTGGCCAAGCAGGCAGGCCTAAGCGATTTTCTGCCTTCGAACCTACCCACAGAAACGCGCCCACTTCCTGATGTACCGCCGAGCGCAATCACACCATTGAATATTGTCATTCAAATAGTAGGGAGCAGAGGTTGGTAGCCTCACTATGGACGTGTGTGTCATAATTAGTTGTCTTCTTTTTCTAATAATATCATATATACCACGCACAGGGGATGTCCAGCCATTCATTGCTCTTGGTACCCGTCTACAAAAGAATGGACACCGAGTTCGTCTGGCGACCCACGGGAACTTCAGGGACTTTGTTCACAAGGCAGGGATAGAGTTCTACCCTATCGGGGGTAACCCAGAGGAGCTGATGTCGGTGAGTATTTCTTGACCCTAGATCGCGACAAAGTACTAGGCCTGATGTCATCTACATAGTTCATGGTGAAAAACCCGGGAATCATACCGAAAATGTCAACCATTGCCGGCGGCGAAATTGGCCGGAAACGCCAAATGATTGCCGAAATGTTGGATGGATGCTGGCGGTCTTGTGTCGAACCTGACCCGGAGACGAAGATACCTTTTGTTGCGGATGCTATTATCGCAAATCCACCAAGTTTCGCTCACATACATTGCGCCCAGGCTTTGGGTGTGCCCCTACATATGATGTTCACAATGCCCTGGAGTCCTACCAAGGAATTTCCACATCCGTTGGCAAACGTGAAAGGTTCCAGCACGGATGCTTCTCTCCGTAACTATATGTCTTACAGCATGGTGGAGTTGCTGACATGGAGTGGGTAAGACTTCTAGTGTCAGGTCCCTAACACGGCATGTTGTTTCATGCAGTACTAACGGTGAGTGTCAGACTGGCCGACATTATCAACCGGTGGCGTGTGAAAGCTCTAAATCTGGAGGAACTGTCGCCGAGGACCGCTGCCGGATTGATGGAAGCCATGCAAATACCCCACACCTATTGCTGGTCTCCCGCCCTGATCCCAAAGCCTTCAGATTGGCCATTATATATTGGTTTGCAATCCTTCTCCCTCTTGCTTAGCTCTCATTGACCTGTGTTCTTTCATAGACGTTTGTGGATTCTTCTTTCGAACTGAGCCTTTGTACACTTCCCCGGACATACAAGAATTCATAAATCGCGGATCTATGCCGGTATATATTGGATTTGGCAGCATAGTTATGGATGATCCAGCGGCTATGACTGCGATGATTCAAGGAGCCTGTCAAGAATTGGGCATCCGCGCGATCGTCTCCAAAGGATGGAGTAAATTAGGTCAAGGATGTAATGATCCTAATATTCTATTCATAGACGATTGCCCCCACGGTTCGAGGCGCCTTTCGATCGTATATGAACAACAGTTTGCTAATCGATATATGTGACAGAGTGGTTGTTTAAGCATGTAGCAGCGGTGGTTCACCACGGTGGTGCAGGAACCACTGCATGTGGTTTAGTCAACGGCTGTCCAACTGCCATAGTACCGTTCTTTGGAGAGTATGTCCCTCTCTAATCCTGGTTTTATATGGTCCACCTAGCGAACAAAAAGCTGACGATGACTAGTCAGCCTTTCTGGGCTAAAATGGTTGCAGCTGCCGGCGCTGGACCGTCACCCATTGACCACAAAGTGCTTACGGTAAAACGGCTTTCAGAAGCCATTGCTTTCTGCTTGACCAGAAACGCACAGCAAGCGGCTGCGTCCATTGCTGCTAGGATGAAGTCCGAAGATGGAGTATCGAATGCAGCTGCGAGCTTCCACCGAAACATACCTTGGAAGGATGTGAAATGTGACCTTCTACCCTCGGAAGCCGCAGCCTGGCTCATTGATAAAAAGCGTGGACTGAAGATCTCTCACAAGGCCATGGTCATTCTCTCCCAGCATAAGCAGATCGACATGCAGCATCTAAAACCGTACGTGTTTTGGTCAGCCAAGGGTATATGAAATGAATGACTAATTCCACAATGCACCAGGTATCGAGCCAAGGAAATGAGAATTGAAAAGATATATACCGACCCCTTTAGTTCAACATCGGCCGCTGTTCTCAATACCATGACAGACTTCACGGTAGGGCTAGGCAAGTTGAGCACCAGCCCAACCAAAGGCATGACCCAAATGACCTCCAGCTTGGTCAAGGGGACTTTGGTGGACGCTCCAACTGCTTTGGCCGAAGGCTTGCGAAATGTTCCCAGGCTGTATGGGGAGAAGCCAGAAAAGTCAGTGCCTATAGAAGGCTGGAAAAGTGGCATGACGCATGCGGGAAAGGTAAGCTGTAAACCCTGAATATCCAACTTGCTGTAACTTTCCCTGTAGTCGCTTTTTGTTTGGACGCCGGTCTATGACAGCATCCTCACAACAAGGGAAGAGTCATGAGCAGACTGTAGTCGGATGCTAATCTTATGATCTTCCTCGTACAGAGTTTATATACTGGATTCGCTGATGGACTGACCGGCTTTGTTACGAAGCCCTATCGGGAGGCAAAGACTGATGGTGCTGCAGGATTTGCAAAGGGCTTTGCCAAGGGCAGTGTCGAACTCTTCTCAAAGCCTGGTGCAGGTAAGCAGTTCAAATTTATGGGCTTGTTATTCTCATACTAAAATTTCCCTATAGCGATGTTCGGCCTCATGGCGTACCCAGCTATGGGTATTTATAAAAGTATCAAGAAGGGGAACCTCAATCCTACCGAAAGGAAGATTTTGGAGGCGCAGATTGAACTTGGTGATTATATGTTACAGAGCTTCCCTGCTTCGCCTGGAGAGATCGAGATGGTTCTGTCTAAATTCAATGCCCTCAGTTGAAATATTGAGAGCTAATGTTGAGGCTTTGGTTGATGTATCTCCAGAGAATCTGGATCAAACAGATTGTTTTACCTTTCTTTTTGTTCTTATTGTCGCGTGACTTGTCGTACAATTAAGTCGTTGGATATCACATATATTGCTACACTACCGTACTTTTTTTCCGTGGAAACTTTTGCGGCTTCCTTGTCCAGAATAGGACAAGATGAGGGCCGGCTTTTACTCAGTAAGGCTATAACAGTGAATAAATATTGGCTGCTTGTTCGGGAAGTGGCCAGAGAGGTACATAGGGCCTAAGGGGAAGGCCTAGTCATGCCTAGTATATGCCGCCCAACCGATACGGGTACCGAGGAGGGCACAGCCCAAACGCGATAAGGTTCGGGCGAGGAAAAGAACCAGAAGGAACAACCGAAGAAGATTTTTGGCTGAATCAAAGATTACATCCAAATTGTCAAAAAGTGGTAAGGGAAAGCTAACCTGAGCTGCTTAAAATGAAGTCTGAATCTCCTTTTACAATTGTATCCAAGACAGACAAGGGAAGGTGATTGTGTCTATATAGCAATACCCGTGTCCCTATACTGTAGTGCCTGTGGGGCAAGGCACACTTACCATCTAGGCCCACTGATTGGTCTACTGTTGAGGTCCTCACGTGACCAGCTGTACAGGATCTGTGGCAATACAAACATCCATCTCTACCCGGAATAGCTCCATACAGTGTAAGCACAGCCTTCTAGGGGATGGATGACGGGCGTCCAAGAGGCTTAGTGGGAAATGAGTGGAAGTCTCAACGTGGGACTAGGGGCTCTTGCCAGTCGCCAGATCGACCAAGCGATTCTAGGGAATTCGATATATCATTCCAGTAAAAAAGTAAAAACTGGCCCCCAACAACACAGCCTTACGATCAGGTGCCCCATCAGGCTAAGCAATTGCTAAGCAATTCAAGCTTTTCATTCCTATAGGCTCTCGCAAAAACATTACCAATCTTGGTATAGGTAACAGCGGGCTTGCCATTTGAGCTGACATGTTCCCAAAAATACCTCATCACAAATACCCCTGTGAGATCGACATAAGCTGTCGATCTACGCTGAATATGGACGACTTGGGAGGCCTAAAATATTGGAATTTCTAACGAAGGAGTCCTCTGGTGTTGATAAATAGTCGCGGAAATATCGAAAGAATGAAGGTATCGCATTCAATTCTTTGCCACAGCCCTTCACAGACGGACCTTGCTCACCATGGCCAAATTGAGTAGCGTCACAGCACGCGCCCTCAGTTCACTCGTTGTGCTGTTTGCCAGTTCCACCCTGGCAGCTTACAATTCGCTCTGGTCACCGTCGCAAGGCGGTGAACTGGTTGGATACTCACGAGTGATTGAGCTCCAGCATGCAGGCGACGCAAATGGCAAGCTCCTTGCTGCTTTTGAACACTGGCACAACCCCAGCTCCCCGAGTAATTATATCATTCGGGAGAGCACCGATAATGGCACAACATGGGATACCTTGAAAACTCTGGTCGCCTCTGGTGACGCTCCAACGCCGAATTACTTCCAGCCTTTCCTGTTCGAGTTCCCCCAGCAGCTTGGGAAGTATGCCGAAGGTACTATCCTCTTGGTAGGAAATTTGGTGAACGGGACTGTCAGCGACTTCTATTCCTGGCGGTCCACGGATCATGGCCACACATGGGATCAGATTGGCGTTTGGCAACGGGGTTGGCCTGGCAGCAACGTCAATATATCTCACGGGATTTGGGAGCCATTCTTGTTCTTGGATAGCCAGAGCAATCTCGTGGCTGTTTTCTCAGATGAACGCGAAAACGAAGCACATTCTCAAAAGCTAGTCCAAGTTATCTCGACGGATGGTGGTGACACCTGGAGCAATGCCACGGATATTGTTGTTGGCTCCGAGCAGACTTCCCGACCTGGAATGGCGACTGTCGCCAAGATGGGCAATGGAGAATATTTTATGAGTTATGAGTGGTGCGATACCAGAAACTATCCCACTACATGCCCGGTTCATGGAAAGACATCCAAAGACGGGGTTACATGGGATGCAAGTGACGAGGGAGTGCTTGTCGCTTCCCCTGATAATGTTGCAGCGTACGACAGCCCATATAGCATCTGGGATCCCGTGGGGAAGCAGTTGATTGTATCTAGCTACAATAAGCGGCGTCCCTCCAATACTCCATACTTAAAGCCCATTCCCCCTCTCCTCCTAGAAGACCGGCATACCGTCCACGTCAACCTGCAATACGGCACTGGTAACTGGCATTGGGCATCGGCGCCTTGGTATGCTCCAAGTTCAACAGATTGCACGTCTAATTACAGTCCCAACTTGTTGCAACTGCCAAATGGAACCATTTTGTACTCAGCAAGGACACCGGCCAACATCCAAGGTGGACAATGTGAAGAGAGTACTGGCGCAGCAGCCATCGGAATCTTACCATACAGATCTGACTTTTCAGTCACTGCCGACGCTGGGTGGATTGACTTCGACCAGAGCTGGTCCGTTTCAGGTGATCAGTACAAGTTTCCGCAACCAAACAGTGACCAAGGCACGATAGTACTCACGGGTTCGTCGGGATGGACAGACTATGAGATCAGTGCTGATGCCATCGTGACGAGTTCATCCGGTGTAGTGGGTCTCCTAGCGCGGGCGACTCATCTTGACAATGCTCCCAAGGGCATCACCCGATATACAGCTGCGATCGATAGCAATCGTGGCGATTTTACCTTGTATAAAGTGAATGATAAAGGAGCAACTATCTTGACCTCAAAGCCTGTTCCTGGTGGCATCAAGGTCAATCAAACATATCACCTCTCCCTCTCCGTAAAGTCTGCCACCCTTTTTGCAACCGTGACCGGAAGTGGAGGGGCGAAGACGAACTTGTCAGTCACTGATAATGTTTTGGGACGAGGTCTGGCGGGATTGTTTGGTAGCTACGGCAGTGGCGGTTTCAGCAATGTTCAAATTCAATGAACTATGAAGTATTCATGGTTAGCCTGAATGCACCCCATTGGAATATTACCTTCCACTCATTACCTTTCTCTTGTCTTCTCCCTCCTTCACCGCCGCCTTCTACGACGTTGGTTTTCATTCATTCAACTCACCTTAAAGAACATTTCTAGCATAATCAAATTCACTTCTAATTTCTCGGATCTTCGTATGCCATAAGCTATCACAATCTGCGCTTTAAACCTTAGAGATTAGGGTTCTTATTCGTACATGGGAGGATTAAAAAGCGTCATTATCATTAGATAATATTTCGTCTGAAGGATTAATACGCTGTTTATGACGCCTCAAAGGGAGGAAGCAGCCTATCCCTATGAACCAATCTTACTTCACGGAATGCAGCATAGCTGGCAGCGGGTGGTGAATCGGTAGAAGAGCAATAATGCTTTTGTAGCTATAGCCTTCTTTTTATTTCTTAAGTATTCCTATGGAGCTTTAATCATTCACTCAGAGAGACTGTGCCTACTAACCGAAGCCAAGCCATTGGGCTCATGAAATAGGTCTTCTGACGCCAAGGCGTGACCATAGTTTCCGTCAGCTTCTGTTGTTTTTATCTTACTTGATTGAACCAGTATCGCTTATCATGTTACATATTGAGGATAATAGGGTGAAGGGTGATTAAATTTAAATGCCAAAAGGTAAGACTATATGTCCTAGTGGGCGGCCTATTTGGGGATCTGGCCCTCCCACTGCACTCTGGCTGACGTATAAAGAGCATCATCGGTCAACATATCCCAGCCCAGAAGGGCCAGCCCCTTCCCAGTCAATACGGCTGCGTCGTGTGCTTCATCAGTCCCAGCACATGCGGTGAAGTCCGGGTGGTGTGGAAAGCTCCCATTAGATGTTGAGATCGCGAACATAGCATGAAGTGTTGGAACTACGTAGCTCACATTGCCTTGAAGGATATTAGTGACATGGCTGAAAAGAATTAGAATAGTAGCATTACAAAACTCACCAACATCAGAGGAACCGGTCAACACCTGTTCGAGCTTCTGAACGAATTTCTTCCCGTAAGTTGCCATGTGCCCTGTGAACCGTTCACACAAAGTTTCGTTTAATATGATATCGGTATATAGCCCGTCCCTAGAGAATGTGGCTCCATTATTACCAGCAGCTCATAAAGAAGATGCTTTACTTAGTAACTCACTCTTCGATTTTGGCTGTACAGCCCGTGACAAGAGCCGCCCCCTCGATACATTGCCTGACTTTCGCAATGAGTTTATTGAGCCCCTGTAACGTGGGGCTCCGGACCTGCCAGTAAGACTTGGTGTAAGCCGGGATCACATTTGCAACCTTTGGGACATCGAGGAAGGCGCCATGGATTCGCTCCTCCGGCAAGATCTGCTGTCTCAAAGTCGATATCCCATTGTATGCTTGAACCAGGGCATCCAGTGCATTCACACCGTCCCATGGATTGCCTCCGGCGTGAGCGTTCTTGCCGAAATATTCCACATGGAGCTCTTTCCGAGCGTTCATCAAGACCCCAGCAACCCCATCGCCAGTGGGGCCACCTAAATTCTCTGGTCCACCGTGACTAGAGAGAGGAACGTTAGAACATCAACCCATTCTTGAAGCCACGACGCAGCAACCAGGATCTTGTACTTACGCCATCAGAGAGATATCCACCCCGTGAAAAGCACCGGCGTCAATCAGTTTCGCCTTGCCTCCACCATTTTCCTCCGCTGGGGTACCGAGAAGTTGGATTCTGCCTTTGATCCCGTATTTCTTTTGAAGCTGGCTTAACGCCAAGAAGGCTGCGATGCTACTGGTGGCGATAAGGTTATGGCCACAAGCATGACCGATATCAGGCAACGCATCATACTCCGCGTTTAGGTTGACAAGTCGTCCTTCAGTACCGCTGATGCATTCGAAGGACGTATCGACTCTATAGGCATGTCGGGTGACTGTGAATCCCTGGCCTTCAAGGAAGTCACAGATCGCATCATGTGCCTTGTGCTCTTCGTAAGCCAGTTCTGGATTTGACCATATCTATCAGGATGTACAATGTTAGCCAGATGAACTTCTTACAATCTGCTCCTTCGGGATGCAACGGGGAATATTTATACGTAATGGTTTAGCTCATGGAGTTGCTTTGAGACGTCCTCGAGGACGCTGTCGATAACAGACCGGACCTCTTCATCAGAGAATGAGGTTGCAGGAACGATAGTCATTTTTTCTGAGATCACAACTTTTGCGGCCGTAGCAGTAGAATATTAAAGAAATATGAGATGACAGGGTTTTGTGAAATGCGTCCTGATGGAGATGACCACATAGATCGAGTGCTGACCTGGTCTTTTTATACTACTGTGATGTCTTGGTCATTGCAGAAGTGTAACGCATTCAGAATCGGCTGTCTGTATATAATGCTGCATAATTTAATGATCGTGCCATAAATCTGGTATAGCTATCCGAAGTCTCTCGCAGAATTGCTGCGGTCTGATCAGTCTCCACACTTTTTGTTTGGTATGTTCCTCTAGCACTCGGAAGTGTGAGCTTTTCCACGAGTTTGCGGCACAGGATAACCTTGACCAATAGAGGACAGAAAATTGTACCTCTAAATCAATGTCATAAAGTAGAAGAGTCAATGGTGTATTCAATGACCAATGGGAGACCGTGGACGAGAGGTGAGTTCGCGAAATGTATCCGCCATTGGCTAGGAAAATAGTGCAATCAATAAAAGATTTGTGAATAAGTTGTGCTTATCAGAGATGCAGGCCTTGGCCAATCAGGACCCCCCATATTTGCCGACTGCTCCCATCCAGGTCCGAGCACCAAGATTAAGACCAATCGATAGGGTGCATTTTGCCGATATCAGATCTGTGGCTGCAGAACTTTTGTTTCTGATGGCTCTCCAGGTGCTCCGCGGGAACATACACATTCGATAGGGAAACCCTTCAAGATATCGAGGGAAGCTTAGGTGTGTCTATAGGATCTATAGGAATAGGATGTATTCTTGTTGCCACTATCTGCAACGCTAATTCGCGAGTACCACAGATGTCAAAGACGGCTGGGAATTGTATTGTTATCTCTACAATAGGTAATATGGTGGCGATAAGATTGTTGATGGACTACTGAACTTTGTGAGCACTTTAGATGTGAACCATTATTTCTAAAGATCTGGATATAATTTAATTGATTGCTCTACCTCAGGCTCTTCTTTCGTAAACCCCTAAAAGTATTGTCAAATATTACAGGGCTTATTTTTAGTTTTATGGTCTACTGCGAAGATGAATACTGAGAAAAAACCGCACAACGACGAGAAGGCCGTCCATGCCATTGAGGAGACAGAACAAGATTTGAATACTGGAGAATGTACTGTCATCCAAGTGTCCCCCGAAGCAGAGCGTCGGTTGCTCTGGAAGCTAGATCTCTTGTAAGTGATGAATGGTTATGAATCACTCCCAGGTCCGAAGCTTCACATTCTAAGACAAATCAGTATGCTTCCAACAATGGGCATTTGCTACATGCTGCAATATATGGATAAACTCGCACTTAGTCAGGCAACTCTTTTGAATTTGCGACAAGATCTTGTCAGTATGCTGAGCGTGGTATTCTACTCTCCTTGTTAACAGCCTGGCAGGGTCTTGTTGGCAACCAATATACTTGGTGCTCCGTCGTCTTCTACTTCGGTTATCTCGCAGGGAGTATACCTACATCCTACTTGATGGTGCGCCTCCCTCTAGGGAAATACGTGTCTACATCGGTGTGAGTCCCATGAACTATTGAGGCGGTCGCAGAACAGACCTGACGATGTCCAGATTCCTGTGGGGTGGAATCCTCATGTGCCATGCAGCCTGCCAGAACTACGGAGGATTAGTTACTGCTAGATTTTTCCTTGGCGTTGGTGAGGCTGCAGTTGCTCCAGGCTTTGGTCTCATCACAGGAATGTTTTACAAGAGAGAAGAGCAGCCAGCACGGTAATGGTTCACCTCTCAGTGTACCCGATAGTAGAGAATATGGCTCACTGATCTGACACTCCGTTTCTGTAGACAAGCAGCATGGTTTATCGGTAACTGTATCGCGAACATTATCGGCGGTGTCGTCGCATGGGGAATTGGAAATTCGGCATCGGGACTGCAAAGCTGGCGCCTTTTGTTTCTCGTGCTTGGAGGCATCACCTCGGGTTATGCCCTCATCCTCTTCTTCGTTCTCCCCGACTCTCCCGCCAAAGCATCTTTCCTCTCGGAGTCCGAACGAACAATTGCAGTACAGCGAACACTCCAGAACAAGACTGGTTCTGCAGCGGTGACGGAAGAATTCCTTTGGGATCAAGTGATCGACGCTATACAGGACCCCCAGGCCTGGCTCCTCATTCTGTACACCTTCTGCGTGAATCTGGCGAATGGTGGACTTACAAGCGTGTGTTGACTCGGTGCCAGGAGACCTCAAAACTCATGACTGACATAACTCTAGTTCTCCACGATTATCATCGCAGGCTTTGGGTACTCAAACTTTGAGTCCCTGTTGCTGCAGATGCCCATGGGACTTTGTCAACTTATATTCTTGATACTGACCGCACTCATCGCAACCTACATCCGATCCTCACGTATAATGTCCATGATTTTGAACGTAATAGTTTCCGTCATTGGAGTCGTTCTAATTTACACGCTCGATGACTCCCAAAAGGTTGTCAAACTGGTCGGCCTGTGCTTTGTTGCTACATTCGCTGCTAATATCCCACTGAGTCTGAGTATCATCACCTCGAATGTCGCGGGAACGACCAAGCGGAGCATGCTCAGTGTTAGTCTTTTCGTCGCTTACTGCGTGGGCAACATCGTGGGGCCGCAGTTCTATTACGCTTCACAGGAGCCAGTTTACTCGGTATGTGCTCTAGCTTTCTCAGATTATATTGTGCTTTTCACTCATAAATTTACAATAATAGAGCGGGATCGAAGCGACTTTATGCGGGCTGGTTCTTGGAGTATTCTTCCTAGGCTGTTTATTCGTCTACTATATCTGGGAGAACAAGAGACGGGATCGGCGACATGGAGTGATGAACGAAGGGCTTGATGTTCATGATCTCGTCGAGGAGCAGAACAGGAAAACTGATAGGCAGATACCTGGGTTTCGCTACACCATTTAATATCTTGTTAAACCCACTAACGTAACCGGTAAGCGAGCTGCGCACGCAAGCAGGCTGCGCAGGTCTGTATTCCATACAAATTGGCCCTTTTTAAGACTTGAAAATCTCCACAACCAGATATAGTAAGAATATGAAATTGATATAGGATATATATTTATATAAAACATATAATATATCAAGTTAAAAAGTTGAAATAACTAGTAGTTCAGCCAGTATTGAATATTATAGCTGTATTTTTGGTATTTTTAGTCTGTAGTCTAAGAATACAAGAGCGAAATTATTGAAAATTGACTATAGACTTGTATAGATATTCTTATACTATATATTAAATTCCATATCTATACTATTTCTGGTTGTGGAGATATTCGAGTCTCAAAAAGGGCCAATTTATATGGAATACAGACCTGCGCAGCTCGCTTACCGGTTACGTTATCTTATCTATTTAGATAAAATAGGCGCTTAGTCAGCTATACTAAATCTATTTAGACTGGGGCACCTGGTCGGAATCCACAGTCTCAAAAGTGATCAACCGCGGTCTCTCTTTGTCATTCTTCTTCTTTCTCTTCTCTCTAGGTTTCTTCCATTAGGATTGCTTTCAGCTGCATCCCAGATCTCCTTTGCTTCACACTTGTTTGTTCCTCCGATCTTCTATCCATACAACCAGCTTTCGATCCGTCTCTGCCGAAATGGGTGTCACTGAGATCAAGACGTATGTTGATTGTTTTGTGCGGACTGTGTCTCACTTCCTTCTTTCGGTGACTAACCAATGAATTCTCTCTGGTCAGTCCTGCTGAATTCCAGGAAAAGGTCATCGACTCCAAGGAGCCTGTCGTTGTCGATTTCTTCGCTACCTGGTGCGGTCCTTGCAAGACCATTGCCCCAACCATCGAAAAGTTCAGCAATGAGATCCAGGGCGCCAAGTTCTACAAGGTAGACGTTGAGGAGCTTCAGTCTGTCGCTGCCGACTTGGGTATTGCCGCCATGCCTACCTTCGTGTTCTTTAAGGACGGCCAGCAAATCAAAGAGTTAACCATCCGCGGTGCCAACCCGGGTGGTGTTCAGAACGGTGTGAAAGCCCTTCTTGCATAGATTGTCTTCTTCTGAACCTTTGGTCAACAAGGTTCTCCGTTTATTATAGAGGAATATTATCCTAGTTTAGACTACGCAATAAGTTCTTTATAAGCATCCGGACGACTATCGAAGAGAATTCAATGCCCCGCGGCGGGGTAATTGGTGCCTGAGGCAACGACCGGTGCACCTAACCACTGTCCTTTGTAAACTAGTCGGGATAACTCACTCTGCTGCATCGTGAACTATCCGTTCGAGGAGCCGAGCTTGCCCTTGTGGAAGAACTCACGTCCAAGCTTCTTCACGTCTCCCAATTCACTGGACTCATTACTCTTCTATCGGGAAAGTTCACCTGGCTTCTAATCTCCTCTAAGTTCTTGGCGGTGAATCGATCGCCCACGCCGAGATCAGCAGGCGTCTGAAGTTCACCATCAATAGCGGGCCAAAGTTTGGGGGTCGCGCGCATCTTCTAAGGAGATGTCATCCCGAGGATAGAGCCAGTTATTCTGGATCTATCCTTTGACATCGATGTCTTTGATCCAGGCATTGCGCCCGGAGCTGGTGCCCCAGAGCCAGGCGGCTGGACGATGCGTGAAGTTAATAGGATCTTGAGAGGCCTGCGCCCGGTGAACATGGGCGCTGCCGATATCGTCGAGATTTCACTTGCGTATGACGACAAAAATGAGAGCATTGCGTTTGCGGCTGCCCAAATTGCGTACAAGTTGATAACAAACTGAGTGCTGAGCGAATCCGACACAGACAACACACAGGCGACAGCGAGAACGGAGCTCTGATTGCTATCAATAAATGTTAGAAGCTTATTGTCGCCTTTTCCTTTCTTTACCTTCTCTGTTTTAGCTTTCTCTCCCTTTGTCTGGCTTTATCTAATAACCATCGGTTGCTACGTTGAGAACAGAGTGAATGTTAGGTTCCGTGCTGTTTATGTGTCCTGTTGGGATGCATGGCGAAGAGCGCCATTTTCTACAATAAGATATTGCTCACAGCCCCTATACTTCACGGATTGTAACAGGTTGTACCGAGTTAGTGGGGTATATCGGAAAGTTAATATACAATGCCCCTATCAAATATTGTTCGCCACTGAAAGTAACCATGGCCACTATCCCCCAACAAGCACAAGCTCAACCACGAGCTTTCAGGAAATCCTTGAGAACCATGGTACAATGATATTATTCATTGTCAATTTCGGGAGACATGACAGCAGCCCCAGCTCTAGCCAAAAGATGATGTCAGAGTGGCTCGGGATTTGAAACTCTTATAAACGGCCTCTGCCCCAGATCTGCCTCGCACATAACATAACAGTCGATGCAATCAAATATACATTGATCTATTACTGAACTACATCTCATAATGTACCAACAAATTATTGGTCGTTCCGGGCGACAGATCAGCACCGTGGCCAGGAGAGCCGGGACAGTACGCCATGCTGTATCTTTTTGACGGCCTCTTAACTGATATGCTAGCCTTCACAGAACGATAATTCTTCCAACCGAACGCAAATAAACCCATCCCTGTTGCGCAGACAGGGCCCTGCCTGGGCTATTGCAGGAGGCGGAATGCTTGCTACCTTGGAAGGTGTTTATTTGATGTTACGTTCGTTCCGGCGCCTGAGATACATCTAGCGTGTCCCGCAAGGTTGTATACAAATTTGGGACCATCGTGGCCTACCTCAGAAGGTGGAAGACAAAAACGTCACGACGAATGACTACATCCTCACTCACTATACGTTGGCGATTGGAGTCATTTGACATTGAGAATAAGCGAACAAAACACAAAATGATAATGGGGTATTGTGCTGGACACTACATACGAAGGAATTATGTTTATTATAATTATACCATAATATTTGACAGTTTCTGAATGCTCAGGTGGCTCATTCCGTAGACATGGGGAGGTTTCAAGCTTCACCAGAGTCCAATCTGCTATTCGTCCAGGCCAGTGCATTGAGGAATTCCGCTTTCCCTAATGATCTACCTATCAAGACTTGCCTATTGACTATACGAACCCTTCTAGGAGTGTTTCATTCTGGGATAAAATCAATGCAATTTGCCTATATGATTTGTAAACCGCAATGCCTCAAGAATATCCGAAGCAACGTAATAGGCTATGTCTCATAAGGGAGGGATCATCGCTAGTATGAAGCCCGTATACTGCCGGCCGACCTGTGATCCAGTAACACTTCAAGCAATCCACAGAGCTACCTCTCTAGGGTCGTTGGTTTCGGCTAAACTGGCCCCCTTCTGTAACAGATCTAAATCGGCTGTGGGCTGGGCGGGCAGGCTAAACACGGAGTCAGGCCGAGACCAGAGCCTGATCGGCATATATTACGAATTCGCAATCCCAATCTCACTTCCAACCCAAGGTCGCGAATCTCACCCGACCTTACCAGACTTTATTGGATGGTTCAATTCAGGCAGAATATCTGATTTCAGTTTAATGCGGGACATTATATCTAGAATGGCTATACTGGTGTGTGTGAAGATCTATTCTTTCAAGGGGCAGCTTTCGGGAAACCCCCGACACCGACTTAAATCATTATCGGGCTTGCAAGAGGTGAACATTGTCCCTGACTCTGGCAGTCATGTAATGCTACCCCCTGTCATGATTATTCGTGTTATAGATCATGGTCTAGAACTCGGGACGCAGCTATGTGCCGTGTTGGGGAGGTATAGAGTCAGGCCGTCTAACGTTGGCTTGATCATACCTCCTTGGCACGTTGGTGGGCGGCATGTCTAGTAATGCTTATGCGGACCTTATGATCATCCACTTAGCGTCAGCATAGCCTAATCCAGTACGATATGCACTTGTCGAGATGCCTACCTTGCATGTAGACAACTGTTGAGTTAGGCGAACAAGGTAGACTGAGGGGATCTACCAAATTATTCAACAATTACCATGATCACTATCCCGTCGGCCTCGTATTCTTTTAATTGCAAGACATATTCCATCCTAAGTCCCGGGATATACCGTTATAGCGAGTCAGACATGAAATGATGGTGGTTTGGCCCATGCTTTAGTCGACTGCCAACATGCTACCCTGAGCTTGGCAGGGAACTCTTGTCGAAAAGTGGAGCAAAATTAGAGCCGGGAGACTTCAGCATAGGGAATGCGGTCCGACAGCCCATACCCACATAGCACTTGGCTTGGACCCGCCAGGAGCCAATCGGGGGTAAAGCATGGCCAAATGCGAGTTAAATATGCCGCTGGGAATGCGCATTGCGTACTTGCCGGATAAATTGCGGGTTTCGATCGTTGAGATGAAACAAAAGTCCGTCCGGCAATTTAGCTGGATATTGTTCCGGAAGCCCTAGGTACCCAGGAGCCACAAGGCTTGATTCTTGAAACAGTAAACTCTATTCTAGACAATTTAGTCGTTTCGAATAGATATGCAGAAGCTCAATGTGGTAGCTATAAAGGGGACTCTGTTTCCTTGCGATTGACAGTGATCATCCACAGTGATAATCCACAGTGATTCCTCCAACTTGTCTACAACAAGAACAACACCGTCGCCATGGTTAGCTTCTCTTCTCTCCTCCTAGCGGTTTCCGCTGTTTCTGGCGCTTTGGCTGCCCCCGGCGATTCCACTCTCGTCGAGCTCGCCAAGCGTGCCATCACCAGCTCTGAGACGGGCACCAACAACGGCTACTACTACTCCTTCTGGACCAATGGCGGTGGTGATGTCCAATACACCAATGGTGACGGCGGCCAGTACAGCGTCACGTGGACCAACTGTGACAACTTCGTCGCCGGAAAGGGATGGAACCCCGGCAGTGCTAGGTATGATACGATCTGAGAGCTTTGAAACATACTGGCCACTAACAGCAACGTGTTCTAGGACTGTGACCTACAGCGGTGAGTGGCAGAGCAACAGCAACAGCTACGTCTCTCTCTACGGCTGGACCCAGAACCCCCTCGTCGAATACTACATCGTTGACAAGTACGGCGACTACGATCCCTCCACCGGCGCTACCGAGCTTGGCACCGTCGAGAGCGACGGCGGCACCTACAAGATCTACCAGACTACTCGTGAAAACGCTCCCTCCATCGAGGGCACCTCGACCTTCAACCAATACTGGTCCGTCCGCCAGAGCGGCCGTGTTGGTGGCACCATCACTGCTCAGAACCACTTCGACGCCTGGGCCAACGTTGGTTTGGAGCTGGGTACGCATAACTACATGATCCTTGCCACCGAGGGCTACCAGAGCAGCGGGTCTGCCACCATCACCGTTGAGTAAATGGGGTCGTCTTCAGTTGGAGGATACCGTGACGAACTTGCTTGTGTAGCGTGATCCATCGTGAATCTTATTTCCTTTGATAGGGACTTGGATTCCGGGTTTATATTCTGCTTGTCGACTGCTGGAGATCCCGTAATTGGTGTTTCTTTCTGGTGTCGCTGTGTACATAGTCACATTGTCTTTTTTTCGCATTTCCACTAGTGAAATCCATACTTCCACAGGCGCAGTTCTCCTTGCGTAAAAGTCTCTGCCGATCAGCGTGGACACTAACGGATGGGACCTAATATAAGTCCACCAAACACGAGCGGGGAACGGAGGACAGACACGTTCCATCTCCAAGCGAAGGGTGAATGCAGTCGACCAAATAGATTAGAACCAACCATGTGTGACAAGTCTTCCAATGGCACTGCTTCTCACCATGTTCCAGTCACTTGATCGTAGCCCTAAGGAGCCGAACCGTCTTCAGGCCACCCACACGAATACGCAATGAGAAGCAACACGTTAATGAAGCCTAAAGTCTTTTCCGAAAGGCTAGGTAGTGCCCAAAGCGCATGGCGGTTATAAAAGGTCACTATCATCGGTGCGGGGGGCGAGCATCCATCGACTAAACAGCCCTACACCCGCATATCTCGCACCATGGACCTGCTCGAACGATGTGTATACAACCCCCCGGCGCCGCCAAAACAGACACGCGAGAAACCAATGAAGGTTCTCGCACTGGGCATGTCCCGGTCGGGGACAGAGTCTCTTGCGCGTGCCCTCCGCATCCTCGGGTACGATCATGTCTTCCACGGCTTCGAAATGTGGGAAAGCACGCCAATGCTCTGGCGGTCGTGGACGATGCTAGGGCGACGGAAATGGGGCAATGCTGGCACTGCTGACGGAAGGTCCAACATTACGAGGGAGGACTTCGACAACTTGTTCGGCCATTGCGAGGCTATCACCGACCAGCCCGGTACACTCTTCGCCCCGGAATTGATTTCCGCCTATCCTGAAGCCAAAGTGATCCTTAACCGTCGCGACGTCGACACTTGGTATCCCAGCCTCTGTACTGTCCTTCGCCCGATAACGACCGGAGTGTTTTATAACGTGTTGCCCTGGTTTAATGCCGACCTATATTGGGAGGCACAGTATGTTCGGTGTTGTCTGAAGCCTTTCTTTCACGGGTCGTGGGAACAGCACGGGAAATGGGTCTATGAGCAGCACAATGCCACCATCAGAGGGTCAGTACCGTCAGATCAATTTCTGGAGTGGACTGTGGAGGATGGCTGGGAGCCTCTATGCCGGTGAGTTTGTGATATGTCGTGTTTTGCGCAAATGCGACCGTAGCTGAAGGTGTGGGTTAGGTTCCTAGAGAAAGACGTCCCGGCAGAAGAGTTTCCCAACGGCAATACCGTGGACAATACTCTGGGTGCTTTTAACAACAATGTAGACAAATGTGTCGCCTCGGCGGTCCGTAATCTGACTATTTCGGTGGTCTGTGTTGGGGTTGTGGTCGCATATGGATTGGGAGGGCATCGTGTCAATTGGGAGCACTGCGCGAACTATCTCAACATCCGCGAGAGTATAAACAACCTCATTTAGGGTACATAGCTGGGAACATGACCACCTAGATGTAGCGAAAGAGGAAAACGGAAGACGTTGAGGGAGTTTCCATTTCCCTCCAGTGATCCATGACGCCAACAAGCTCCATAATGACACCATCACTTTACATACATCAGAGCACACCCTACATAACCCTAGATTTCTGTATTGTCCCCGAAGTTGATCCGCGTTATGAAGGACTCTATTTGCAGTCATAAGCGGGTGTACGCGAGAATACCTAGAGTCCACATACACACGAAAGGGAATAGGATAATATCGGTAATTCCGCCAAACATTCTACCAAATTTCGGTATAGAAAACGCCCGTGCTGCCTAAATATGAGCATCCAATGGAATCCCATGGGTTAATAACGAGGCGCAACCTTAAACATCCTAAGAACAATTTATAATTAATCTAGAAGCAACGTACTATACCCCAACAGCTAGGAATGCCGTAGCCCTCTCCCGAAGATATATCCCGGCCGAAGACTAGCTCAACTGTCGAACAAACTCTCCTCTAAACGCCACACCAAGCCTAATACCTATCTCATCATCACCCACTCGAATACCAATCATGAGCAGAATATGGGGTAAAGGATGGTGGAGCAACAAGTCAACGCAATACCGGTCTGCCCAACTTGGAATATCCGAATGGTATGGGGAATTTCTCCGCATTCTCGGGGCGATGATCACCCGAACTCCAGCTCAGGAGCTCTGGGGACTCGTCAACTCTGGGGTCAAGGTCGAATAAGATCCTCAGTTCAGCACATTATATGTGGAGACCCCGGAAACCCCCTCGGGGTAAAAGGCCACGGGTAGATAATCTGCACACTTGCCGCCGGGGAGGCGTACGGAGCCCAAACCTTTCGGCAGAGTATTAGACACTCGGAGCCCCGTGGGTGATGGGCCGAAGTTTTGCTAGTCAAAACTATATGTTATTGTTATTATAGATTTCTTACGGTACCTACAGAAGCTGGGCTTCAAGGACAACATGCGGCTCTGGAAACATGACTTTAGAGGCAGGACGCTGATTATGGCCATCACCATGGCGTCCTGCCAGGCATTTTTGCTGTTGGGATTTGATCAAGGTGCGACTGAGCTAGCTACCTAAACTGTGGAATATACGACTAATGGTTGCAGGCGTCATGTCAGGACTCGTCGGTGCGGACAATCGATTCGGGAGAGACTTCAACAATCCCGATTCCAACATGCAGGGCAACATCACGGCTTTGTACGATATTGGCTGTGTGATCGGATCCATTGTATCCTACTTCATCGGAGAGAGAATGGGCCGTCGGACCATGCTGATGCTCGGTGGCTTTATCATGGTGATCGGCACAATCATCCTCGCCACTTCAAACACTGTCGCACAGTTGATCGTCGGCCGTATCGTGACGGGAGTAGGAAATGGCATGAACTCTTCAACGGCCCCAGTTTATCAGAGTGAATGCTCACCTGCGGCATATCGTGGTACTCTGTTGACCCTGCAGGGCACAGTGACCATTCTGGGAGTGGTTATTGCCTACTGGTACGCCATCCCGTCTTCCACCCTATATTCGTTTCAAGAAATGAAACCGAGATACTGACCATGGACCCTCAATAGGATGGACTACGGTACAAGCTTCTATGAATCATCCTTCCAGTGGCGTTTCCCGCTCTCCTTCCAAGCTGTCTTCGCCATCCTCCTCATACTCCAGGTCATCGGATTACCTGAGACCCCCCGTTGGCTGGTCCAACACGACCGTCATGAAGAAGCCCGCGCCGTCGTCGCTGCGATCGAAGACCGCCCCCTCGACGACCCACTCGTGACGAAAACCATCCTCGACATCCAAGTCGGTCTGGAAGAAGAACAAAGAGGCGGACCCTTCAGCTTCAAGGAACTCTTCACCTGGGGCGAGGTACAGAATCTGCGTCGAATGCTGATCACCATCTCAATCGAGCTGGGTCAACAATTCACCGGATCCAACATGATCAACTACTACGGACCGGTCATGTTCCAAGAAACAATGGGCATGGACCGAAACATGGCGATGATACTGGGCGGCTGTATCCAGTGCACATATCTGGTCGGCTCGGCAATTCCGATCTTCCTAATGGATCGCTTCGGTCGTCGCACGCTTTTGATTATCTGTTCCACCGGTCTTTGTCTATGCTTTGTCATGGTGTCTATACTGCTTTCGTTGAACCGGATGGATTGTGCCTACGGGGCGACGGCATTTATCTTTATTTTCCAGATTTTCTACGGCGTGGGCTGGCTCCCGGTACCGTGGTTCTATCCATCTGAGATTAACACGACGCGTGTGAGAACGAGGATGTCGGCCATCGCGTCGGGATGGAATTGGATGGCGGTGTTTGCGGTGGTTAAGATCACTCCTCTTGCCTTCGGTAGGTTACATATGATTCTGCAATCTTCATTTCCTTTGTTTGGTGGAATGCAAGCTAATAGGAATAGACAACATCAAATGGAAGACCTTTGTGATCTTCGCCGTGTTGAACGCGGCGTTCATCCCCATGGTATACTTCTTCTATCCTGAGACGAAGGGACTGGAGCTGGAAGATATTCCATTGCTATTCACCAAGGGAGGCATTACCGGAGGTGTCTACAGCTCCAAAGGTGGACGCACAGTCATGCCTGGCCAGCATGCTCAGGAGAGCCACGTCGATGAGAAAGTGGATGGCGTGGTACAGCAGGTGGAAGATGTGAGCTAGATAGCGGATGCTATATACCCTGGGATATTGTCTGTATACTACTGGGATAGAAGGTAGTGCGTATTCCATTGACTTTTTACGTTTGCACATATCAAATAGATGTTATGAAATTATAGAAATGATTCAGTCAACGATGCTCTACAAACAAAAGTGTATATCAAATAAACACCTTCCTGAGATCGATACAACCAAACCATATATTATTTTTTATACTACCCGAATTAAATATCATAGCGATCGTCAAATTACAAACACATATAATCCAGCTCATGACAATCTCCCTCAAGAAATCCCGTACAATCATAACCAACACCACCAATACCAGTCCTCTCTGACTCTGTCAGAGACAGATCACATCTCATCAATCTTCGGATCCAACTTATCCGGCTGCAACATCCTCTCCAACTCCTCCCTCGAAGTCAACTGCTGCATCTTCACCTCCCCCCGATCAGCTTTCACCTATCACCGACGATCAGCTTCTATCCCAACCAATAAAACAAAGAGAGATATACCGCCGCTTCACTCAAGGTAGCATGAAGCTCATCCCACGATGGAGTAGGGACACCGCGCTTTTCCGACAACGTGGGCGATTCAAAGTCATCTGGGAAGGAGGCGGCGATGAAGACTATTCTTGTTAGTCGTGGGTTCTTGGATTCTCCGTTTGTCAAAGGGGGACTAGAAGACGTGGCTAGGCTGACATTCTTGGTTTTTGGAGCTGTATGCTTCGGGGTGGGCTTGGATTTGGTATGTTCTTGTTAGGGTGGGGGTGGAGGTGCGGAGGAGAGGGCGGGTGCGGATGAGGGTGTTTCTGACGATATTGAAAGACATGGTTATTGCTGTTCTTTGTGATTGATTTTGGGATATGGATATTGAAGGAATTTAGATGGTGAAGAGTCATACGGCGTTTATAAAGGTAGGCGTTGTGATGATGTCAGTGGCTAGATAGTTACCGAATTGGGTAATGGTAGCTCCAACCCTAGTTTACGGGTGTCAAAATCATAAGGTTGAGGGGTTGCATCGCTACCATGGAACATATTCTATTCACAATCGATGACAGGTCCCATAAGCAGGCCTCGATTCGTTCTGTGAGTACGGATCTCGCCACGCAGAGTCCAGATTTGGGGACTAGCTGTTGGAAGCTTCAGTATAATCAGGGATTTTTATTAAACTGAGAAAGCTTGAGTAACTAAACTGTACATTTGTCGTGTAACAGACATTTTGTTCTCACTCATAAGTCTATACATTAATCGTACAATAAACAACGTTTCAGACCGTCAATACCAAGAGAGTATATACTTAATTCAATCCCATACAGCTGGCATAGTAGGTGACCGTCGCAGGCCAGTCGGAGAAGATGCCACGCACGCCAACCTTCTGCGCCAACGCATCGACAATACGATACATATCGCCATCCTTACTGACGGCCGAGGCGAATGACTGAACAAAGTAGTTATCTTCGGCGGCAGCTTGCGCCAGGGGAGGGAACCGCTCGAGGGACCAGGTGATGATATCGAAACCGGCTTCCTTAGCGGCCACGGCATACTCGGAGGGCACAAGCTCACCATCCTCAGTAGCGTTCAACAGCGCATAGATAGCGGGAGCCATGATCTTGACGCCCTTCTCGGCGAGCTCGGGGAGACTGGCAACAGCAGCTTTGTACCCCTCTTCGGTGTCGGTGCGTTCGTCGAGATAGATGGCCTGCTTGCCGAACGCGGGTTCATGCTGGAGCCAGTAGAAGATGTCCTTGTCAAGGAAGGACTGAGGCCACACGCGGGATGGGTTGATGTGACGGCGCTTGTAATCGTTGATGAGCTGTTGAGCGTACATCTCCTGGGTGTAGTTACCCTGGAACGGCATGGTAACTTCAGGGGTCTTCAGCTCGGGCGAGAACTGCAGGCCCAGGGACTCGATCAGCTCAATGTACTCATGGTGCGCCACGGGGGTGCCACAGGTGTCATAGAGCTCTGTGCGCCATGCTGGTCCCCCATGCTGGTATTCCTCCGGGGTCGTGGCCGACGAGTTGCTGGAATCCATCTTGGCGCAGAGCGACTTGAACTCGGCCAATGTGATGTCGGATGTACAGCACTTGGCCTTGGCTGGTGTGCTATCCGTCGCCGGCTGGAAGGGAATAGTGCACTTGGCGGCCAGTTCAGGAATGGTCAAGATATTGGTGGTTGTGTGGAGATCACACTGCGAGTGACGGCACACGAGCTCTCGGTCCTTGGTGAAGGCGACGTCACACTCGATGATGCCAGCGCCCATGCGAGCAGCAGCCATCATACCTTGGCGACTGTGCTCAGGGATTTGCAGCGGGCCACCGCGGTGAGCGATGGAGAATTGGGGAGCATGACGGATGGGCGTCTCTGCGCAGGACTCCAGCTTGCTTTTCAAGGGACCCTCATCCATATCATCCACGAGGAAATACGGCCGGGGGCCGACCTGGATGTTGGTCACATTGGGCTTATGAGAGGCAGCACCACGGCGACTGAACGATGGAGCGGCAGCCACCACGCCGGCGGTCACTATCAAGGAGGTAAGATGCATGATGGCAATCCAGCAAGCGTGACAAAGATAGTATAGACCAGCTGTCCGAGCAAGAAGAGCACAAAGAGAGACCGACGATCATTCTTTTCAGGGAACAATGCTCCTATTTATCCTACAACCGGAGACCTCTGTCGGCCCGGTTCCTCGAGGTTGGAGCATATCACAATTCCGTCCCTTGCGTTCCATATCAGATAAGGGCCCCACTCAGCTACTCCGCGTGCCGCAATGAAGATCTCTCACACGTTCGGAAGATACCAGGGGATTCCCTTGGCAACTTGGCAACTTCTTGGCTACACGAACGGGAGAAAACGTGGTTGGCCGTTCTGCAGCACATGTCGCGTGCGCGATACATGATTTGAAGCTTTCTACTGATTACTCCCAGTGCAATTTTACATGTTGTACGGCCTTTCATCTGGGATACTGGGGGATGCGCTGACCCTGGCAGCAGGTTCCACGACATAATCTCCTGCCCAATCGCGTCTTTGACCCACCAAAGGATCTTTTCACGAGCTTTTCTTTCATGTAAGATAAACCTAAAAATCGCGAGAAGGAAAGAATCCCGCGTCCGTAGGATATTGGGCAATGACGGTGGTTGCATGCGATGTGGATACCCCCGACATTTGCTAACAGAAATTGTGGGGAGTTTCATAGACAAACGCCTCCCACGGGGAAGGGGGAAAAAAAGAAAAACCAAAACTGTGCTACTTCTTGTGATTACTTTACGGTCAAAGATAAGAAACCAGTAAGGAAAATGGAGGGCAGGGGTGATCCCATGACGGCAATTGCCGCACAGAATGCCCCAAGCTTTTGTAGTTTCGATGCTAGTCACAGCTTCATCATCCGGGGGTATGATCCGGCGGCTTCCTCTACACCCGACGGTCAATCATCGGCACATGCACAAGTATGCAACTAGAGTTGCCGTGTCACTCCGTCGGTCAATGTCCGGGGAAACAAGACCAAAGTAACCGTGTCGGCATTGGATCAGATAGAAGCCTTGTGAGTGTATCTCCATAATCCGCGAGATGCGGAGTTGTTAGCAGCATGGCCCAACTACCTAGTTTGGAAGGTCGGTGGAAATCCAGGTGGAACCTTTTAGTGAATACCAAGCTCCCGTGAGTGAATGAAAGTCATTGTACGTTTAACCCGACAGTGGGGCATCTGAGGTTGGCCTACGGAATCCTCTTCATGGGTGTGGTGCAAGATCCCTGGTTCGATAGGGCTTGCTTCCATTGTTCCTGATCCAAGAGCGTCAGTTAATCAGCCCGCCCGAACCAGTAGCCTCTTGCAAAAGGTGCAGGTCCATTCTACCAACATTCTTCGGGAAGGCAATGGACAGCAGCCATGACGGAAGCGTCTGTTGGCGAACAGTGGCTGGCCGAAAAATTGTTCGGCTTTGACTTAGCAGAGTATCGTGCATTGGTGGACCCTCATCGCGGACCGAATCAACCACGATGCTGATCTTTAACTGCTCTTGAACGAGATTTAATCCCGCATTTTCCAACGGTGGGGATTAAGCGCGCTGGTCGATGTAACCTTAATGAAAAAGGAAGCCGAGGTGTTTTGCCTTTATCTAATCCGCCCCACAACCATTCTTGGGATTGTGCATTGTTGCCTAAAGGAAGTTGATGCCGTTGATATTGAAGAGATTCAGTCTTTCTGAAGTAATAATATCATACGGAGTAGACTATATAACTATAACACTGTTATCATGGTATAATGGACCAGAACAATGTATAATCCGGCGGAGAGGCTGCCAAGGAGAACCCTACCTTGAGATCCATTCATGGATAATCTCAGCTTTCCTCTTCCCAAGTATTCTTAAATGTACTGTACAGAGTACTGTCGCCTGGTCTAACCTCTTGATCACGGTTATTTTTTCCGCTGCGCAATTTTCTATTAACCTATCTAGGTAAGATTCCTGCTGACAAAGCAATACCTGACCTAGATAGGTTAAGCACAAAATCTTAAATCAGTTTTCCTCCATCTCTACAGATTCTTTACATATTGATTTTGAATCGATATTTTACCTATATAGATCTAGATTATAGATATTTGTAATAAGGATAAAAATATAGAAAATATAGATTCACCCACATTTCTCGAGGGCTATCTACCAGATTGTATTTACAACTGAACAGTCACGATATTCTTTAAAAGCTATTTAGTCCACCCAATCGGCGGTTCTGGCTTTACCCAATCAAAGTTCCCCATCAATTTCGTCAGCCACACGCCCCCAGGGCCATCGGGAGTATGTGGAGAGCTACCGTCGAAAAGGGAGCCGCTGAGAAAGGTATGGGGGAAACCATGATCAAAGGGATAGGCTGCCTCAATCTGCGCCATCTCCTCGACACTGAGGGACAAGTCTAATGCTGCAATGTTTCCTCGGAGATGCTCAACCTTCCTACCGCCGACAACCGGGAAGACATAAGGAGCTCTGTGGCGGACATAGGCAAGGGCTATACTGGTAAGATTCGTCTCCTTCGAGTTTGCAATTGTTTCGAGGACCTTAGATACACTTTTCTCGGCATCTGAGGGGGGTCTTCCCTTGCGCCCGGGATTGTTCTGCTCCCTTTCCTTGTACCCTGCCTCCGTGTGAAATTGGTCCTGGCCCAGGGTTTCCCAGGGCACCAAGCCCATGTTCTTATCGCGGCACATCGGAAGTATCTCCCGCTCAAAGTCCCGGAAGGAAGGGTTCCAAAGACTTTGGTACACTGAGAACTGGCGTAAACCGTGATCACGAGCGTATTGATTGGCCTTAGCCACCACCCAGGCGGATTGCCTCGCTATCTCGAAGACCCTCACCAGAGGACCGAGGATGTGAAGAATGCTGTCTCGTACCTGGCTACTCTGTCCGGTCTCGTGGACCCTGAACGAGTCGCCAGATTGGGGATTTGCGCGTCGGGAGGCTACGTGTCTTATGCGGCCCAGACGGACAAGCGTATAAAGGCGTTGGCGACTGTCAGTGCCTTTGACGTCGGTCAATACCATCGGGAGCCTTGGGGTGGTGGTGAGGTGAACGTAACCGCTCTCAACGAGTTGTTCGCTGCGGCTAGTGCGCAACGAACGTATGAAGCAGCCACCGGGGATGTCGAGTTGATATTTAGTGCCCCCATGAGTCCTGAGGAAGTCACTCCAGACCTGCCTTTAATATTCCGAGAGGCTTACGATTACTATCCCACTGCCCGTGGCATGCACCCTCGTGCCCCGAATGTCTACGTGACCCGCAGTCAGGAGTTAATGGCTACCTACGACTCCTTCGACAACATGCGCCTTGTTTCCCCGCGACCTGTCTTAATCATCTACGGATCTCGTGCGGATACCGTGCGGATACCGGGTACTTCTCGCAGCGAGCCTACGCAAATGCTCTGGAGCCCAAGGAAGAATTCGTTGTACCCAGCGCCACTCATTTCGCTCTGTACGACCATACGGATGCCACAGTACCCAAGCTCGTCGATTTCCTGCGCGAATCTATCTAGTTGTGCTATGGAGTGCTGGGTTTCAATGGGCCTCCTCACGCTTTTAAGGCTAGCGAAGAGCCAGCTCAGGCCTCATCGTCTCAACATAACTTGTCAATTGCCCATCTGGAACTGAAGTAATATAACTGGCTGTCCCCCTAATATGTATCCCTTATTTTGTACCCTTTTACTAGATATTAGTGTTGGTATTTGTGAGTCAGAGAAGCAAAAATAACAAGTATATATACTGTACGGAGAGCACCCCTAGAACCAGGTTAAAAGAATCTTGATTGGTTTATTGATTGATTGAGAGCACCCCTAGATGTCTTGGTAGGCGTCGAAGCAACTGAGTTTATCACAAAATGGCGCGAAGTAGTCGGATCATCGGCGGTGTCAACCTTGCCATGGCCTGCGAGTAGAAAATGGTGTAACCGAATAGGCTTTCAAGGACAACACGCTTAGATGGACAGGAGAGGTGGATGGCTTGCGTGGGTTGGGGGAGGACGGCAGCGACCTGTTCAACTTCGCTGCGCACGGATGTGAGGTCGCCCATTCCTGGTGTCTTAGGCATGGGGACAAGTACAGCTGTTGCAGGATTAGATGTGGTCCGGGATTGTTTGCATAGAGTAATAATCGGATGATGTACTGTAGGATGAGATCACCCTCTCGGCAGATCTTTCGGAATAATATTCGGCTGCATCGATAGGGAGACTACACAGCTTACCTGTGCAAGTCCACCAGGTTACCGCACAGACGGTCAATCCATGAAGGACATTATGGAGGGAGCCAGTGCAGGGACAACTCAGACAGTAGACTAATGCAGCCAGAATGGGTAAAGGCCATGCAGGATAGCTGCAGCTGTTGGAGATGTGGAATATGTCGAGGTATCCTATGACAGTCAACTACTCGGCCACACGGACATGGTCCCCAACCAGACCACCTACTCCGGAGTTTTAGGGGGCATATGGCATCCTATACGTCGCCTAGCTAGTCAGATCATAATTCACCGTCCCTCCTAGTGCCTCGGGTTCCGGCCCGCAACCCAATGCGGGGTTTTTTTGGACTTGGGTAGTCAGCTAGATTAAATGCAGATCTGCGGCCTGCAGAACATTGAAATCTGAACTGCGAGCATACATATCCTCAGGGAGTAGGTACATCCCACGTCTATGGGAGGGGTGCTAAATTGGAGATGGTGGCTGAGCTGAAGACCTCCAGTGTGGGTACCTGGAGCCGCATCTGCACCAATGAGGGCAACGCGCAATACACCACTACAGTGGACGATCAATATTGACATGCTGCAGGTAGCTGCCTCGTAAGGTGAACTATCCTTGGTAAAAGCATGAATGCCACGTCTACAGGCGGGGTAATAACAACGATAGTCTAGCTGGCATTATTGTCCAGTCCTTTTCTTGAGGCATGAGTGGTTGTTTACAACACCAGGCGCAGCGTCGGATCTCGGCGCCCCAATGAAGGCAATGCGCGATACACCACTCTGCTGGATACCAGAGATCGAAACAGTGTTGTCATTGCAGTAGTTGAATGTATGCTCCAACCAGTCCATCCTAGGACGGTCCCTCCGGGCAACACTGGTGATGCGGACCTTTGGTTGCCTTCTTCCTATACTTCTACATATAATAGGTCATAGATCCATAATGCTTCAGGGATCTGTAGAAGACCTGCCATATACACTCCAACGTCAGATTCAGCTCCACTCCTTCTAAGAACCATACGCGCCGGCCAAAATGCCCTACCTCATCACCGGTATCCCAAAGGATCCTAAGCACCCTCTTCCCATCCGCAAAGACATTGATGACTGGTATCTCGAGCAGACCAGTCCGGGAAGTAACCGCATCCAGCTCACTCTATTTGTGGAAGCCTTGACCGTGGTACAAAACCGCCCCTTGGATGACCAGCTCTCGTACTTCCGTCTGGCTGGGATCCATGGAGCTCCCTGGACAGAGTGGGACGGGGTGCCTGGAGGTCAAAAAGACGCCGACGGAAATCCTACGGGATTCTGCGTGCATAACAATTACACCTTTCCGACATGGCATCGGGTGTATGTGACCTTGTATGAGGTGCGCTTATCTCTCATCAGACCTCATGTGGTTCTTGATTTATTGGTATTCGTATACTAACATACACGTAGCAAGTGATTTATGAAGCCATGCTTGACTTCATCAAGGAACATGTGCCACAGAATGGGAAAGCTGACTGGGAGAATGAAGCCAAGCAATGGCGTCTCCCTTACTGGGACTTTGCCCGGTTTGCCCGGCACGGACACGACAATACTCAAGGCGACGAACTTCGATTGCCCATTCTGGTCACGATGCCCATGGTCAAGGTCGTCGTTCCAGGGGGTCCAGGCAACCAGATAAGCGCCCAGATAAGCAAGCCCAACCCCCTTTACAGGTTTCAAATGCAAACCCTCATGGGCACCTTGGAACGTCCATACGCGATCACGAGCCAATCAACCGACGAACACGGCAGGTCTTTCACTCTTCCGGTGGGTTTCGCTTTTCCTTATTGCTTAGTCCTGATTCTGATTTTGGTGTCAGTTCGACAAATGCCAGTCCACCACCAAGTATGGTCTTCTGGAAAACTACAACGCCGACGTGTGGGCGGACGGTGGCCAGAACTGGCTGCGGGCGAACCTGGCATTGAACGAGCATCCCTGGTACCAGAATCTGGATGGCTGGGACTCGGTACCGACCTTACAGGAGATGACCTTCCGTCTGCTGAGAAGTATAGGTCATAACTGGGGGGAATTCTCCAGCACCCGGTACGATGACAGCCCTAAGGGAGACCAACAACCCCCTAAGAACTGGATGAACCTGGAAGCGATTCACAACAATGTCCATGTACGTACGCAGCATCCCGATCTGCGAGAGTTATATAGCTAATGTTCCGCAGAACTGGGTTGGGGGATTCATGTTCAGCCGTCCAGGACGACACGACTTGAAGCTCTGGGGTGCTGGCCATATGAGCAGTGTCCCAGTGGCTGCGTTCGATCCCATTTTCTGGCTGCACCATTGGTAAGCGCTCCCATCTTTTCTCCACAGTGGAACAGGGATAATAACGCGGAGGGGTGCAGCAATATCGATAGGCTCACTGCGATCTGGCAGTCCTTAAACCCTGACAACTGGTTCGATGACGATAAGAGCAAAGTATCGAAAGATGATGACCTACGTCCCTTCCACAGGTTTTGTGAAAAAAAGAGAGAGGTCGTGTTCTTCAGGTCTGACGATGTGAAGGACTGGCGACACTTAAACTATGATTACGCTATCACTAAAGATCCGAGCAGAGTCGCGAAGGAGGTTTTCGAACTGTACGGGCAACGAACAAGCGAGGTGTACAAGGAGTTTGGCAATGAAGACTATATTCTAAGCATCCGGTATAATCGGTAGGTGTACCTCTAGGACGACTACCCAAGGCAATCGAGACTTGTCGCTGACCGGGGCTCAGGTATGCATTGGGGGGCAAGCCGTTCCAGATCAACATCTTCTTCGGTGACATGGATGGCAAGGACTTCTACGACGCCAGGTCGCGGAATTTTGTGGGCAGTGTCTTCAACTTCAGCGGCAGTCTTGAGGACAGTAACTGTGACAAGTGTGCTCAGCAAGAGCAAGAGGGTGTTTTGTCTGTGGCCCAGCTTCCAGCTAGATTGGCAGTCCACTACTACAAAAAGCAGAACAAAGACGAGATTCCAACACCGCGTTACGTCGTGGTGAATAGTCAGGGCAAGGTAAGCGTTCCTCGGTGAAGTGATCAGGAGTCACCCTGCTCATTCTTGCAAATAGGTTGAGACGAAGGTAGCAGTGCAAGTTGCCCTTCATAGGACTGAGACTCACTACGGCCTCATTGGGAGCGATGGCTACCGCAGGGTGGCCGATGGAGAGCCTGCCGAAGTGGACGATGGTTATCGCGCCTGAGATTTTGACAAGACGACTTTATTCATGCATTCGTGGGATGAGATGATTGGCGGAGATTAGGTGCATATGCCCCCATGCAAACGAGCTTCTGCAGAAGCATCATTCATATAGCACTGGATAAATCATAAAAGTATAATAAACATTATCAATTTTCTCGACATTGAGTCGCTTGTTTTACGGGACCTTTTGAAGATGATACTGCAACGTTTCGTGACAGACAAGGCTGAGATATCGTAACACGGCCTCTCAAAGCAACCCTCCACTAACAGCAGCATTAGACTGAGCAGAGTATCTTGTACTATTTTCTGCCTATACGAATATCTCTCTCGAAGGCTAAAACTGGGGACAAGAAGGCTCATGCGCTAGGCCTAGCTAGGGAAAGCAGCGTGCGGGGTTTTCCGACACTAACGGAGTATAACCGCCGTCTTTTCGACATCTTTTTGTAAACGCTCAAGGCTTCCCAACCCCATTCACACCCCAACGAAATGAATACCAATCTTCCGGTTAAGAAGCTCACACTCAATCCGCCTCCTCTCTCCGAGTTGAGCCAAGTCATTGGCGAGCGATTGAGCAAATATTTCAGTCATGTCGCCACTAATATTGTTCCCTGTCCCGATCTGCGTCAGCCACCTTTCCATCTAGCTGGTGAGGGTCTCTGTGGCAACGAACGCATTGCAGACGTCGGCGGGCCTCCACATCTACGACCCTCACCCCGCCTGGACAAAAAGTATTCGCTGCCCAGTATCATGCAAATGATCGAGATGCAGCAGCAAGGCTTTGTTTTAGGCGCAGCCGCGGGTCCATTTCACGTAATCGGACAGAATTCCGAGCTCATGCCGAATCTGGCCCGCGGGGAAGACGGCGAGTGGCAGAACGAGACGCACTACGCAAAGGTCAATGAAGAGGGCCAATGTCATCTGGACAAGGTCCCGGACGACTCAAAAGACTTCGGCCTGATGGCTAACCTGTTCGCTTCGAACGGCCTGCCGGGAGATGTCATTCATATTCGAGCGAAGCGCCGGATAGGTGACCTAAACTTCACGGAAGCAATCCAAGACGCTCTGAAAACAGAATACGGCGAGCGGCCCATCAGCCTCGGCGGCGTCTTTCTCATTCGCAGTGGCACGACCAAACTCCATGTCATGACGGACTTCAGTCCCGATCCTTGTCCCGGCCCCGACCATGATTGGTTCAAGTATTATGACTCGTCGGCGCCGTTGATCTGCCTCACGGTCTTCCACTCGGCGGACTCGGAGAGCTGGGACTTACGAATGGAGCACACGCATTGTTTCTCGAAACATGGTATGGGTGGGCATTACCACTACGATACGACGGCAGAGGAGGTAGAATATGAGGCCTGGTTGAATCCGGCTAAAGTCATTTATAGGATTGACCAGCCTGGGCAATGACTTCAGCTTTAGAGTACGTACATATCTTACTTTGTATAGACCTTCCAATTGAATTTGAAATATGCTCGGAAAACTCAGATAGACAAGCAGTGCGCATTGTGACGAGCTGTAAAAAGGCAGGGGATTCCAATTCCAGCCTATAAAATTAGGAAAGGCCCTCGGAGTTAGGACTCTACCGATCTTATCTCCGTCGAGCTGGATGGACTTAACGGTTTCTCTTACCTCCGACGCATGCCCTACACTTGGCTTTTTCATGGCGTCTCCATCATCCCTCTTCTTATATACATAAACCTTGTCGCCAAGCTTTGTCCCACTTTAGGAGCTTCACGATCTGTCATATATTCTCCACCATGCCTGAGAACCAAAGCGTCAAGGCCGCGCTCGCCCTGATCGACCAGGACCCCACCAAGATTCTTGGCTTGACAGTAGGGCCTCATACAAATGTGAAACCAGGACAATACATCCCTAAAGCCGGTACAACTCACCCCACTACCCAGAAAATCCCTAGTACCAACTAAACATGCTAATACCAGACGCCCAATCCCACCCCACACTCTCCTTCGACGTCGCCTCCCCATCAGCAACGTACATGGTCGTTAGTCTTGACATCGACGCCCCATTCCCCTCCTTCGGCGTGCTCGGACCTATCCTCCACTGGATCCAACCGGGACTCAAAGCCAGTAACGGCCAGCTAGAAGTCACTAAGCCGTTCGTCGCGAACTATATCGGTCCCGCGCCGCCGCCGGGTAGTTCGCCGCATCGGTATATCTTCTTTCTGTATGAGCAGCCGGAGGGGTTTGATGGGAAGAAGTATGCGCCGCCGAATGGCCAGAATTTGAGTAATTGGTATCGCATGCGGTATGATCTTGATGCGTGGGAGAAGGAGATTGGGCTTGGTAAGGTGGTGGCGGTTAATTATTTTACCAGTAACTAGAGGAGGTTCTTTGTATTGTTTCCGTGGTTAATGGTTGCTTGGCTTATGTGGCGTAATGCAAATTGATGCTCATTACCCTAATCATAAAGGTTTTTTTTTAAAAAAAAAAAAAAAAAAAAAAAGAAGAGAAAGCTTGTCACTTTCCATGCATGCTTTCAAGTCTCTGACAGTAGTATTCACCACCATTGGCAACCAGAATGACGACATATTGGCAAGAATGACGGTAGATTGCTGGTCCTTTTCGAAGGTCAGGTATATCAGATCCTCGCTCAGACCTTATCTTTTCCCAACTAACGGTGGGGAAATAATAGGCGATAAAGGTCATCAGGGTCATAAGATTGCTCATTGGGTCAACATTATTCATAGCAGCTATACCTCCTACCGATGATGCACGATGTCGTATCTCTGCAGAATATGCCCTACCCAGATTCGACCTGTATGTGGCCAGTAATTTGGATTCAGGCTACTGCGAGGAGCCATGTTCAAGCGGCATACATCGGCCCATCAACTGAAAGATTGTTGCGCTTTTGTCGTGAGAGTCTAGATCCACCGCTATGAGACCCACACCTTAATGCGAAGTTGCTGAGTGATTTCATTGAATGAACCCCAAAACTTCCATGACAAAGCGAGTAGTCTCATAGGCACCACTAGCTGCGTTCTAATCCCTGGGAGATATATAGAGCGTATGGAACGCCGGAAAATGAGCGGACGCCTTATATTCGTGACCAGATGCAACACACCTAAGCATACAGCATGCTAAGAGAGATGGTCTAACGGGGAAGACATGGATCTCTTATGTCTCAGCTTCCGCCCGTAACAAGTAATGAAGTCAAACAAGGTGCAGGTCCAACTGCTTATGCCATATCCGTCTAAAGTCCAAGGAATGATTGGTTCCCGTCGGGCACGTCATCCAGCCACCCGAGATCAAACAGATCGCGCAGGATTCCAAGCTCATCGATTAGAAAGCTCTTCCCATCAGCGGGTGGTGGGTTCATAGCAGACCCCTCTTCAGTCGGATATGTTCTGTCTTGGTTTGGCCTCTGCGCGAACCCCGTCGAATCATTACCAGTCCAGCCATTATTATCGGGTGATTGAGGATCAACCGGAGCGCCAACCATAGCGTCGTATGCCTCACTAGTAGATTTAATCAGCTTCGCTAACTTCTGGCCGGCCTCTTGTGCCACCGTCCACGTCTGTCCCAGGAATGAAAGTAGCTGTAGTGCTAATTCCGCTCTCTTTAGGCAAACATCCATAGGTGTTGTGCCGCGGACCACCGGGTATGTCCAGACGCAATACAGCACTGTAATTGAAGCCACGAATATAGAATGTGCTGACAGCCACGAGCATTCCATATTCGAAAATCGGTGCAGGTCCGCATATATAGCGATAATCTCCATGGCGCTGGTGAAGCACTCTTGGACGGCATCTAGACTAGGACGAGGCATCTGCGGGCTCGGACGATAAAGGAGCATAATGCATTGGTGGTATTTGAGTTCCAGTCGCTGAACGGCAACCCCGGAGAGCGGACTGGAGCCACTCTGCAGACGACCTGGTTGCTGGTCCTGCACCTCTTGCAGAAGAACAACACAAGCTCTTTGCGCCTCCTGTTGCCATGCATTTACGTCTGCCGGCCAAGGAAACCGACTAGGTGACCGGGATACTCGATACAGCATTAGCTTAATCTCGGCGACAATCCGGTCAAAGCGCAGAGAGTAGATGCAGGCAGTGTACGAGGTTGGGGCCCTTCCCGAGATCGGTGCTGCTTCTTGAGAGTTAGGATTTCTGTCCCAGTATGTGGCCGCTTCTTCGACTTCATCGTTGCTGTCGAATCCAGGGAATTCTCTATCAATCGCTTCATCTCGCAATGTGAGCGGGCGACCGAGTATCGTAGTCAGGGTCCTATCCATGGAGTATGCCGACCAGAAGATCGCACTTCGCAGATGCCGTATATTTCGCTGGTGTGGAGACTCGTTCTCCTTACTACCTACGGGTGCGTTAGTCATTGTGCGTCGAACCCTTGTATACGGCGTAGCTTGGCCCAAGTGAAAGGTTAGCTAACGAGACGAGTAACTCACTATTATCACGGCGTTGTAGCCCAAGGTCAAGACAGCTTGCGAGTATAGTATGCAATAAATACCACGCATTAAGGCCCTCGGGGCTATAAAAGCTATGTTGCACCAGCAGCAGCAGAATCTGCACTCCCTCAATGCTATCATGAAGCTTGATCTGCGTGCCGTAAGACATCCCAGTCGCAAATAACTCCCGAGAGCCAAAGGTTCCAGATAGTTTAATTTCAAGAAACCTTGCACCGAGAGAAAGGGCCAGGAATATCTGTGCCAGCGCCAGCTTCACTGGCAGTCTACTCTCCCAGCTCGATGTCTTGCTGAGATGAAACACCTGCCCCAAAAGGGTATAGAAAACATCCTGAGATATGAAAGGGTAGAATGTCGACGCAGCAAAGTACATCTCAGCATACTGCTGACACTCTGCCATGGAAGGCAGGTCGACCTGCAAGGCTTCGCATAGTACAGGACCCTGACCCGGGTCGTTTAGCCCTTGATCCTGGTCATTCTGTCGCGAGTACGCCAATGGTAGTCCTTGGGACTGGGGTACGCTCTCATAGATCAAGCGGGCAAAAGTGACTCCGGATGACGGACCCAAATACTTGGGATCGCTGGCGTTGGTCAAAGAGAGTAAGCCCACTTCGTGGGCTAGCGGTTGATCCCGAGTGATTCGGCTAGAGGACGAGACCGCCGGGGAGGCCCCAGGCGTATCGTCCGTTTGTGCCGTCCGACTCAGAGGTGACTGAACATCAACCGGGCGAATAGTCCTTGTAGGGCCTAGGGAGTGGAGGGCCTGTTGTGGGAGTTGTGTGGGAGAGGCGTGGTGGTGCTGTTCTTGGCGCCATGGTGTCGATTGCACTCGGATATTTGCCGACGGCTCGGTCTCTTCGCGGGCCTCCAGTTCTCGCACGCGATTCTCCAGATATTGCAGTCGACTGTGGAAAATAAGCACACCTGAGACGTTATGCCAAGATTGAGTCCAGTAGTGATCTTACCTCTTAGAGACCGCTGATCCGGGAGTTCCTTCGAAACACTCCACTCCAGCTCGGGCGCAGTTCGAACACGCGGGTGTCCCTCCGTCGCACCGGACTTTCCGCCGTCGGCACCGCACACATGCCAGTGGACGGCGTCGGAGAGGCGAATTGAGTGAAGCAGACATGTGGAGTCAATTTTCAAGATCACTGCAACATGAGGATCATAGATTGTCTAACAATAGATTCGATAGGAATATGATGAGATTCAACTGGAGTTATCGGTTACCGCTCCGATGATATCGAACCGCGTCTCCGGCGGCACGGAGTTCGGCTAAATCCCGTGCGCCAACATACCCTACGTCAAATACTGCCAACTTTTCATATTTTATGAAAGTACTAATTTTCAGATTGAGGTTATTATCATGCAAGGTCAAATACTGGAATAATAATGCTTTTTGACCGTCTGTCAGACGTTGTCCCTCTTAATGAGATTTAGTCCAAAGTATATATATATTGAATGTTGCATGATTATCAGACCCTCTTGGCAGTGGAGTATATAATATTCAGCTTGCATAGTAATACACCTTGTCTAGTACAACCCCACAGTTAGTACCGTCCCGACGATCCCAGAATATCCATCATCCTCTCAATCGATTTAGCATAGATCTCGACTGCCTGGACCTTGAGGACAGTCAGCTCAAGTGAACCCGCGTTTTCAGCCACAAAGTCTGTGTAGTCATCGCGCACAGTGCGATTAAGGTTAATCTTCCGCACACCACATGTAATCGTCCGTTGGAAAAGCTCGTCGGATACCGGATGTGTCCCATGAAGGGCTAGTGGTGTAGTTCCTGAAACCAGCTTCCCAATGGCCGCAAGACTGGAATCACACCAGACGAAGGTTAGTTCATCTGCATGTATGTGTAGAAATGTTGTAAAGCATGGGTTGCAAAAGGCCTTCCGAGAAGAAGTAGCTCTGTACATACCGCTCAAGATCCCACGCTTTCTTTGCCCCGCCAGCCGGATAACCACCATGAATATTCCCAAAAGAAGGGGCAAGAAAATGCACGCCGGTCCGACGTACAAACGTCTCGGCATCTTCAGGACGAGTCATAACAGCTTCCATGTCCACAGTTGGCAAACCATCCTCGCCGCCCTCAATACGGCCCATTTCCGCTTCGATGGTGATATTCAGCGCTCTTGCCCGGTCTACAATCTCTTTGCAGTAGCCAATGTTGGCCTCTTCGTCAAGCGTAGAGGCATCCACCATAATGGAATCCAAAGGTAGGGAAAGGGCCAGTTCCACATCCTCTGGCTTGATGCAGTGATCTAGGTGAACTGCGATTGGCACGGCGGCCGCATGTGCAGTTCTTACAACGTAGCGAATGAACTCTGGTCCTTGGAAATGCATGGTCCAGGGAAATAGTTGGATGATGGCAGGTGAACGCTTGCGCTCAGCAGCGCGAATCACGGCCATGATTCCGTCATTGTTGTAGCTGGATGTGTGTTAGACGTTGCATTGTAGCTATACGCAAGTGACATCACTTACCAATTATATGCACCCACGGCGTAATTGTTCTCATTGGCATGGTTGAGAATCTGCCAAGTTAAGTTGCTGGCAGGGTATGTGCTGTTATCGCTACTCATGTTGGAAAATCCTATGAGTGATTGCACTATGGGTACCGGGAAGCAATTACAGGGCGGTAGTCGTGCGAAATCATGAACTAATAATAAACAGAATCTTCCTATATCACACATTAGCATACAGAGAACTGTATATCTCGGCCGCGGCATATGTTCGCTAGTTGATTATCGCTTCATGCCCGTCGGCTTCGGTCCGGTTCCTGGTCCCGGTATTCAACCGGGCTTGACCCACAGTGAGAAACATGAGTTGGACTAAATGAAGTCATAATAATGTTTCAATCTAGATGGGCAATGAATGACACATTGAATTCTATTTTCTATGCCTGGACGGTCTGACAGCAGGGAGTGCTTATTTTGCAAGAAAAATATCTTTCAATCCGATGCGTTTAGAACCAGCCGAGATTCAATGGTATAACATTACGTGCTGCACAGATCAAGTCCTGGTTTGGTATTGTAGCTTGAAGTCTATTATAGTACAATTGGAACACGCGATTGAAGGTCATCTTCCATGGGGTTGGTATAGAACGGGTATATTCGTAGACTTTTATTATATATACAGAACAGTGACTCAGGACAAGGAAAGAGGGGTTTCGGATAGAGGAAGCTCAGAAACACCGTACTGTTTAGCAGTCTCAAGGAACATCTGCTTTTCAGCATCCGCATATGGGATTCCTTCCTTACGACGCTGCATACCGAGACGGTGCTCCGGCTCTCCTGGGAAGAGCACTTCGTTGAAACCCGGGGCGGGAGTAACGCCATGGACACGCTGCACCAAAGTGTCCATACGAGCCTTGAATTGATCCGTAGTCATAAAGATATCAGGCTTGATGGCGATGAAGCAATGACCGACATTTTGCGGCTTGGTGTCCTTGTATTGGTCTCCGACTTCACCTCCGAAAGCTGCACCTGTCAAGACACCCGACATGACATCCATCAGGATAGCAATACCGGAGCCCTTGGGGCCACCAATTGGCGCCATGCTTCCATTCAAGGCGACATTGGCATCGGTGGTCGGGTTGCCTTCCGCGTCCAAGGCCCAGCCCAGTGGGATGGATTCACCACGACGGGCGGCGCGACGAATCTTTCCCTTGGCCACAACTGAAGGCGCCATATCGAGGATGTAAGGCACCTCGTTCTTAGAAGGAGCACCTGCCGCAAAGGGTGAGATGCCCAGGAGAGTCTCCTTACCACCAAAAGGCGGCATCTGCTTGGCGGAGTTGGTGAAGACAAGAGAGATCATGTTCTTCTCCAGGGCCTGGATCACATAGGTGGCGGCCATGCCAAAATGGTTCGAGTGATTAACAGTGATCATTCCGATACCATAGATTTCTGCACGCTTGACAGCTTCCTCCATTGCTCTGGTGGCGACCACGAAGCCAAAGCCATTGTCACCGTCTAGTTGAGCCACAACGGGTGTCTTCTCAGTCAGCTTGAACTCCGGCTGTGCCTTGACGCGGCCATTGCTGACACGGTCCAGGTATTGCGGGAGCCGAGCCAACCCATGGGTGTCCTAAAGATATAATCAGCAAGGCCGCGGGTCACGCAAAACCCAAAGAGTCATAGTAGTGGGACTTACCACGCCCCGAACATCCGCCAGGACCAGACAATCGGCCATTGATTTGGCATCTTCCGGAGAAAGGCCAGCCTTTACAAGCAGCTCTGAGGCAAACTTTCCAGCGGCTGTGGGATCGGCATAGTAGCGAGCCTTCGCAGCCCAAAGACGTTAGTATATCGGATCATCCGAGACTTAGGACAACTTACGGAGGCCATTGTGCAGTAGTTGTATAGGTAAAGATTTCTGATTGGAATTAATATGCACTGAGCTTGTTCAGGTTTCAGAGCTTAAGTAGCATCCTATACGTAGGACTTAGTATATACTGAGGGGGAAATAGAATGCCGGATATGAGGAGAAGATCGAAGACGGTAACGGACCGAAGCCGAATCGACTCCACATATTTTGCCGTCGGACCTTAGCCGATGACCCGCCGATTCATTAATTTCCTGGATGTCATTGCAAAGATTCAGAACCGTTTCCTACCCTTCCTTGATTTTGGACTTGCCATTAAGTTTGATTATCGGACTACCAACTTCTAATCAAGCATGGCTGCAAAGTGTGCCACACCTTTGCGGTCTTTGCACCCACAGCGCTTCGGCCGGCGACTGTACAGCAGCCAGCGCCCGACAGTAGCCGTCTTATTCCAGGATATTGATCCTCCAGTCATTAACGGGGTTCGTAAACCTCGTAAACCGGGTGGTGAGTGCATTAATTGTTTCTCATAGTGAAGTCTTGTTGCCCTTGTACTTTTCCTTTATTTTATTTTATTTTGCTTCCCTAGCTCTTAGCCCTGGTAATTCAGTATTATCTTCATTGGCACGGGCAACGCAGATCTTCATAAGCTAATGCAACTCCTGCAGGCTATCAAGACTCAGGAGCAGATATCGCCTACACACTGCGGTCAAAGGGTGTCAATATAACCACCCCGGACTCATCACCACAAGTGTCCAAACACGAAGGCTGGTGCTTCTCAGATACAGAGGAGGGCATCGTTTCCGCCGTGAATAACGGCGCTACCCATCTCTGGGCTAATACAATCCTATTTGATTCACACCCACTCCAACGATCTCAGAAATTAACGGCCTATGCCTCGGATCTATATGTCGTCGGCCAGCCGCCTGGCCTGGTAGAAAACTGCGACGATAAGGCATTCCTAAACGACAAGCTTCGCTCACTAGGCGGTTACACCCTGCCACGGTCATGGTTAGTAACAGATTCTCATAACCTTCACGAGTTTGTCGGCTCAATCAAGAGCTTTCCTGTTGTCGGCAAACCGGTTCGTGGACGCGGAAGCCATGGCGTAAAGCTGTGTCATAGCCCCGTCCAGCTTAAGCAACATATCGAATCCCTTCTTGGGGAGTCGCCTTTGGTTATGGTAGAAGAGTACCTAGCCGGCGAAGAAGCGACCATCACAGTTATGCCGCCATCACTAGAACGCCCTGAGCACTGGAGTATGCTGCCCGTGACGAGGTTCAACCATGCGGACGGCATTGCTCCGTACAATGGGTCGGTCGCGGTGACGGCAAACTCCCGAGTTGTGACGAGCGAGGAGATGAAAGATCCAGCGTATAGAAAGGTTATGGAAGAATGTCAAGGTGTTGCCAAGCTCATTGGAGCAACGGCGCCGATCCGGATTGACGTGCGACGGTTCAGGGCAGGCTCGGAGTTTGCGCTTTTTGATATTAACATGAAGCCGGTAAGGTATCCTGGAGTAATAGAGCTTTTGTGTATAGCATTGTGTATAGCGGCTGACTGTGATCTTTAAAATACAGAACATGACTGGCCCTGGCCGTCCTGGTCGCGAGGACCAGGCCAGCTTGACTGCCATGGCAGCTGCTGCCATCGGTTGGGACTATGGAACTCTCCTGCAGAAGATTCTGGCCAGCGCACAGCGTCTAAGTGTTTTCCGTGACTATCGTAGTCCATTTTAAGTCAATTAGAGATTATCTCACGCTGTATTATTTGGAAGAATCAATAGACTTCTACTCTCTATGTACAATCTGTCTCCAAAGTTGAGAGCCCAAGTGATTTTATCATCAATTTACAATAAAATGGCCTAATAGCATGCAAAAGAGCATTCGTCTATCTAGAATAGGCCTTGCTAATGAGTCTAAATACACAAAATCTAAGTATTAATATGAAAATTTAATACATCTCACTGCGTCTCATGGCCGTTGACGCCGTTAGCCCCATTCATTCCCTTCACAGGCAAGAAATGCCACATATATTCATCTTCACGAGCAACTTCAAAATCAAAGCGCACCAAGTCCTCCTTATAGGGGAACATGTATGTACTGGTGACCCTGTGGCCATAAACTAGAGTAAGCAACTTATCTCGACTGACATTGCATCGTTTTGAAAGGGTGTCACGTACCAATGATGCTCTTTGCTAGCTTGATATTTCTCCAGCTCTCCGACGTTCTCGTGGAAGCTGAGTAGCGCAATTTCGAAGCCTTTGCTTCTTTCGATCGGGTCTGTCACAGACGGCCCTCCAACTACTAGACGGTGTCCTTTCACACAATCGAGTTCTTTCAACTTTTTGAGCTCTCGGACAAATGTGTCCTTATGCTCCTGCGTCACCTCAGGACGGAACTTGAACATCACTGATATTGCAGTGTTAGAGGAGAACCAAGTGTCTCTGGCGAAGAGGCAACATGGTAGTATGACTTACCCATGTGAACGATTGTCATGTTGGGCGGTTTTAATATAAATAAGGTACAGATGCGCAACGCAGACTGAATACAGTGTTCGGAAATTGACTCACGTACAATAGTTTCTGGCAAGGTAAGGCAAGAAGAAGGATGATGGCGAATCACTGTCTGTATCTGATTATACATGGGCTTTATCAAGTATAAGAATATGTCCTCGGCCCAGTGTAGCTTAGCCAATAACCGTATCCCAGCGTGTCTCGGGCTGTAGCCGTCGTGGGGGATATGGCGGTTAAGTCCGGCAATGCTTCGGTTCGTCGCCGTTCCGCCAGGGCGAAGTCCCTTCCCATACGCCCACCTGTAGGCATTGCTTAAAGTTCTAAATTAAGTTACGCGGATAGAAACTAGTGATTAGGCTGGCTGTTAGCCCCGAGGTACCTGTAAAACTGTGTCGGCTTGTATACGCGTAACCCCTTTCGCTAGCTCTCAATATCATGCCATGTAGCTGTCGACTCTCGCATAAACCTTTTCGAAAGCCAAATATTTCTTGGTGCAAGTGTATAAATGGTGCCATGGTCATGACATAATACAACTGCTCGACCGTTTACTCAAATCTGTTTGGCGAAATCGAGCGTACCGCAAGGAGTCAATCAAATATGTGCTAGTTTAGCATTTAAACACATTTCTGTAGTGAGCCATAGTATTACTTTACAGACGGAAAGGGTAGAGAATAAACTTATGCTATAGTCCGTATCCTTCTGCCTGTATTAGTGGATAAAATATCAAAGGGTTGCAACTTACAAGCCTTCCTCTTATACGCCGATATCATAACTTGCGAGCTGCCGTCAACCAAGCAGACGATCACGGACTCACGTCCCTTTTCAGACTGGCTAGATTTACGAAGCTAGATAATGTCCGTCTCCGTACTTTGACTTCCCCGCATTCTGCTAAGCATGGGGTACATACAGCAAGTGGAAGGGTCAGTCGTACCGTACCTATATAAGCCTCGTAGTTTTCTGGTTGTTTTGGACACAGTCCGTACGTGTTCTTCCTGAGACATTACTTATATAGAAACCCAAACGTTCTCTCATTCTTTGGTTTCACTCGAGTCCATCCGTACTTATCATGTCAGACGAAGTGAAACACTCGCTTCAACATAATGAGGAAGCCGTTCCTACAGAGAAGGGGATAAACAACCGAGTGGCTGCAGCGCAGCAAATGAGCGCAGAAGAGTTTGCTGCTGCCGAGAAAAGCTTGAAGCGCAAGCTCGACGCCCGCCTCTTGTTCTCTGTGTGGATTATGTTTGTGATGAACTACCTTGACCGGGTGAGTGCTCCTGAATAACTAAACAATATACTCAATGATACACCATTCTTATTGTTTAAGACACAACTCGTTCCCCCGTTCGAAGTTTCCCTTTGTTTCCAACTAACGATTGCAATCCCCGTTTACAGAACAATATCGCTGCGGCCAAAGTAGCTGGTATTGCCAAGTCATTGAACATGACAAGCGAGCAATATGCTACGGCAGTGGCTATTCTATTCGCCGGTTACGTGCTTATGCAACTCCCATCGAACATCTTTCTAGCCCAGATGCGTCCATCTTGGTACCTTCCAGGTGTTATGACCATCTGGGGTATGCTTTCGGCCCTAGTCGGTGTGACCCACAACGCTGGTGGATTATATGCCCTCCGTTTTCTTCTAGGTTTTGTGGAAGCTGCGTTCTATCGTGTGTGCTCCACTTCCAACAGTCCCCTATCCTACCATTATTTGTTACCTATTGACATATATCAGCCGGCGCGTTGTTCTTAATATCATCATGGTACCGTCGTGACGAGATGGGTGTACGTAGTGCATTTCTGTTCTCCGGGTCTCAGCTAGGTAGTGCCTTTTCAGGTCTCATCGCAGCCGGCATTGAGAGCGGCATGAACGAAGTACGTGGCCTCGAGTCATGGCGCTGGATCTTCATCATAGAAGGCTCAGCTACTGTGTTTATTGCCATTTGTGCGGCGTTTATTCTCCCTGACTGGCCTAGTAATACTCGATGGCTTAGTCCGACTGAGCGCGCAGTTGCTGAGTGGCGTCTTATTGCTGATGCCGGTCAGATCGATGAAGATGATGGACGGTGGAGCTACGGGTTCAAACGTGCCTTTGCTGATTGGCGGTTATACATATTTGCATTGACCTTCCTCTGTATACAAGTGTCGAGCGCCACGTCGAACTTCTTCCCGTCCGTCGTTCAGACGTTAGGTTTTAATCGCGTCGACACGCTTCTACTGACCGTCCCGCCCTATATCGTGGCGCTGCTGATTTCAATAGGGAACAACTGGTCTGCTGACCGACTTCAAAACTCTTCCTTTCATATCATCTGGCCACTTGTCCTGGCCATCGTTGGATTCGTCATAGCTGCTGCTACACTCAACACCGGTGCAAGATACTTTGCAATGATCGCCATGGTGGCAGGAGGCCACGGGTCAAACGCCGTGCTTCTTGCATGGGTTCAAAAGACAATGCTTCGGCCACGTATAAAACGTGCATCGGCTGTAGCTTTCGTTAATGCAGTTGGCAATCTTTCTCAAGTAAGTGAATTATTCGAAGCGAAATTTCCCGATCCGCATGTAAAAGATCCCCCAGTTAACACTCTTCTACGATCACAGATATTCTCCTCTTACCTATACCCAGACAGTTCGGCGCCGCGATACGTGCTAGCTATGTCGGTAAACGCTGCATTCAGCTTCGTTGTTATTATCCTTACATTGTTTATGCGAATGGTTCTGCTTCGTGCAAACAAACGTCTCGCCCGTGGAGAAACAACAGTGGAACAAGAAATGAAGGGCGGAAGTCAGGCTATGGTCCTGGGGGTTACTGAGGAGGAGCGTGCTACGCGTAGGGAAGACTTCCGCTTCATTGCATAGGGGCTGATGCAGGATCTTGTGAGAGCTATTTACGGATGTAGCTTTCTATTCTCTGTGTACGGCGGAATAGAGGGTGAAATGGAAGGTGTTGGATTGTGGTATACCCTCCCTGCTGTAGTTATCGAAGTACATTCAGTGTGCCACGGGAGTTGATTGTCCGTAGATGTGTTATGACTTAAAGTGGAAGGGCTGAATACTGCTATGTGTTATATTCGATTCTGCCTTTATAGTAGATTTGACTTCACGTTCATCCACTGCTTATCACTAAACACACGCATCACTTCAGCCAGACTGGGAAACAGTTGATGATTTATTTGACTTGCGTGTAGGAGTTTTAGTCCGACAAGAGAAACCGACAACTACATTATCTAATCATGACTATATTAACGACCACGAAACTCACGAAAAGCGTCCTCCACAGATCTCCCTGCCTTAATAGCCTCAGCACACTTTGCATCGGCCTCAGCAATAGCCGGAATAGTATCAAGAACCTGTTCAGCAAGCTCCTGAGGAAGCCGCACAACGCCATTGAGATCGGCGATAATATAGTCACCGGGGTTGATCCATGCATCTTGATTCTCGGAATTGAGCCGAACGGGAACATTGACTTCCGAGGGGCGACATACTTCGCCTCCAGCGGTTGTACCCACTGACTTCGCAAAAAGAGGGAAGTTGAGAGCGCGGTGTTCGTTCAGATCACGGACACGCCCGTCGATTACGACACCGGATGCGTTGAGGGCTTGAGCACGGAGAGTCATGAGACCGCCGTAGACAGCATTGACATGAGGAAGAGGCTGAGATATGAAGACTATAGCGCCTTCGGGGATTTTGTCGATCTAAGAAGTGGTTAGCGTTATTCACAGACTTTACCCGCATATGGTGGCTATATACATAGTTGCCCTGAACTTTCGGAGAGGAAACGTCTGACTTGGGGACGAACTTGACGGTCATTGCTTGGCCGACGATCTTGGTCTCCCCGGCTTGGAATTGTGGAGAGTACATGGTTAAGCCTTCAAGGAAACCGCCATTGGGATACTTCAGCTTGGATAGGCCATCGGCAACCTAGTAGACTTATTAGCTATGCTTGCTTGATCTGAGGAAGCGAAATTGACGCATCTTAGTGAAATGTATTCTTCGTTGTGATCTAGAGGGTGTATACTCACATCGCAGGCACCCCACTGCTGCAGACGCGCGATGATGTCTTTCGGACCGGATGACATTGTGACGTGTTGGATTGTCGGGCAATTCAACCAATTGATCTGTTCAGATCTAACTGAGTCTGGTCCTCACAAAGCGGACGTGAGCCACAAATATTAGTCTCTAACCACGGTTACCTTCGACGACGGTGTGATATCAATGCGATAACGGGCACGGTTGCGACGCGAAAGGACGGAGTCCGACTCCGACTCTGACTCTCCGCTCGGTCATTTGCCGACGCCTTCGGATATCCCCGCTGTTGTGTATAGCAGTTGACTGATGTACAACAGCAAGAGGAATTGAGAAAAGACGAGCATCGTAACAGAGAGGCATTAGGCAACTAGCACTGTGCATCTAGAAAGTTTAATTAGCTATAATTACGCTCAAGTAAGTTTTTATCGTACTATAGATTCTGTGCCGAGCCAAGGACTCACCAGCTTCAACGAATGCAATATAAGAGAAGCAGAACGAACAGTTACCCGACAGATATAGCCGATTTATTTTGATCTAGGTTTAACTCAGTAACTACAAGGTTAGGTGCGTACCCGAGTATCGCCATTATGGGCAGCATAACCACCGAAAACAACAGCAGTTTCCCAAAGAAGCCCATCCCATCAGGCGCGTGGGACACCCATCACCATATCTTCGAGCCGGACCTTTTCCCCTTCGCAGAAGGTCGGCACTTCACACCGGCCCGCGCCCCACTCGAGGATTTACAGAAGTTCGAAAAGTCAATCGGAGTCGACCATGTCTGCATTGCCCACGGTCTCTCCTACGGACCTGACTGCAGGTCTCTTCTTCATTACTTGAAACAATTTCAGGGCCAGGCAAGGGGCATTTGCGTGTTAGACCTGGAAACTGTTTTAGATGAGCTTCTGGATGAATATCACACGGCGGGGGTACGCTCAGTTCGGCTAGACTTTTTCCGTCACAAGGCCATGGACAACGTGCAGATTCAAGCCGAATTGATCGAAGCCACGGCCCAACGGCTGGCAAAATGGGGCAGACCAGGATGGAGCATTCAGATTCAGCAACCTCATCTTGAGTTCTGGCCTCGTTTACGAGATGTTGTGGATCGGAGTCCAGTACCCATTGTGGTGGATCATTTTTCCTTAATTGCTGGTAGTAGCTACCGTGCCAATGACTATGTCACCAATATTCAGGACGGTTCCTATCTGACAGAAGGAGAATACATAGGTCTTGCAGCGCTCTGCGAGACACTGAGAAATGGTAATCTATGGATGAAGATCTCCGCTCCTTACCGTTGCTCGAATCTGGCGCCAGGCTATGATGATCTCCGGTGGTTAGTGAGGTGTTTTGTGGATGCTAACCCGAGGCGAGTGGTTTGGGGAAGCGATTGGCCTCACACACAGCGACATAAGGATCGGGTTGGTAAAAGCTCCACCAGTGAAGAGGCATTTCTCCAAATTGACGATAATGCCTGGATTGAGTCCTTGAGTCAGTGGATGTCGGAGGATGAATGGCAGCTTTTGTGGGTGGAGAACCCGGCTACGCTGTATGATTATCATGAGTAATTCTCTACACTTAATTAAATCATATGAATTAGTGTTCAGCAACTATATACTTGATCTGCGACAATCAAACAATAGCAGCATGAGAGCCCGACGTCGATTGTCAGTAGACCGCTATATAGACATCTATGTAGCTCTGGCGCGCCATACAAAGCGAAACGTGTCTTTGAATAAATTTGCGATTTATCCACTTGATCCAATTTAACTATGAATGTCCAAGGATTGATCTGACCTCCATTGAAATAGCATCCGTCACCTGCTGTGTCGTAGAGCATCCCCTTAGATCCGGAGTCCAGATCTTTCCCGCTTCAACCACTCGAGTGACCGCCTCCTGTATAGCCTCAGCTTGCCTTGCATACCCAGCATGGGCTAGCAGTTCCGCTCCTGATAGAATCAGTGCAATAGGATTAGCCACCCCTGTTCCCGCAATATCCGGTGCAGCCCCATGTGCAGCTTCAAAGGTCGACGCACTATCACCTATATTGACACCAGGAGCCAGACCAAGTGAACCCGCCAGCCCAGCAGCCAGATCCGAGAAAATATCACCATACTGATTTAAAGTGACCACGATATCAAACCGACAAGGATCGCGAACGACAGAATAACAAGCGGCATCGATCATCATATCGTCAGCCACAATATCGGGGTAAAGCCGAGCAACTTCTTGAAACGTCCGTAGGAAAAGTCCATCCGTTTCATGGAGAACATTTGCCTTGTGCAAGCATGAGACCTTTTTCCGACCGTGCTTCCGTGCGTAATCAAAGGCATATTGAGAGACCTTCCAAGATGCACTCCGGGTCACCCTTTTGATCGCCTCCGCTGCTGCCCCATCCTCGAGTGTTTTTTCCCACCCGATATAGGTATCTTCGGTGATCTCACGCATGATGACCATATCCATCTTCTCATGATGCCCAGAGCTACCGACATATCCTCTAATCGGTCGCGGATTGACGAATAAGTTCAACTCCCGCCGGATGGCATTATTGATCGAGGGATATGTCACCACGGATCCGTCCGCCTGCGTACAGGTGATACGGCCATGAAGCTTTTCTGCGAGTAGTGGAGCTTTGATACAGAACTTCACGTCCTTTATGCGCTGGATGACTTGAGGTGGCAAAGAATGTCCATACAGCTTAACCGCCTCATCTGCAATAGGGATGAAGTCCCATCCTGGCTGGATGCCGGTTGCTTCAATGACACAGATAGTCGCCGCTGAGATTTCCGGCCCGATTCCGTTGCCTTTGAGAACTCCGATTCGCATGATGGCCTGAATGGCAATCCCAAACAGAAATTCGTTAATAGGAATGAGTATATCTATCAGGTACGCACGATCAGAAATCCGTAGGATATGATATGGTTGCAGATACTATGGGGTGAAAACCCATGCGAACAATTCGGCTTACCCGAGGTCTACAATTACGATCGGATAGATCCGAAGTCATGATGGAAATCAACCCATATGATCACTAGTGCTGTAGAATAGCCGATTCATTTTATATTTTAAACGTTTTAAATTAGATAACGATAGCAATATCCATTGCACTAGGACTAGGAGATCTAAGGCTTGAGTGATTCTCGGCTTCGATCATTCAATCAAAAGAAGACATGCGTATGACTGCTGAGAAAACAACTCTCCGAGCCCTGGAAGAGAATATGCCATTGAAATGCTTTCCAAGGGTAGTTGTCAGCTACGTACACCAATAGAAAAATTAGCTAACTCTAACCGCCGGCGTTGATTCGAATCGGCCGTAACTAAGAACATGTTCCTTGCCTTTGTGTGCCTCACGGTCTATGAAAAGAAGTAGCACCATACTGTTTAGGTTGACAAGAAGGGCCTCTTAGACACGATCGCATCCGGGATACTCCAGATGCTGAAGAGTGTCAAGCCCGTTTGGCCAGCACTGTGCCATATAAGCATTGCCCCATTCCTGGCACAGTTCAAATGCATTTCCACGGCCTGTTGGATGTCTCATAACACCTGCAAGCAGCCAATTATTACCCACCTGAGCGAGACTGGGGGATTCGGGTCAGCATATCAGGGTTACTAGACCAACAAAGAGATTTGCACTTACATTACACGCATCGCTCCCGGAGCCTGGCCGGAGTAAATCTGTCCACGCAGAATAGGAAACTCCTGCAAACGTCGGTTCCTAAACTCCTCGGGTATCTGCAACGCCTCGCGATTGTTGAACTGATGTGGGTAACGATTTCCTGTATATAGGAATGCGGAGTTAGTTGAAAGTTGGTACAGCCTGGGAATTCTATCACTCACGCCCTATTTGGGTATTGGCCTCGAGATGCCTCTTGGCCTCTTCAAACGCCCCCCAGACATCCCATTCCGGTGGCGTGTTCTCATCATCATTCTGCCGCTTGCCAATAGCACCCCCCTTTCCGATGAATCGAGGGCAGGAACCTGCTCCACTGCTTGGCTCGTCAATACTCAAAGGTCTCTGGTCTTGATCAAGCCATTTGTCCAGTTCCAGCTCCCCTTTCCACACGATCTGGCCAGTACCTGGTGTCCACTGTAGCTTTGGGGTCAACCACTCATTCAGCCCATTGAATTGTTTATTCTGCAAGTCGCGCCCTAGACCGACATGATGTGCTGTGACCGTTATATCTGTTCGTGAGGACTGGGTTCAGTATCGTCGGACATAAGTTGAACAGGAGGTAGAATTCACCCTGGATTTTAAACCCTCCCTGCAGAACAGCAGACCACTGTGTGTCTATTGAAGGGTTATGAGGCGGCAGTACAGCAATACTGACACTGCGCAGGTCGTTCACCGAGACACGGTCTTTCTGAAAGGCTTTCTTCAAGTCAAGCTTGACCTCTGCCCGATCACCTCGGGAAGGTCCGTCAAACACCTTGAGTATATTGTTATACTGTTGCACGCCTTTATCAGCAAACTCCCAGATCGTGGATATCTGACTCCAGACGCCTTCAAATGTGCTTTCTGCATCACCAAAGGCAAAGAAGATACGGTAGTCCGTGCCGGCATAGTAGGAGTCAGCCACATGCATCTGCACTGTCACACTATCGATATCGTCAGAGTACGCCTGACGCTTTTCGTACGCAACCTGCGGCTGTGGTTCGATGACCGGAGATACGCTACTCATAACACAAGAGTAATCATCTGTGCATGCATTTTGTGGCGCGATCAACGATGGGCCGGGTGTGGTATCGCGGTGAGGAAGCCCAGCCGCGAGGCCGAAGAGGGCTGCAACAAGAAATAACAACATTTGCCGTAACATTTGAGCACTGTTCAGTTCTATGTTTAGAGAGATCTGTTTATGTTGATGACAAGAGATATAGATCACTTTAGCAGGGGCATGACGGCCCTATTTATGTTCTATGCCAACCAGATTGGCATCCTCCTGAGCACCTTAGCATCCAACACATTTAATGAGTTAGGTTGCCGATGTAACGACGGAATGCACAGGCTGAACTGTCTGTCAATAGATCATAGGAAGTTCAAGCTTGGCATGTCGTGGTATGATCAAATACTTGCGCTACGAGTACCATGCCGGGCTTAGAATCTAGGCTGTGTAGATCTAGACCTTGGCATGGTTGAGAAAGCAGTAAGTCACTATGTAGATTGAGGAAAATGGATAAAATTATGAAGTAAACTGGATCCACAAATGCCTCTGATAGAGATGCGCCACCCCATCTAAAGTGAAGCAACTGAAACCTACTATGTACTTCCATTTAATGGGTCACTCCAGGTCCCTCCCCAGAGACAGCACGACGATATACATAATGCTTCTGAATACTTTGAATACAGGACAAAGCAACACAGCACACAAGGATATGCGTGACACCTAGGGCGAGACTTGGGAGCAACTTCAGAAAAGGACCTCTGCCAAACCTACCTGAATTGTCTTTTGGTCCTAGGTCGTCTAGGCCCACTCGCTCATGCAGTACGTTAATGCGGATCGGTGGTCATAGTGTTTGTCCAATTTGAGCCAAATAAACGTCCCGTCTTGGCTTCATACTGGCGACTGCTGGCACCTCATGGAGAACGTCGCATTGTATTTCTCCACTCTGTACGGCTTTTCTCTAGTGTATGATTATCCCTTCGATTGGGACCACCTGTCCCCAGGTGAACCATGAGGCAACATCGGGAGTCCCTCAGGATACTCGCTGCGGCTGAAATTATGGTCATATCCATCACTCACGCAAGTATATCGTTCGCTCTGGATAAGCATACAGACCTACTTAACGGTAGCTATATCAACGCATAAAGTATAACAAGCTTCCGCGGAGATGTGTGAAGATGAAGCAGGAAGGATTTACCTTATCACCCGCCACTCAACCACGACCGTCCTGGTTCTTGGGTTACATGTGGGTCTCCCTTGGCTTCTATAATAAGGCTTGTCTTTTTGTCCTCGTGGAAATGGCACGTAAACAATGATCGACAGACTAGTGTCAACCTTATGTGGCATGTTATCAGATTATGATGAAACAAATGATTTCGATTCCTTTTGTTTAGCCCGTTCTGGCCCAAAGGCCAAGACCTAGACGATCCCAACGGTTCTTGGCACTTCTCTCAGATACACCCTGGAGATCGGCAAGCGAAAATCACGTCACCGAGGATCTCGTCAAGAATATTTTCGAGGTGGTATCCTCAATCTCTTTCGTATCTGCTAGCCAGCCCACGAGAAACACCATGTCTTTATGCCTCCGTGTGACAAACATCCATGACGAAATGGACCCGATAGAACAGGAGATAGTCCGAGTTGTTGGGAGAGCCCTTGCAGATTCAAATGTGGAATCTGCACGACTTGCTGCAGATGCCATCGACCGACTCATTCGCATGAAGTGTATCGGAGAAAGGGGGAATGGGAATGCAGAAGACCTTGAAACCTCCCTCTGGCAGTTGTGGGATATTGTCATCCAAGGCGGCCGCGAAATTCCTCATGACCACGCCTTGCAAGACAGGCTCGTAGAGCTAGTCAGTACTCTGACAGAGATACCCCCAGTGACCGTGGAGCTTTGGCAGGTGGGCTTGATCAAGATACATTCGATTTGACGGCGTGCACTCGAGCTGATATTTACACCCTGCAGTCGAAAACAAGCCTCTGGACCGATCTACCGCTCCTAGGCCCCAGCATGAGAGAGGCATGGATCTGTGAGTCGACCTTTATGGAGCATCAACCACTTATCCTTTCACCTGAGTATCTAACCACTTTCCATTTGCGTAGCACCAACACACAACAATAGCAGACCCACGAGTGAAGAGGTAGTGGAGTGGATCAACCTTAACGCCTTTGCTGCCAGGCTCCTAAATGTTGATGCAATCTCGTGGACTGAATTTGCAGTTTGGGAACTTCGAGCAGCGCTAGAAGAACCGTGTGCGGGGCAGGCTCTCGAGTGTAATGTAGTTGTGGCAGCAGTGTGGATCAAGCATGCCGGTCATATTCTCTATGCTCTTGCAGTCGATACGGGCGAAGACACCGACTTCCTCGAAGCTGCTAACGGTCTGTTTTATGAGGGCAGGAGTATGTTGTGTCTAGAACGTTGGGAATTCTGGAAGCGGCGGTTTGGTGAACTGAGTGGGCATCTTGAGGGCAATGCATACCAAGTAGCTTTCGAAGCAAGGAAAGGGATGGAAGCAATCGAACGGTCGCACAAAGGCTAGATGTAGCGAAGCATTATATCTAGTACCTGATTCGAGATAATATCCCTGCCATGCTTTAACGTGCCAAGTCCCAACTCTCGCTCCAACGGCCTTGTTATTGGGGTACCTGTTTAAGCTGAAGAGGTGTCCATTATAGACTGAAATATAACTATATATTAGTCTCGTCAATCAAAAATCTTACTTCCACCTAAGTACGCTTAGGTAGATCAAACTTAGTCTGCTGTGCCTCTTGGGATGTCGCCTCTGTACCTTTCTGCAGAATACAAGCTCACATCCTTATCTGATGGGAAATACTACATTAACCCCTTTTTTCGCGCAAACATGAGCTAGTGGATGCTTATTTCGTATTAATCATTAAGAGTTTCCATAGAGTTCAAACGGACAGAGCTGGTGGAGCCTTAGGCACCCCCGACGGTAGCCTAGCTTCGGCTGACTGATATTTACCTTACTGATTGCTACGAATACGAACCTCAGCCGCACACAAACCTCTCACAGCTGCTTCAATTCACGCCATAGAGCCATTACAGAAAATGGGTGGCTTTCACGTATACTGCGCGATATGTGGCTCAACCTTTTCCAGCCGGCAGTTTATATCAATTGATTCTGACGATGAAATGGGTGATCACACTTACTCTGGAGAGGTTATTGGAGATAGTGATCTGGAATGGCTTGATGATCTCCGCGCACTGGGCTTCAACCCTGACGCTGTTGGAGAGAGAAAGTGGGTTGGATGTCATTTTATGATCTGTCCTATTATTCTAACAAATATAGATCTTTTGTTACTGGAGATGGATACTATGATGATGCAGTAAGTTACATTTAGTTTAAACCAACAGGAAGACGTTCTAACATAGAAGACAGGGTGCTATCAATGCCGACGCAGGTGAAGGTGGTTTTTGATATACCTATCAACTTGATCCTACGTTCTAACATAAAGAAGATCCAAACGTTCCCGTTGGTCCGAACAGTCAACCGCAGGATCGCTTCTACGCCTATATGTATGTGATTTTCCCATAAATCTTTAGAGTGTTATCCATTTATCTCTTACTGCCTTGCTAAAATTATCTAGGCTCTGGCATGATGGGGATCAGGAACATATACCTGTTTTCCCTTTTCATAAGTTGTGCTACGAGGAGATTCTCCTTCGGTGCTTTAAGGATGAAACAATAAATGGAGACGTTCTTTATTCCCTCTGTAAGGAACTAGCCAACGATTTCTCTCACAACAGTCTTCTTTTAGATTATGGAGATCCCTCGCCCAATTGTGAGCAATACTGGGAATGCAGGAAGGGCGAAGAGGTAATTCAACCATATCAGAAGTGAAACATCGATTGACACGATAGTACTACAGCTGCTAGTGACGAACCCAGTGGAAATCTCACCATTGACCAAGTATCTTGATGAGATTCGAGACATAGTCAATAGTGAAAGGGATACATCTGAGCCCCAAGAAGTCCCACAGAGCTTCGACATATTCAATACACTTCCCTATGAACTGCGGCAACAAATATTCAGCCTGCTTCCTTTGTCGTCTGTGTTGGCTCTTAGAGCAGCGTCTTGGTCGATGCACACGACCCAACTTCCAGAGAAAAGCTGGAAAGCAAGGCTGGAATACGATCTCCCTTGGCTCTGGGAAGTTCATGATATTGATCTGACTGGCTCGCAGAAGCTGGAGGCTAGGCTATCCAAGACAATTGCTGAGCTGGAAGGGAAGAGTCAGTATAGGAGTGACAAAGTCGATTATATTCCCGGACTTGCAAATAGAAGGAGGATTTGGATGGTTTGTGAGGACATTAAAGACATGTATCATGAAACGTTAGCGGAAAGGGCAAAAAGTGAGACATCACAAGTTTGAATCCGGGGATTAGGGATGGAAGGAGAACATCAGTCAACTATCTTGCCCAAAGGTGTCCGGCTATACTTATATACCACATACAAAGTCTAGTCATGATCTAAGAAGATGAGCGATTGCACGGGTTATCATTTTTCTTGCAGAAGAAAGGAATAGAGCAAAAGCTCCAGCTTGCGGGAATAAATACCTGTGATCCTGGTACGCTTCCCGCTACTTACGTTAATTGATCTTAATAACATCTTCAATCGTGCAAATACAGAATAAGGATCTGCTAATGATACTATAAGTAGCCAAGGGAACAGACCTCGAAGGCCGACACTGTTCAATAGCCGTCGGCAATAGGATTGTCCTTGTTCTCATTAATAATGCCATGACAAATAACATCTAGAAACACAATATAATGGAGGGAAAAAAAAGATTATGATGTCAGACTCTGCAAGGTCACTGCGGCCAACACACCAGGTGCGCCAACATACGATCCTGATGGGCTGGAATATGGGCCCAGAACTGCCTCAAGTCAAGAGAGGCCAAGCTTTGCGGGGTTTCGATGTCGATCTCCATGTCGGTATAAAATCCACCGATATTCTTCGACCGGATTATTATCCACCCGCATGCATTCCGGACAAGTGAGCCCCTCATAAATGCCTTCCGAGATCCTGTAACGGTTTGAAGAAAAATAGCGGAAGTACCAAACAAGTATGAAGCTATCCGGATCAAGTGCCCTGCTGCTTCTAGGTTTCGGCCTCCTAGGCCATGCATCGCCGTCGGTCCATGTACAGGGCAAGAATTGCACCGTGAAGCCTCTCGGCCACGGCCAAGATGATGTCCCCAGCATTCTCCACGCGGTAGAAAAATGTGGCCAAACGCCAGGAGGAAGGATTTCCCTTCCAGCCCCTTACACGTATCGCATTAATCAACGAATGACAACACATCTCGGAAGCTCAACCCTTGAAGTAGGTGGGATGTTGCTCTTCAGCGACGACATTACATACTGGGTAAACAATTCCTACCGGATCGACTTCCAGAATCAGTCAACAGCCTGGCGGATAACCGGTCATGATTATGTGGTTGACGGAGGTCCGGAGAGAGGTGGAATTGACGGAAATGGTCAACTGTGGTATACTTGGGCGAAGGGAGGGAGCAATGTGTTTGGTCGGCCTATGCCACTGCATGTCTTGAATTCGACCCGGGCGGTCCTTCGCAATATCGCGATTCGTCAGCCGCAGTTTTGGGCTGTGTTGATTGAATCTTCGTCGCATGTTGAGTTGGATAATTTCTATGTCAATGCGACTAATTCAGACCCTAATGCCACTGAGGATACAGTTTGGATTCAAAATACGGATGGGATTGATACGTACAGATCTGATCATGTTACGATCACCAACTGGGTGTATGAGGGTGGGGATGATGCGGTGGCATTCAAACCGAATTCGACTAATATTCACGTTGAGAATGTTACAGTGTATGGAGGACCGGGGATTGCGTTCGGCTCATTGGGACAGTATCCTGACAGGTATGATATTATCGAAAATATAACGGTGAAGAATGTCAATGTGAGTTGGAGACACGACAAGCTTCAAAATTAAAGCACTAATATAAACAGTTCCAACCGTCCTTCCAACGAGCGATGAACTCTGGAATATACTTCAAAAGCTGGTAGGTCCTCCCTTCCACAATATATTGTATTGACTAACTAATATCCAGGATCGGTGTCAACTTCGGTGTCCCTCCGAACGGAGGTGGAAACGGCCATGGCTATGTACGCAATGTGACTGTCGAGGATATCACATTCAAAGACGTACAGCTACCGATATACATCGATACATGGTAAGCGATACCCGACCGACTGCGACATACAGGCTAACAGAATCTAGCCTGAGCTACCTATTCGATCAAAATATTACTCAGTACTGCGATACGTCCACGTTTAGGTTCGACGATCTACACTTTAAGAACATTAGTGGAAGTGGGCTTGCTACTCCCACTGACTATACGGGCAAGAATATTACATTCGCAGTATCCATGGTCTGTTCTAAGGAGGCGCCATGTACCGATATTACATTCGAAGATGTGGATATCAAACTGCCTGAGTCGTATAGCGGGAAGAGTTTTCTGTGCAAGAACGCCGATGTGCAAGGCCTGAAGTGCAACTCATAATCATCCAGCCTCATGAAGACTAGGGGGTGTACGGGACCGAGACACTGATGAGATACGATTGTGACTTATGTGGAATAGTGCCCATGCTGGTCTTCCGAGGAATCCATGTTACATAGCACAAATAAGCAGCAATAGGTTTCGCCCTTGCATCGTTGTTGGAAGAAGATACCCTGTGCAACTTTGATTGAATGGAAGATCCACAAGTACAAACCTGATTTCAATGAAGTCATACTCTCAATTTTCAAAACTAGTTGCTAATTTTAACCCTAGTATGGATATGCCACCTCCTACCTTGGCATGACATAGCACTAACCTGCATCATTGGCTCTGAGCACCTGCCCACTTAGAGCTACTATCAATTCTATAGGTGCAGAGTAAAGAGCCAATGGTTGTTCCTCGTCCTTGTGGAAACCCGACAGGGTTGTCAACGGGCTCGTATTTAGGTGGCAACGACCAAGCACCGAACCAAGGATTCATCCACCTTGCTCCGACGACCTAATCGGATTGACACACGATCTTCAGTATAAGGCATGGGTACCCAAGATCTCAATCAGCGGTCTGATAGGTCTTGCAACCAAGGTTGAAGATTTCGGAGAGCCAGCAGTAGCACCAGTTTCTTGTGAGAGGATCCAAGATTGAATTCTGTGGTAGAACTGTCACAATGATGCGGTGTACTTCGTATTCGCTAGTCATCTGCAATCCCTTGACCAATCATTGTCACGCAGACTGAAACATCCGGATTGGAGGAATCTCTGGCTAAAGATATAAGAGGATCTGGCAATCGTCAGGACCTTTCTCGATTTCGCTCATAAAACAAACCTACCAGAATCGAAAAAGCACATTCGGTACAATGTATATCTCCAAACAACTTTCTCTCCTTTCAATCACTTTCACTCTTGGAGGCTTAGCAGCAGCTGGTGGTTGTGGCGATGCTGATGCCTGCGTTGGAACTGAATATTGCACAACTGCCACCTTCACCACCCCCACAGCGACGACTATAACAACTTGTGTTCCCACACCGACCTGCTTAGGGGTCTATGGTAAGTAGCATCATCTATTGAACACAGACTTACTAGATTAACCATGTCAAGCGGACTGTGTATCTGGTGGTGGAGGCCCAATATGCTGCTCCACCTATTGTGCAGCTACAAAGTGCCGTCCGACGGACCCGAAATGGCCCGGCTGCTCGGAGGATCTAGGTGTTTGCTTAGCTGATGAGAACTGCTGTTATAAGAATAAGTGTGTTGATGGTCTTTGTCGCAGAGTTAGAACGGAGAAAAGGGCAGTATTGTTTTGAAGCAAGGGTAGTCAGGGCTGAGGGAGAATGATGACTTATCATGCGTGGCCTCGTTATGTTCTCTGTTGTCTCGGAATCTGCAGACTTGTACTTATGGAAAGTCATGGTAGTTTACTTAGTTGTTAATGACAAGTGATCAGATGAACAGCTCCATTGTATCTCATTTAATAAACTTTAATGCATCAGCACTAATCGTGTATTTACTGCAGCTTTCTAATACACCTTGCAGGAAGTGCTCCTTCCACATTGCCGACCACAAGTACGTGCGTCTAACAGTTGAGATTGACGGCTATTATTAGGAGTCAGCAACGGATTTACAAAGCCGGTTTAAAAGGGTACGTACCGTTGGCAAACAAGGCATAGGTGTCGGCATTCAGCAGAGCCTGACTGGCACTCAAGGCGGTGGCAGCCGAGTATCCATAGCCAAGGTCGTCGGTGCCAGGGCTGTACACGCCGGGGGCATGAGTGAACTCATGAAGGGTGGTGGTGGCCTGGTCCTGAGCGTGGCAGGTGCTAGTCAATGCTGGAAGGTAGGAATAGTAGAGGTCGCAGTTGGCGATGATGTTATATGCCGGAAGGGTGTATGCAAGCACGTTGGAGCTGCAGTATCCATACACGTCGCTGCAGTAGTATGTGGTACTTCCCGAAGAGGTCGACGCGGCCTCGTTAGCAACGGCGTTCAAGCGAGCAGCAACCGTGCTACGGGTGGAGCTGGATGTCGTCTTGAAGTACTCTTGGAAACGGGAGGAGGATCCTGACTGCGCTGCAGTGGCAGCCGCACGTGCCAGAGAGACTGTATTTCTCAGAGCAGTCTGAAGGGCCGACAATCTGCTTCCAGAGCAGGAAGTGACCTTGGTGCGGCGTTCCAGGATCTTGACTGCCTGGGTCACAGTGGCGGCCTCAGCTGCATCTACATCGATGGAGAGCTCGTTCGAGGTGAACGGAACGTATCCAGTGACCTTGTTATCAGTGGTTATAGGTACTAAACCGTTGCTGTTGATCGTGATAGTGCCACCCTCGGACAGGTCACTAGTGCTTGCGATATCGAACTCGTCCTCGATAGTAGCACCAGGGGCAAGAGTTGTCAAGGCATCATCGGACAAGCCTTCGGTTATAAGGCGCTGCTTGATACCTTGGAACTGAACCTCAGTTGCTAGGTGATGTCAGTAAGTCCTTGCAAGATTAAGATTGGGAGCATACCATTGCGGAACAGAGACACTTTCTGCACCGGAGCGGCATCCTTGAAGAAGTTGAGGTGCACAAAGGTAATGTCCTCGCTGCCAGTGTTCTTAACCACGGCCTTGATCCGAGTATTTCCCACCTGGCTAAGAGTCACGTCAAGTCCTGGGGCGCTACCGGCAACCTCTACAGGAATGGCATTGAGAGTAGGTACCAGAGCCAAAAGAAGAGAGGAGGCAGAAATGAAACGCATCTTGAAGCTTGAAGGACTTGAAGTACTAGAAAGGACTCTTAGACTTGAATGACCTGTTTGTGATGGAGTGAAAGCTGGCCATCACATGCCCTTTTATAGATGAGTGTTATGCTCCGTACGACGTTGAATTGCCTTTCAGACACCCCTCACTTTTCCGTCCTGATGCTGCAGTGTCATGGACTACGGAGATAATTACGCAGTCCCTGGCACTGTTAGCATCTTCCAGGAGCATGGCTTCATCGTGTTCAAGCACGGGAAATTGAAACAACCCTCGATTGATGCTTTCCATTGGCGCTGCTCGAAGACGCTGTAATAGGATGAGTGATTCAGCAGTGGTCTATAACAGAAAGATTCCTTGGCCCGGCGGAGAACCGCTGCAAGCTATATAGATTTAGGAAGGTCCGTTTGGAAGTTTCCCACGCCTCGTGCAATCGGGGAGCGAAGCCAAGGTGTGGCTTGATGGTGTTTCATCAAGCACTTGATAAGAAGGACTTAAACCCGTCGCATCTCCCGGTTTCCATTCTTGGCAGGAGTCTAAGACTTTCTTGGCGCATTAGGGGGTCATTGTACTCTGCGGACTTCTTATCAGATAGAGGTGGTGGTGGTGTATAAGGTGACTTTTCACGAGGCGCTGCAGTCGTCGAGATTAGACTTTAAGGTTCATAGTTTTGATATATATGGACAGGTGTGTGTGTATACTCAACACTAATAAATGTGCAAATCATTTATGCCCGCAATGAGGAACCTTTTTCATTCATCTTGGAAGAGTCAGCAGGTTGCAGGATGGTGTCATATCAACTAGTGCTCGGGCCCGGCACTATAATGCTTAGTCGCTGTCCAGAAATTGCCGAGTGGTTTTAGGGCAATCTAAAACCCTTGAAGAATGTAACCCAAGACATGCAAGACCTCGGCTTTTTGATATTAGTGGTAATTCCCGTCAATCAAAGCGCTTGTTCCCCAAATCGGTGGACTGTGGGGAATTTCATTCCCTGTTGGCCAGCGTCACACGATGCAGGGTTATCATTATCATTGGCCTGCTGCGATGTTGAATGCCGAATATTAGAAAGCCGTAGTTCATCGGCGCATTCCGGATTGTCCCTTATCAGGCAGCTGTGAATCTAGAACAGAGTAGGTGCTTGCGTATCCCTCCATCGCACAACTTCCGCAATAGTCTCCCTTCGAAAGCACCTTCAACAATCGCCATTACACTCTTTTCATAGCAGTTGAACAGCAAAGATGAGCGCTTCCCTTTCTCTGCAAGTTACCATTACTCCACCCATTGTTCCAGCCTTCTCCGAGCCACCGACGGTGCCTATACAAGTGTCTGTGCATAATCCCTCGGACACGCCGATCACAGTACTCAACTGGGGTACCCCGCTGGACCCTAGCGCTAATGTCCTGGGTATCTTTGAGCTCCGTGATACAACCGAAAATCAGCCGGTGACCCTGCCAACCATCAAAATATCCCGTCGGATGCCACCCTCGGTCGATGATCTGGTAGAAATTCCCGCGGGCAGTTCGGTCGAGAAGGAGGTTACATTGCCCCACGTTCCACTCACTATGGGACACGAGTATTCCGTCCAAGCAAAGGGAAACTGGCATTCGGTGTGGGAGGGTCCTCGCGAAGACGTTACTGCGGAAAAGCTGGAGCACCCCGGGGATTCCCAACGGGGCGAGTTCTCATCCGAAGTTGTCCCCCTACGGATTGAATGAGAGTTATAATCTCGCTTGTTGAGTTTCTCCCAAGTTAAAGTCGGTTCTTATAGTGCTCCCGTTCTCTGTTCGGACATGTGTGTACTTAGATACGATCCATATGAACCTTTGACATTGCGAAATACTTTGCTCTTCTAGGGACCACAGAAAATCAACTAGGTGTTCGGTCTGGTAGTACGTTTTGTCCTGTTGATCGAGACAAGAAATGTAGAGCAAATCTGGTTCCTGAGACTAATAACAACTATATATCTTTCGTTACTACTTTACTACATGAACTAGAGTTGTGTTTTCGACATTCTTAACTTGATATTTTTATTTTATGCATCCAGTGAATACAAATCGAATTTATTTCTTCTCGGTAGGCAATAAAATGCATTGGCATACAGTTATAATAAGGGGATACTATTGAAGGCTAGTATTATAACACAGGATATTATGAAACCTGAAAGGTTCCATAGGCCCGGTTGGAATATACGCCTCAAGGACGTCAGTTCCATAACGGTATATGCGGCATCTCCAACCGAAGAAAATGAAGTGAAGTTCTCAAGTGAAGTTTCGAAAAGGCCTCATGATTAGGGTGAATGTGAGGCCCTCTTCACATCTCAATCTCCATCTTGTCATCTTTGTGAGACTGTTCCTGTCTCGTCGCATCAATCAAGCCATTATAGTATGCCACGGTCATGTGCCTCCTAGCCTTCGAGGCGATTTTCATTGCGTTAAACCCGTCAAACGAGTTGTGAAATTATATCTAGAGTCCCTGGAGGGCTTTTAAAGATGAGGCACGCAACTCGATCATGAAGGACAGAGTGTCTCAGGCAGATTTGTACGGACTGTTGAGACAAGCGATTCTAGACTATATCGTAGATAACGTTATTAGATAACCACCTAATGATATATGATAGCCAAGAGTCTAGCACTTCTTTATAGAGCAACAGAAAGATATGTGGCAGAGAATCAGGAGCATACCAGTTTGTCTATGATTCGGTAAATTCTCGTTATCAACCAGTGTAGAAAGCGTTATGTAAGTAGCTACGAGCCGTAGAACAAGGCCTAAATATTAGACCACACATATATCTCCGATTGCCTAAACAATTTGGTAGTGTACTAGGCATCTTTGGTGCCAGCAGCCAAGAAAGTGGAAGGGCTGGTGGAAGCTCCGGTGGAAGCTCCGGTGGAGGCGCCGTACGTCGTCCATCCCGTCCCCGATAAAACCCTAACTATTTGCTTGGGCTGCTGAATAATCTCGAATGCATTAAGACTATATAATACTATATTGATCCTCTTCTTCTGAACTGATTTATAATCGTTGCCCTACCCATTGACCAGACCCACCTGATTTCTTTCTACTTAAGTGGGCCACGATGCCCTGCCTGTCCATCAGAATGCAATCTGCTATAAACTCCTAGGGCGCCTACGCAGACTGACGTACCAATTGCTTCTACCACCAGAGCTGTACTCATCCGGCGCCATCTGAAAAGCAACCTTTCTGCCGTCGAATTTTCCCGTCCAGCAACATGACATCTGACGCCAAGATCCTCCTCACCGGTGCTACAGGCTTCATCGGGGGCAGTGTGCTCACTGCGCTACTCCAGTCGTCTGTGTCGTCGCTCCAATCCGGCCCTATAACGTGCCTGATGCGAGGTGCCGACCGCGCAGCTCTCCTTACCTCCACCTACGGTGAGCGCGTCAAGCCCGCCGTCTACGATGGCCTCGATGACCTGGAGACTACCACCGCCGTGGCCGCACAGCACGACATTGTCATCAACACCACCCTGGTCTATCACTCTGCATCCACAAAAGCACTCCTCCGCGGCCTGGCGCAGCGGAAGGCCCAAACTGGCCGTGACGTCTGGATGATTCACACGTCCGGTACATCCAATATCGGAGATAAGCCAATTACCAAGCCAGTTGGAGTAAAGGAGTTCGACGATCTTGTCGACGATGTATACGCCCATGAGAAGGCGCTCGAGGCGGCAGAGCCCTACGCGCAGCGGACCACGGAGCTGGGCGTTATTGACACGGGCCTCGAGCTGGGCGTCAAGACACTTGTCATTATGAGTCCCATTATCTATGGAAACGGTACTGGCTTGTTCAATAGGATCAGCATCCACACCGGGTACATGAAAGCGATGCTTCAGCTGGGACATGCGGTAGTGGTGGGTGATGGGACTGGCGTATGGGACCATGTTCATATAGAGGATCTAGCTGCCTTGTACCGGCTTGTCGTACTGGATATCCTGGAGCGACAAGGGAAGACTCTGCCCACTGGGAAGAAGGGGATCATTTTCAGCGCCAATGGACGGCATTCGTGGCTGGAGTATTCGCAATTGGTGGCGGATGCTTGCTACGAACGGGGTCTTATATCGGAGAAGAAGGTCACCCATCTCAGCTTAGAGGAAGCGGTAGCGACCCTAATACCGCACCTCGGTTTTGCTAAGGAGGTGTTTGCGGAGGAAGATTTAAAATCGGCTGCGGAGGTGTTCTCCAGTAACGAGAGAACGGTCGCTATTATTGCCCGGAATCTTGGGTGGAATCCGGTAAAGGGAGACGAGGCCTGGACCCAGGCGTTTCGGGATGATGTGGACAGCATCATCAAGTCTAAGAGGTAAACGGTGTTCTGCCTAGGGCTCTCAAGTAGGGAGTAGTCAAATACAAAGTCGATTCGATGAGATATATTGGGATGATGGAATTCTCCGCCCTCAGCCCGGGCTCTACACTAAACATCAGTTGCTACAGATGCCTTTCGTTGAGAGGTTAGACTGGCACTGCTTCTACCGCGTGAGTACGTCGTAATGTCTGTTCATAAAGCATTTTAACGTCCCTTAAACTAACAGTAAAAATAGTCCTCCACAATACTTGTAATAATACATATCGAGTCTCTGGTGTATCAGCTAATATAGCAGCCGTTGAGGGCATGTGCTAGAAGCAGTGCCATGGGACGAAATGTTGGGAGCTATTGGATACCCCGAAGAGGACAGTGATCGTCTGGTACAGGCCATAGGGCTGGATCAATTCAATGACACAAGGTCTCACGGTCTTGTCGGCTACCATCTCCATGACAGTTGTTGGGAGTTACTAACACACCATACGATTGGGGAAACTGCGAGGCAAAACTTGGTCTTAGTTGTGAGAAACCTAAGGGAACTTCCTACGAACCCTTGGGAATATATCGATGGGATGTGCCCTGTGGAAGGTAAGTATTCTCTGTGTTTGTAGTTCATGCGATCTGGACAGCGCTGAACGAAGTTCGTTATCCAACAGATCCCTCCAATATCAAACGCATTCAGTCTCTGATCAAGCGAGCTCGAATTAGGACACGCGCGCGGTTTCACATTAGAGGTCGTGTCAACCGTCAACACAATCGTTTGTGCTACCTTCCAGTGGAGATACTTTGTAAAGTCATGGATTACCTTTCCCCCGACGACGTCGAAGCCGTGCAGTTCGCCATGAAATATTACCTCGGCGATGCTTATTGGCACACACGAGTCCCAATAAGTCTATTTCACGAGGTCAAAAGTATCTGGAATGAAACCCTGGACTGGCAGTTTCTCTGCTTGGAACTCGAATGGCTTTGGGAGACAGAGGACCTAGCCTTTCGACGATATGTCCTGGACCGCTTAGATGAGCTGCAGGCATCTCTTCGTCAGCTAGCAAACGAGTAAGATGTGGCGGGGAGCATGATGATGGTCTAGTGGAAGGGAAGCGATAAGCAGCCAGGAAATTATTTTCGGGGCGAGCAACAGTTTTGCACTTGGCGTAAACGATCACTGTGAGCATAAATAGCGTTGGTCAGACACAGGCCGCTTTGCATCCGTTTAGTTATTACGGGATGGCGGAAAGTAAGCATTACTCGTGACACTTTTCTGGAATGCTGTCACCATCCGTATCCAGTGTAGGTGGTGGTACCCGATCACCTTAGGTCGGATATTCGCCGTCAAACGCCGAAGCCTCAAATGCAGGCAGTTACGAGCTGCGCGACGGGACTATGCGCGCGCAGAGGAAGAAGAAAGAGCGCGATTGTTGAAGTATAACTGGGCTTTCCTTTAAAAGGTGATGACAACGAATGGTGTTTAGGACATCCTGGCGGGCGGGCAACCAAAACCAAAAACAAAAAGAACCGTCAGCGACAGGACTCGAACCTGTGCGGGCGAACCCAATAGATTTCTAGTCTATCGCCTTAACCACTCGGCCACACTGACTAGTTGATATTTATTTGTCAGCTTATCCAATTGACAGCTGCAAAGAAACATTTGCCTCTCAATGTCTCCATCCAGAGAGACTTCGTGATCACGTAAATCTAGAAAAAGAGATTGTGACCAAGATCACCCTCTTTCTAGATATTTCTGTCTCATACGCTGCCTCTAAAGGGTTCCCTCTATGTATTGGATCTTCCGGTAGGGTGGATTCCACAAGATATTGCTTTTAGTTCAACTGCCTGCCCACCAGAAATATATATATATATACTATACCAACCAATTTTCCGAAACAACTTAAGTACTCGATACACTCATTGTAATCATCAATGATCAAATACACCGAACTCTTTTTATAAGGGAAGACACATCCCAGAATTGCTATCTTATAGATCATTATAAACGCGCGTGATCCTTAGCAGGATTCAATGCACAATATAATCATCAGGGGGGAACTGGGCTCCACATGGAAGGGAACTACCTTTAATGTACCAATGGATCGATAGAATATGACGGGGACAATCTCTTCTCCGCAAAGAGCCATGACGTCGTGGCATTCTACATAGCCTGCTGATGTAGTCAATGCAACACCAGATACGCGGCCGTGATACGCTCAACTATTATCCGGGATGTGATATCCAGTTAGAATCAATGTTTTCGAGCTCGGCAGTGTCTCACCGCGGTGACATCACAAGCATACGAAGGCCATGACCATCCCCACTGAGAGTATGATAAAAAGCACTGGAGTAAACCAATCCTACAGTATCCGAAGGAACTATCAAACAAAATCTTCAGATTTCATAGCTTGTGTCCCCCTCCGATCAAAGTAAACCCAAAATGAGCGACCGCAGGAACGATTCTCATTCCTCCTTCTCTTCAGATGACCTGCTCGAAGGTACCGATAGTCCCATCTGCGCGGCCAATGATACAACGTACGACACCTACGATGCCGACGCAACCACCAACTATGGCGTCCGAGGAGCTAAACGCCTCAATACCAAAAAGCAGACGGCGACCGACGTGAGTACCCACGAATATGAAGCCCCTAGTGGCGCCCGAATCAAGAAAACCAACTTCGAGAACGGCCGTGGCCGTACGATCTACAACCCCAACACGGGAGCATACGATGAGATTTTAGACTATAGCACGGACGATGCGGAGCATCACCATCGCGAGAAGCTTAGTGCCGACGGTATTTATCAACTGCGGGATGTTGATTTACACAGAGATGGAACGAGGCATGTTCATCGCGAATACAACAATCCGATTGCTGGGATCACCACTTCCGTGGAGGGAACTATGAGCGACCGTGCTTTTGAACCGGATTTTTAGCGTTTGATATTTCTTACATTTTTGCTTGTAATGATTAGATGTGTTTATTAGAGATATAATAATTCATATCTCGTATTCACCGAAGCAGTTAGCTCACGCTGTAATTCGAAGAAGCACTGAGACCGGTAGCCAAGCAATGTATTTTCAGCATTGTCGCTAGCTTGCTCTAACACTTGGACGTCCGTTTCATGAAACAGTCCCACATCTGTTGCCATATAATCACGCCCTTGCTATGGACATATCGAAAGTGGGAAGAGCTCTTGAAAGGTGAAGACAAGCCTAAGAGCCAAGTATTCTAGAGTTGATGACGACCGAGCCACGCGATAAGCAACACGGGAGCCGTGAACCAAACTCGTAAAGAGAAAAAATAGGGATCAGAACTAGAACCGGGCTCTGCTTTACGAAAAGGGAAAGACGCATTCCTGGACTCGCTGCCGGAATGTAGAGGAAGTATGTGTTTATGTTCTCTTTTGGATAAATCTTCTGGTTCTATCGTAGCCTTGTCAGATTTGCCAGCCTGTCGCTAACTTCAAATAGTTCATATTAAATACTGTACATTGCATGTGTATTCCTGGAGATATGGTTATACTGTGGGTGGATTGTTTATTCCCCAGGTCTGCCGTTTACATGTAGGAGGGCTCAATATCATATCTCCCAAGCTGTAAATAAACCACCAATATTGCCATTATTAGTGGCGCAGTAACGACTTTAAAAGGGCAGATCTCAAGGAAGAAGTTGAATGTAGTGAGGAAATGATCTATGTGTACAATCGAGATGAGGAGTGTCTATGGTCGGAAGAGATGGAACCCGCCACCATAAGATTGTGGGAGATGAACGCCGATTATGACTGGTAAGAAGCAAAATCCTTATATTCGTTGTCTGTTGTACAATCAATAACACCTCGGATACTGTGTTTCTTTTCAAGCTCGTTCCGTCCCAATTCCCAGTGACGTGCTTAGGACATTGGGAATGGGCCGCGATTTTCGCACCAAACACTGTCGATGACGGGAATAGGGATCTCGGATTCGTGTTCGCCCGGGGTAAGAAGGACCTGCCGATGGGTACAACCGCGACCCCTGGATTTTATCAGGCTATGTTGTTTACAGCTCGTAACGGTCGGACACTTACATGAAAACTCGGCAATATTCCGAAACATAGACGGATGTAACGTCTCTATAGCATTGTTACCTTCCGCGTCCTTGGCTATCATAATCAGTCATACTTACTCTGCGTGGACATCAAAGCAATTCTTTAGTGGGATATTATCGACATGAAAACTCGAATCAGCCGTCTGAAAGCCGACCTGCACAACAGAGGATTTAGTAAAGGTCGTTGTTCACGGTGATCGGTTGCATACAGTGGCTGTCCCTGTTGCTGCACTGCCTGTAGCTATGGCCAAGGCCATACCAAGGAAAGCGATATGCTTGAGCCCGTACATTGTGGGTGGATGAGAATTGGCGAAATTCGAGATTCGTCAGAATTGGGTGTAAGTGTCAAGTGTCGATGACTGACAGGTGGTTTTAACTCGTCGCGTCTTTAAGGTGGTATCCCTTGCTAAGAATGGCCAGTTGTTGTTTTGGATGTTAGGGCATCCCTTGCGTTCATGAAGGACACACCAACCACATTCCACTGCGCCACCTGCGCGACGGACAACCGTCCCTTTCCTACAATTCATTGGAAAAATGCTTCATGTTCTTTTGAAATAGCTGAAGTGCAAAGTGTTTAATGATGTTGTGTTGCGGCGTGTGTTTCTGATGTTGTAATCAGAGGCGGTTTTGTAGTTTTTATGAGTATCTCGTCGCTGGTAGACAGTTTAGGTAGGGATAATTTCCCCTTGAAGCTTATTATAATGTACCTGATTGAAAACGGGCACGGTAGAAGGGCTATGTTTCGATGACAAATGAAAAACCCTTGGTTACTATATACATTCATCCCTCTTGGAATAGCTCCGTCTCCATATCGAGGGGGAAAATGAGACCCAACTGTTGCTCGATACCAGTAACCATATCTTGCATGTGCCTGTACCGCCCCGAAACTTCAATCTTCTCCAAGGTCATTTGGTGGTTTCTATCTAGATGAGAGCCGTTGAGTCGTGTAATTGTGTCCTCGGCTTGCGAAGCGTCTAAGTATCGTATAATGGCAGACCTTCGTAGACGTAAGCCTAGTATGCTCTATCTCATTTTATACACAACATACCCGATGGTTCTCTGCTGTGAATCCACTGGCATGTACACCTTTCTGGTGTCTGTCGGTCCAGGACTGTCTAATTTCCTGAGGAGAAATCTGATGAGGGTAGGTCGGTGGGCTTGGCCCACTACCGGCAAACCATCCAGTACAATCAGAGTATTTAGTTCTAGTCGAGGCTGTCCTTCTGCCATCAGGGTCTGTGCTGAGAGAATAGTTGACATTAAGTTGTGGAGAAGCGCATCTCATATTCTAAAGGCGGCATGCGAACGTAAGCTGACGCTATTGGCCCTTGGAGGTGGGGTAATGAATGACCGAGCTACTGATTCGATACACGTACAGGAGTTAGCCTTATTTACTAGTCGAGAGATGAATGCAGGGCAAATAGGCAAAAGCGTGCTGTGGGCGGTGATATCCATATCAAGAAAGTAAAGTTGAAGATCTATAATTTCTTAATCCCTCTTGACTAAAATGCCAATGACATCAAGGTCGCGCCATGACTACCCTATCCCCAACATAATTTGCAGATTATCGACCGTACGATACTCTATTGTCTATCCTTTGCTATCCACTCTGTTATGACCTAGACGGAATGGAAGTTGAGCCTCTTGAAAATGCCCATCTCCATCTAGTAGAAATAGGCGACCGTGGTATTGCCTTCCTTTGAACCCCCGTTACAGTAGTCAGAGTCGTCAATAGTACCCAAGAGCTAGACGGCTTTTCCGGGCCTGTTAGTAACACTCTGTTGTAATTGCGTTTCCCCGTGCTGATAGGAAATAAGACTCATAATCTAAGCGAAGGACTACCAGGCGATCTTATGGGTCATTTTCCAACGCCAAGGACATAGTCTAGACCAGCAGCGTTTGTCGGCAATTGGAAAGAATGGGAGGTACCGGCCGTTTAATTAGTAAGTCTTGTCCCTTGGAGCCTATTGTGTTTCTGCATTTTGGCCCCCTTTATTTTTACTTACTTGCCATCCTTTGCTCTCTCTGTACGTCTTTCTGCAAGCTGTTGAAGTCGACATGATAGCCCCCGGTACTGTGTCCTGAGAATACTGAGGATATTAATGCTTTCAACACGAGAAATAGGCTTTAATCAGCCTCGTGACGTTTTTACTTTCTGGGCAGCGAATAAGCAACACTAAGCAATGAACAGGAGAGTTTACGTAGAATATTGCCATCTATCAGAGGCACGGCATTGTCGCTCGGCAGTTTTAGCGCCAAAACAAATCGGCCTCGGTGCAAGCCATCTCACATCGGTATATTTTCACGCCGAACTGAGTGAGTTGGAAAATCCACCTCTTAATAATCCAGACGGAGATCCCCGCATCATAGGAGTTGGGTGCTAGCCGGCAATGGTCTCTTTTCCTAACTACCGTGGGGCCGTTATCTCCACCCCATGGGCGACATCGAATGGCTCGTTAAGACGGCGCTATCCTTAAGTAATAATACGTATGTTCACTCGGGAAATGATCACGGGGACCCCGCGTTTTCCCCATGTGGATCGACCTTTCTGGCTGTCGCAGAAAGAGTAGGATGGGTCCGCGTCATTGCGTTAGGGCCCACACCTTCAAACCCCTATAGCTTGGTCAATGCCCCTTGACATCCTCCTTTCCTGTACTCCAGTTGTTGTCTCTGGAGAATACATTCTATCAGCTATCATGTCGTCAATGGAGAAGACAACGTCTCAGGGGCACACGCCTGGGAAGGCATCGTCAGAGTTCTTCGAGAAGTCGGAGGCAAACATTCAAAGTGTCGATGCGACCAGTCTACTGTCCGATCAGCATCGTGATTATCTGCTTCAACGACATGGCACCTTAGATCTGGATCCTATCCCTAGTATGGATCCGGCAGATCCATATAACTGGCCGTTATGGAAGGTGTGTTACTGTTGTCTCCTGCCGTTCTCTTATCACTCTTCCCAGTGCTAACCTACGTGACTGAATAGAAAGTTACGAATCTAGGCTTGGTGGCCTTCCATGCCTGCATGGGAACCTTCACGGCTGCCGCGATCATTCCCGCCTATGAAGCAATCTCCGAGGACCTCGGCGTCTCTCTACAGAGAGTCAGCTATCTGACATCGCTTCAGATCGCCATTCTGGGGGGTGCCCCGTTATTCTGGAAACCGCTTTCGCATCGCTTCGGACGGCGCCCGATTTTCCTCTTGTCCCTCATCTTTAGCTGTGTTTGTAACATCGGCTGTGCAAAGAGCCCAGATTATGCCTCGATGGCAGCCTGCCGAGCTCTGGTATCATTCTTCCTCTGCCCAGCGATGGCCATCGGAAGTGCTGTTGTCACAGAGACCTTCTTCCGACGGGAGCGAGCACGATACATGGGAATGTGGACGGTGATGGTGACATTGGGCGTACCTATCGGCCCATTTATCTTCGGATTTGTTGCCCAACGCGTGGGATATCGATGGATTTACTGGGTTCTGGCAATTGTGAGTCATAGATCACTATAACGCTTTGCATATCTAATACTTATCATCAAATCAGACAAACGCCTGCCAGTTCTTTCTATACATCTTCTTCGGCCCAGAAACCCGGTACATCGGCGCCGAAGTACAATCTGGTGGCTCACCTTTCAAACGAGAGTACCTCTCCTTCGGACGAATCGATCCCACGCCATTCCGGTTTTCCGAATTCGTTCACCCCCTCAGCCTATTCACCAACATCCCCGTGCTCCTTGCATCAGTAGCTTACGCCATGGTCTTCCTCTTCGCCTCTGTCCTGAACTCAGTGGAAGTCCCACAACTCTTACAAAGCAAGTTCGGACTCAACGCAGAGCAACTCGGTCTCCAATTCCTCGGCCTGATCATCGGCTCCCTACTCGGCGAACAACTCGGCGGCTTCATGTCCGACATGTGGATGAACGCCCGTGCCCGTCGCATCGGCCACAAGCCCGCACCCGAATATCGTCTCTGGCTGAGCTACATCGGCTATCTGCTCACGATTGCCGGAAGTGTCGTGTTCCTAGTCTGCACTGAACAGGCCACGGAAGGTAAATGGACCGTGGTTCCAGTGGTAGGCACGGGTATCGCGGCGTTTGGCAATCAGGTTATCACGACTGTGCTCACCACGTACGCGGTGGATACGTATCCTCAGGATGCGGGGAGTATCGGAGTATTCATTAACTTTGTGCGATCGACTTGGGGATTCATTGGGCCTTTCTGGTATGTTGAATCTTCCTTGGCTGCGTGTATAAGTCATTGGCTAATGATGTTAGGTTTCCGGATATGTTTGAGACCGTCGGTATTGCTAAGAGCTCCGGGGTAGTTGCGGCTTTGGTTATGGGGGTGAGCTTTCTTCCGACTGTGTTTTTGCAGTGGCAGGGTAAGAGGTGGCACGCTGCAGTTGAGAAGTGAGGTCTTCTTTGCAGGACGATGAACCGATATATATAATTAGTTTGAGAGCATCTTATGCCTGAGTAGATTCATACAAGTTTTGAAATTTCACTGAAGTCCCTACACCTGGTGGAGAAAGCAACTCCCCCATCATATACTGGCAAAGTGTGAACTATAACTCCTCAGATCTATACCTATACAAGTGAGATAGGTTGAAAGGTCTGACCGCCAGAAATCGCTTCTCCATCCATAATCCCATGAACATACGTTTCCCCGACCAAACTTCGTCTCTCTATCTCCGAAGAATCATCGCTCGAGGGCTTTCTCAAAACAAACGGCGTTCGTGCCCCAGCAATCACCCATACCTCATCCCCAGGCTGCACAGACCACGGACCAAGCCCGAGGTACCCCCGTTTAGTTCGATAGAGCAATCGTCCTCGATAGAAATGGACAAATGTCTGGTCAAAATCACGGTCATCAATCCTGACCCTTCCACGAGGTTTTCCCACTTCATCCTTTTCTCCGTATTGTTGAACCTCCTCCCAAGTCGGTAATGTGTCGTTCTCATTGGTTTCGCGAATGAGATTGAGATTAGTGATGGTATCTTTATCCGATTTATGCGTGAGACTCCAGAGGGCCTTTTGTATAAAAAAGCGAAACGAGGATCGGGCATCTTGGACTGGGTTTTCTGAGGTTGATGATAGCTTGTTGGTCATCAGTGTACGCCAAAGTGCCTCAACACGGTTCTCCCCTGTGGGGAGATAAGCTTTGTCCATGGTTGAGATAAGCTCTAGCCAGTTTGGGGGACGGAAGGATGTAGCTGTTGATGTGCCGATTTGCGGTTCCACACTAACTATCTCATCGTGGAAGATACCATTCAGCAGCAGGGTATGAACGTCGTCGTCGGGAAGAATTACAGGCGGCGTATCTGGGCTAACACCTGCTCGGAAGCGTGGTGACCACAGACGTGTGGTTATAAGGGGAGCAGTGAAGTTGGGGATCCACGATGGCAATTTCTGACCATCGAAAATGCGAGAGACATCTGGACTCTCCTGTACGAAGGACAGGCCTTCAAGGCACTCGAAAACCTCACACTCCCCTGTGTGCCATGTCTGCAGTGGCTCATCGGGAGCTCCCTGCATGTATATTCTAGCAAACTGGATGAATACTTCAGACGTAGACTTGGAGTAATCTGCAATTATCCTCTTTTTAGGGTCATCCGACAACCGGGATATACCTATTAGTGCAAAAACTTTGTCCCTCGGGTCAGTCGCTCGAAACGACCAAACCTTACTCGCCAACAGCGAAAGACTCAGTTTCTGGTCCCATGTGGCAACCAGCGAGATATCATTCTTCTTCACATACTCATCCATCACCCTTCTTTCAAAGACGTGTTTTGATGTCCGGAGTCGAATATCAGTCAAGGTACTCAATTCACTCCCTCCAATTCCCTTCCACCGGGCCAACTCTAGGGCTTGGGCCATGGACCGGCTGGTAACACGAGAAGTGAAGTTAGGATTGTGAAACAGAGTAAACAGTTTGTGGTATTCGAACTCGACGCGACCGCAGAAAATCCGAATCTGCTTGGCCAACGCGATCTCCTGGATGATCCACACACGCTGAAACCAGGTTCGTCGGAACAAATTCACAACCGCTTGATATTTTAAGGCAGCCTCATTGGATCCTTGTTTTGCGACACGAGTCTCTGGGTCCTCCATAATATGATTGTTCAGCACATCGTTGTACCACATATCCATTCCTTCTTGAGATGGAAGATGTGTGGCTTCGACAGCACGCATAGTGCTCTCATCATCCACACCCAGCCAGACGAATACCCCCGATGATTTCGTGTAGATCATGGACATGATGGCTACTTGCGCGTTGCGCTCCGCAATATCGTCTTGATTGATGCATATCGCATCAATCCAAAACTGCTGACTATCCATCGGAGAGAGTGGCCGTGGCTTACTCCCAACTATGTGGTGGATATCAGGTCGCTCCAAGTATTCAATAACCTCTGCGTATTTTCGACGCTTACGCATCTTCGCACAGTCAAGAGGTGTCCGTCTTGAAGAGTCCCGTCGATGTACATCCGAACCCGCCTCTACAAGTATCTTGACGACTTCGAAATACCCATTCTCAGCGGCGTAATGTAGAGCCGTTTCTCCAAACATGTCTTGCGCCGCCAGGTCCGCGCCTCGTGCCATCCAAAAGTAGACATCATTCTCGCTGCCAGCTTCGGCTGCCTCGATCAGACGCGTCTTGTTATATGGCTTGGTACGCCGATCCACGTTTAGTTCCTCGGTCTTCAGACGCTGCAGAAATTCGAATAGATTCCTGGTCAAGAAGGATATTTGTCCGTTGATCGCGACCGGGAATTTGTTATTTGGGCCATATCCCTTGGACCTCTCTAGGTCTGGTGGAAATGGTGACCCCCAGGTATATGATAAAGCCTGGAAGCGCGGGTTGTCGTTGAGGTCGACGACTTGTATAGATAATGGGATAAGAGGCACTCCAAACACGGTAATGTCGGACTCACCGTGGAGTAGCGTGACTACCCGAATTGATGTAGGTGTCGGAAGAGGCTCATATTCAAGTGTTCGAACCTTCATGTTGTATATCTTGGGTTCTTGGGCATTTGAAGTTGGGATGTGTGAACCAGAATCACCCGTTATTTTGGCTCGATTGCCTTATCCAGCCGCTAAGCTTTATGTAGTAGGGTCTAAGGCACAGCCTACTTTACAGCCACACTGTAGTCCGTTAGATGGGAAAATCAGACAATTTACCTTCATCGTGTGGCCAGTCACGATTCAGGGAGGACTACTATATCCAATTAGGTTCCAAAAGGGAGGCAGTAACCCCACTAATTGACAGAGAGGCCCCCACAATGAGGGGCCAAATATTCATACCATCTTGCTATGGCCTTCATATCTGCCCCGTATGTATTGACCAGGTGCCTTAATACAAATGGAATTCCAATCGAAAGGTCAGGGCACAATAATCTCGCCCAGAGTAATCAACCTCATCTACAGCTACAAGCTTTTAGCCCGCATTACCTGGTTGAACGTTCAGCAAGTTGATACTACAACCACGTAGGGGAGGAGGTGCGTTATTTTGTCGTGAAGTACTAAGATTATAATCACACCTTTAGAGTGTTGTGTACCGGTAATATTGAGTGGATAGAGCAGAATTCCTTAAACTTTCAAGATCTGGCTGATCAAGAGTTGGCATAAGATGGTCGGCATATCCACTAGCATTATTGAACACCCTTATCGTTCATACCTCATCTCATCGAGGCTAGCACGTATGTCATTACTCGATTCGATAATGTACAAAGGAAAGAAACTACTTGTCTGTGCCTGTGACTGATGCAAGATGAATATTCATTTTTCATTATCGACATAACCGTCATGAAACGGAAAGTAATCTTTGAATGCTCATAAAAGTCTCGTCAAAGGCAGAACTATATACGAAGATTTTCACTATGAACATTCGCTAATATAAATAAAGTACCACCGATGAGCATCGATGCTAGTTCCGTCAGTTCCATCGTTACCGCCCGTAGCATCAATTCCCATAACCTCTGTCACATCAGTGGTGGTCACCGTTGCCTCGTCGGCGCTGCTGATATAGTACTCCGGGCTGAAGTGGTGATACCCAAGCAGCGTGGGTGGCAGTTTAGGCACAATATCATTAGTGTGCGTAACGCGATAGTTGCCGCCTTTGTTTTGGTCCGTGATATATGTTGCCAATGCCTCGTTTCCAAGGCGAGGTTGTCCGTAGTTGTACTATTTGGTCAGCACCTTTGCGTACCGCCACTTTCACAAGATGAGGATAACATACCAGCTCAACACTATGTCCCGAGTTCCGCAAAGCAGTCGCTGCGAGAGCTGCTAGCGCAGCGCCGTAACTATGTCCGGTCAAGACCAAGGAATAATCGGAATGATCCGACAAGGCCGATTCCACCTTGGAGGTAATGGTATCGGCAATTTCGCTCCATGCCTTCCAGAAACCGCTGTGCACTTCACATCCAGAGCACAGATCGCTGGCATCCTCGAGGCCAAAATTGAGGTTGGCTACCCAATTGGCCAAGTCAGAGCTACCCCGGAATGACAGGACTAGCAGTTTGTTAGTCTCATCGGCCGCGAGGTACCCGGCGGGGTTGCCGTAGGATGACGATCTGAGTTGTCAGTAGTCGTCTATGGACTAGAAGTGTATGTCTTTGGTGACGTACTCATTGAATTCATCCAACGTTTGGGTAGATGCCGCTTCTACCAAAGGACAGTTGCCAACAGAGCATGTCAATTTAGTCCCTGTAGAGTTCAGGTTCTCAGAACAGTATGCCGCGGCACTGTACTGCGCAAGGAGATCTAGATTATTGAGAAGGGAAGAGCTGACATCTAGATCCGTTAGCCTGGCTTAAGGGAGTGTTGTTTCAAAAGTTGTGGAAGAAATAAACATACCTCTACGCAGTGGAGCCGGGGCTGCTTGAGCAAGTAAAAATAGACCTGCAACGGTCCCCAACCGCGCGAGACTAAACATTTTGAATACTGTGCAGGACAAGATGCATTTCGCGAATATCACTTGCGAAGTCAGCCCATTTTATACACCCGTTGTAGCCCCTCTTTCCGCCATTCTTCTAACTATCCCTACCAAAGGGATGATAATTCAGTTCAATAACCCCGCCCCTCGGTCCTTGTCATGACAGGCAGTATATCCGACCACGCGATGGTATACAAGGGCTGTATGGCTGGCTGATTGTGCCCTCACAAGACATACTATTTCCCTTTCAGTATAGCGCTTCGTCAGCAATAACCATGTGCATACTTAGTGCGTCGGATGGTTCCCACCATACCCTATCACTGATAAGGGACCCCAACGTGTTTGTGGCTCAGCTGCGTGATAGGTGTGCCTGACGGTCGTTTGCTGAGGCATATGCAGAGTGTATTCAAATGCACTTTAATTAACACATCGCTCTAGTCATAGCAGTTCTGCTCATCTCGCATATTATCATTAGAGTTGAGTATAGAAAATGGTAGGTCATGGGATATGCCGATTAGGGCTCTTCAGGAAGAAACTCCGTCGGACCGCCGATCACGGGAAATCCTCTCGTAAGAATCTTTCCAGAGACATTTCCCCTTTAGGGCCTGTCCCGGACGATCTTCCGTACTAATTACTGAACTATTGGATTGCGAGTCAGATTCAGGTGATACGTACCTGCTGTTAGCCCACTACGGATTGGAAAATCTCGTTATAGGCGAGGGACTTGAGGAAACTCTATTGAGGCTTTTCATGCAATTGTATAGAAGAAAATGATTTGATGCCCCCTGTTGACTTGTTGCGTACATCACATATATTTCCGTGATCTGTTGAGGGGTTCCACAGTAACACCTATTACATACAAATGACATATAATGTATCCATTGTATGATTCTGAATATGATGAATGGTATGAGGGGTGTCGAATGGAACTAACGGAGAATCAATGCTATGATCTTTGGCTTGACATTTTCTTACCCCGCCCAGTAGGGCTTCACCCCTCACGAGACGGAGCTTGGCGATGTGCCTTAGGTTAGCTAGCATTGGCGACTTGATCAATAACTGGAGGAGAATAGCGCCCATCGTGTTTCTAAGGACGCCCGCCAATGGATGTCCGAGTTTCTTGCTTTAATGTGATGCTTATGGTTTAAACCCCGAGTCTCTATTGGGAGGTTGGGAAGTGTCTCTTGCAGTAGAATTGTTTCATAATAGATCCTGGATGTAAGTAACCCCGCTTGGAAAATATCAAACACAATATTCATATTCGCTGCCCAAGCTCCAATTTTTCAGGCTCCAACTCATCTGTCTTTACTCTGATCTTTCTAGGTTAAGCTCACCCCATAGGGACGTCCACTTGGTTCTAAATATCCGAAGCCAAGCATCCGCTGAATTCGTTGATTTTCTCTTTCTTGAAAATCGTAAAAGCTCTTTTGATTGCACTATCGCAAGGCTCTAGGAGCTTAGGCGGAATCGACTAAGCACACTAGAGAGCTTATAGATTCTCCCTTTTACTTATTCTAAATTACTGATTTTAAATACCTTGGATTGTCTTTGTATTAATCCTAAATATTTCTGACACCTCGTACTAGGGTTTGTAAGCTTACTCAGATCAGATAAAAGTAGTTCATCGCTCTTGTAAGCCACATATCATGCGCAACCTCGCTGAAACTCTCTGACAACAAGCATTTTCCGGGCTTTAGCACGGATGAGACAATCGGGTCTAGGTTCAGGTTAACGTGAATACCACCATCGGTTTGCAGATAAAACTACGATATACATAGTTCTGTGTGGCCAGGTACATAGTTATCGGATTATGTGTAATGAAACATCACTAGAATCAATGGTGCAAGCTCTATAGCCCCAGATTCCTCGATAAATCCACCTGGAGCAGCTTGAAGATGACTTATACCCACCGTCTCATGTAGCCTGTCAGCCAGTGTTGGTAGTACAGTGACTACAGTCACATCATACAACGGAGAGTCGGGAAATCACCCAGCCGCTTCTCTCTGTGTGGATTAGTACTCACTGACTAGTATAAACCTGCTTGAACTCGGTATACTCGGTATCCATTTCGGCTGAATCTTCAAAAAGCGTCGCTATTCCCACATTCCAAGAACACGATGAGGGGCGATCGCAAAAGACTGAATAACTTGATTGTGTGGATAGCCCGGAGGTAAGAGAACAGATTATTCATCTAATGATATTCACATTCTCAGAAGCACTGGGATGTGCAGGTTGAGAAACTCAATTGGATTGGAATGTCAGAAATCGGGGCTGACCCTCCTATCGGCCGAAACTGACAGCGTGCAGATTATAGACTCTTTTCGAATAGGTGCCTGAGTTCAACTGAAATTATACTGTGGCTGGTCAGGATTAGAAAGCTATCGCGGCTGTTGTTTCCAGTAGTACTGTGGACTCGGTGTTTGGGAGGCTACTGCAGTGTAACAGCCTTGGTGAGTGTAACGTGAGTAGGCAGCACCGGATAGGCATTATTGGACTTGCTTTGGGGAAAATATCATTTTTCAACAACTAGTGAGAAAAGGAGAGCAAAATACATCGAGGAATTCCTTGATACTGTGCCCAAAAGAAACCAGGAATAATCGTAGTAGTCCTCAATTGCCGAGGCATCCGTAAGATTGGGATTCATATGATGAATAATGAGGATGAGGATTCTTACGAGCATTAAGAGGAAGCTCGATAACAGTCAGAAGTGTAGCAGTGTGTCTTATCGAGGCTATCACCGGACTATTCACTCCGCCTCCAGTGAGGCCAGTTAGGGCACGCTCCCAAAACGGAAAGGAATGTCAACCTCACAGCCAATCAACAAAACCTCAATCACGCTGATATTATTTGTAGACCAAAGGTACAAACGTCCGTTAGACAATTCCATTGCTTGTGAGAGTTCACCTCGACCCATGGATCGCATCGTAAGTGACAGGCTTACGCCCACACACCCACTGATCCAGGCCCGAGAAATGACGTCATGTAGACTATTATTGCCTGAGGCACCAGTATTTATGTGCTTTGGTTGGCGACATGAAGGGTAATGACACTCATATTCGTCATGGATTCCACTGAGTTTATTCCCATATATGTATGGATTTCCTCGGAGGCTCAAAGTCACCTTGTTGCAATGCACATACCTACGGGCCTGCAACGCTTCCTATCAGTCAGCGCATTGAATCTGATACTACGAGTGTAATAGCCTGCATGCAGAGAGACATAATGTTCGCCAGACGACACAGTTGCCAGACGGCTCTCAGAACGGGGCGTTCATTGCTTCCTCAATACCATCCCATGACCCAGCCGGTTTTACCAGCTTCCCTGCGGACGATGCAAACCGTGATCAACCTTCAATCGAAAGAGAACAAGGAACAGGCTATCGATTTCGAACGCCAAATACTTAACCCCGAACGAACAGAGACTTGTAAATCAGGCTCCGACGATGAAGTCGGTCACCATAAATGCTCCTATGATCCATCCACAACCACACCTGAAAGCGAGTATCTGGCCGACGAGGCAGAGTCCTTGCTCGACGGCAAAGGCCATCATCCGCTGTTCGTTAGCCCGGCGAATCTAGAAGTCAGTCATTATATTGATCCCATGTCTGAAGGGGCTGTACAGGGTGCGGCCAGACTGGGCCCTAGTGGGAAGGGCTGGACTCGGAAACATAGGGAGGTGCATATCAAAGATGTTCCTGGGAGTCAGTATGAACGTTATGAGAAGCTTTTGCAGGAATTGAGGAAGCCAAAACAAAGGTTTGTTCCCACCTAGTGTTTTCTTATTACTTGATGAATACCTTGGGAGACCTGAGTGACTGTGCCTTAGTGAAACCCGCTAATCGAGGTCGTCACTTTGTTTTGTCCGCTGGCGCGTTTGGCCACTACGGTTTGACGAACGATAGCTTTAGTTGTACCTTGCATGTCGGGAAGAGTCGTTATATGAATACTAGGCGGCGAGATCGGGGATTATCCTAATGCTTCCCGAATCTGGAGGAATAACGGACGGGAATGTTAGTAGATTTGGCTCTTCCTACCTCAACATGTCAGTGTTAATGTTGTATGGCCTGAGGATATGGGCCACATACTACAGGAACGCTTTGCCTTTCTTTCACCATTGCCTGATCGCTGAGCAAATCTGGTCCAGACGTGATGGCTACAAAAAGAAAATATTCTCTAGTATATTGCACAAAAGATCAAATATGATATGAATGATAATGAAAGTTAAGAGTGTTTCACCTGTGTATTGCCAGCATCAATAGCACAGCGACGACTCCCAGTAACCTCCCGCTTCACATCATATAACCCTCCAACTCCATCCACTCAACAATAAAAGCAATAATCAAAACACTCCAGTCCTCCATAACATCAAGATCTAAGTTCTTCCCCGTATCATCCAAAGTATGCCACACCTTCGGAAAATCCCCAGTATCAGGACTTGCATCAATCAAATGCAACACATCCACACCCCGTTCCTCAAACGGCACCTGGTCATCGTAGATAGGAAATCTATTCGCCCCAATTTTATCTCTATCGGCATCAATCAACCAAGGACCGGTGCCACCCGACTTGAACTGGTTGAGCCCTCTTAACCGCTTCTCAAGCACAGCAGCCCGCCGATAAACATGATGTGTCGTATTAAAATACGATGCAATCTTCTGCTCCCTCGACCCAAGGAGATCCAACAAGACAAATAACGAGATAGCCTTTATCCGACTGGAATACTTAGATGATGGCGGATACCACGTATTTTCCCACTCCGCAGCTAATGATCGCGCCCCGAATAACATCTCCGGCCAGTCAGGATAAATTGCTTCCTCTCCATCTGTGAAGATAACTTGTATGCCCTCCACATTCTGTACCGTAGGTGAAGTGCCCCATTTCCGACTCAAAGCTGCATCAATACTTCGCACGGCATGCATGATGATAGCGCAGGGAGCTGCACTGTCTATTGCGCAGATGAACCCTTCTGGGGAGTTTTTACTGTCGTAATGAGCTACCAGGGTTAACCTGCTGATACTGCCTGCCTGGATGCCGGGTGGGTCACGAGTGGCGATGATGTTTATGATCGGTATTTTCTTGGTGTTGGATTTGGCTGTGGAGTTTTGGAGTTCGATTTGCCAGTGTGGGAGTGTTTTAGCGAAGAAGTTGGTGAAGTGGGATCTAGTTGCTTCGGAGCCTGGACTTCCTGGGACGCGGGTTCGAAGGATAGGGGAGAGGAGTGTACCATTGTGGATGTTGAAGTCTGTGTCGCGGGAGGTGAGTTAGGGTATTGTTGGATATAGGTTGGTATGTGAGTGCATGAGTGACAGTCAGTATGAGAGTGAGGACTGTTTGTAGCAGGATGCTAAATTGGGGGAGTTTGGAATGCATTGTGAGGAGTATTTCGTTGCTTCAAAGTGTAGAATGTGGTTTCTAGTATTGGGTTGGTATCCCAGGTATGCTCTCGCCGGAGCGAGATGCCCAGTACGGCAAAAGTCAGAAATGGTAAATATTTGAGCATTTAAGTGAATTGTGATAGTAAGATTCGTCTTAAGCGGCGGATTCCCCTATAAGAATGATTATTCGTAGCATATTTCACAATCGCTGGTTTCGACATTAAGCCGTGTGTGTAGCCAAGTGAAGTACTGGTGGAATCTGAAACCTGGCCAGTGTAGCTGTCCATTGAATGTTTGGGAACCTAAGGCTTCTCTTCTCCAATTGACGCGGATTAACTATTTCTTTTCTTCCCTGCTAAACACCATCCGTCCCTGCCATTGCCTTAATCGTTTACCGTAAACCTGCAAGAACACCATGAAAAACACCGACGCAAAGGTGATAGCCGCCTGAATCCCCAATGCCTTGGCAGGTCCAATCCGTGTCACCCAGTCAATTTGGATATAAGTAGCCATGAAGCCCGCCCAGTTGCGACTGGCCGTCACCCACGCACCCACGACTCCCGAACCCTCTGGATATGAGTCAAGAAGATAGGCATTGATGGCCGTCGTGACAATCATGACACCGATACATTGAGTAGCCGCGAACACCGCAATTACCATATAGTGCCAGTGATACTCGAATGCCAAACCCAAGATGATCAAACTGATGCAGCAAATGATTGTGGCAGGGTAGGTGATAATTAACCGAGCTTCGGGGTCCAGTCGTCCGTTGTGTCGTTTGATGTAGTACTGCCCAACTGCGTCGTGAAGGAAGTGCCCGGCAAACCAGCCAACCAGGACGCCGACAATTCCGAAGAAGTAAAAATATCCTGGACGGAGTTAGTTTAATATATAACAGTGGACAACATTTGGGACGTTAGCTACCTATGCCTCTAGTCGAGAAACCATATATATTGGTCAACCAAAGGCCGATTGTCGTGTTGACACCGATAACCCAGGCGAAGTTGAGGAAGTAGTATACGAGGATGGTGAGCACCGGTATCTTAGTTATAGCTATAACAGGTAGTGCTAAACACTGAACGAGGCTTTTATGTTTCCAGTCTTTCGCTTGGTGCGCACCAGTGAGACGACTGATATAGGACCCTCGGGAGGACGGTGGGTGCTTGCGGTCAAACAATGATTCGTCAAGGAAGAGAATCAGTATAAGGCCTACTCCGGACATGATTGTGCAGAGCCAGAATGCCCAGCGCCAGCTGACGCCAGACACGATGAACGAGGTGATCAAAGGGCCAAGGTACGGGCTCATGATAATCGAAAACTCCACATAATTAATTACCTTGGGGTGCTCGTGAAAGAAAAAGAGGTCCTTGATCCACATTAGGGCCCCTCCTTGGCCAACGCTACAGAAGAAGCCGTTGATAATGCGCGCGGCTAAATAAGAGGGAAAGCTGGTGGCTGCAGCTGACCATGCACAGGTGCCAACCATGACGCATTGGAAGAGAAGCGTAACTGGTAGGCGCCCAAGGTAATGCGCTAAAGGCACGACGAAGAGGCCACATGCTCCTATGGTGAAGAGATTACCGACCACTGCTCTCTGCACCGTAGCTTGAGATAGCTCCCACTGCCTGAACCATCGCATCAGCTGGACATTCTCCACAAGTAATGACTCGGTGTCTTACATCGACTGTGGAATAACAGTAATGATAGCGGTGCCTCCAGTGTAATCGGCTAACAAGGCAATATAAGCCACTATTGCTACAACAAACCATTTTTTCCGGGATGGCCAATTTAGCGGATCATTGGGTGTATCGAGAGGTTGCGGAATCAGAACAAAGCGACCGTCTGGGCTAGTTTTCAGGCGCGCTGCATTGTCAGGATATTGGCTAGGGTCCACGACATATCCTTCAAGAGCTTCTACCTCCTCATCAATTTCAGCATCTTGGACATGAAGTGGCGGCTTCTCGTCCGAATCATGGTGTGGCATGGTGTACTATGAACAAGATATTATCCCATTCGGGACAGGGACGAAATTCAGGGAACAAGGGAGCAAGAAGAATGAGGAGGCGAGATCAGTTCACAAGAAAGTGGTGTTAACAGAGAACGCTAGGAAATGCAAAGAATTCAAATTTGCAAGGGCAGATTCGCTTCGTCTAGCGATACGCTGCGCAGGATGATCCCTGGGCCGACGTAAACCAATCCAAGGCAGCCCAGTCTAGCATTTGCAACACCAGGAAAAACACGCTATTAGGTGAGTAACACGGGCCAGTGTCGGTGAGTTTCATTTTAAATAATTAAGTCGTACTGCGGTGATCCCTAGACAGGGATGCAAACTGACGGTGCCAGACATGGCCCGTACTCTTGGCACAACGGCCATGCAACTGTGACCTTTCGCCGGTGGGGGAGGTAACAAGGGTGCAGGAAGGGCAGTACGGAGTTGCTGTCCTCCTCCATCCTTGTATCTCCGCTTTGCCGACTCGCTTTCACATGTAGTGTTAATAAATCTCGGATATTAGACTGACAGGGATGGTGCAGGTGCTAAGCATGGGTCCGCGCCAAACCCTAGTTGAACAAAGAAACCAGCGGCTGGCCCTAGTAAATAGGCCAAAGTCGGGTGGAGAAAATGACATCGTATTCATTTATTTGGGAGTGTACGTAGTACTTATTAGAGATTTACTATTGATGTCTCCGGCCGAGACCGATGGGGAACCAACCATGCCCTATAATCCTTGTTCGGGGAAACACATAGCGAATCACATACTATGATCCAATGAAAGAATTAGAGCAGTACCGAGTCTCTTAGGTAAACTAACTTATGTGCCCCAGAAATAAGGAACTCTGTTTAAATGTGGCGCATGGCACATCGATACATGTAGTTTTCCCTGTCATGGTGTCAAAGACTTGCTACATCTTTCAATGACAGAGCCACCAGGTCCAGAGCATGGAGGAAAAGGGTCACTGGTGCTCGGGGTCACCTGGGCCGAGGCGGGTCTGGCATTGACCTTACTCGCATTGCGAGCGAAGACTGCCTCCCTCTGTCCGCCTGGTCAAACAGGGTTCGGTATTTTTGGTTTACGATGGGATTTCATTTGGGTTGTCATTGCACTGGTATGGTCCTATGCATGTTAGAGCCGAAAGAGTGCTGATCGAGTTAAGGCATTTGCTTTGTGTGCGCAAAGCTTCATGACTGTGAGTGTAATGTATGGCCTTGGGGATCATCAAAGTTTGTTATCGGCGCACAATATCGTTCAAACGAATCTGTGGAGTTGGATGGCACAAATCGTGGCCATCCTCTGCCTCGTTATATCGCGGATCGCTGTCATCGCATTCCTCTTATCCCTTCAGGGCCGCACAAGCAGCATCGGACGGATAGTGCTCCATACTGTTGGCGCGGTACAAGGCATCATTAACGTGATCGAGGTCGCCCTGATTTTAAAGCAATGCGATCCGACAGAAAAGCTATGGAATCCAGCTATCGCGGGAACGTGTGATCGAGTCCTCATATGTTCTCAGGTCGGGTTTCTACAAGGCAGTATGTAAACGAGAAGGAAATTGTTCACGCAACTCAAATTGATCAATCGTTGTTTAGGCATCGGAGCGGCAGCTGACCTCTTTCTTGCTTTTTATCCGGTGCACATCATCGGCCGACTGCAACAAATGAAGCTTTCTACTAAGATTGGACTATGTCTGATTATGAGTGGAGGGCTCATGTATGATATAATCTCAACATTCTCTCTCTGTCTTGTTCATACTAACAAGTATCCAGAGCTGGTATCGCCGGTATCAACAAAACAATCGCAATCGCCTCCATTACTCACGATGACCTGACGTACGGGATCTACAAGCTTAACACATGGGTGCTCACAGAAATGTGGTTCATTATCATATTTGGATCGATCCCAGTCCTCCGCCCGTTCTTCGTGCGTTTCACACAGGATATCAAAAGTGCCGCCGGATATGGTCATTCTCGAAGCCGTACCAATCCTTCCGATTACCTGAGTAGTGGCCGCAACAACCGTGAGTCTTGGATGCAGCTCGATGATAGGTCACATAGCACTTATGTGACGCATGTTTCTACCTATGCGAAAACGGATTCATATCTACAACGTGGAGAAAATGACGATTATACTTTTGGGCAGCAACAGTCAGGAAGACAAATTTTGGTGACAAGGCATACCAGCGTTGAGTCAGAGAGATGTTAGTATTGATCTTCAGAATTAGATGTGTTTAAAATATCTATAAGTGATGCGCAACCCAATCCATAGGAATCAAAAGGCTGAATGCAGCGAGTTTTGAATCGCGCGATCTTCTAAGTCTAGACAACGTTCGATGATTATACATTGCATGACGTCTATACCTCTTGAATTTAATATTCCCTTGCAGCTAGTCAGCTCACTCCGTACTCGATAAATACAGAATAATCCCTTGCTATTATTGGGATTCAGGGACGCCACATAAGAAAATCACGGCTTCGACTACGAAGTAGGATACTTCTGTAAGGCTCCAAATGCACTTTTTTTCCGGCTGTGCAGGGATATGCAGGAAGGAAAGAGAATAAACAATGAAATACTGTGCAATTTGAGTCACACAACGAAGATCTCAGCACGTCTCAGTAGATCCTGTCGCTACTATATGAATGGTAGCATTGGAACAAGGGTCTGATAACCCAGCCCCACCCGAGATATATGAATTACTCGTGCCGGTTACCCACCACTGTGCAGTAGTCTCATTTCCCAATGGAACCTCGCCCATCCCGCGTCTACTTAATATAACTTAATGGTACGATAGTCACGAACTACGGAATTTCCTTTCGTTTTATTTTAGTCTGGAAGTATGGTTAGCTAAGCTGCCACCCGAACTCGGACCCCATTTGAGGCGAAGCAAAAGATGGACTGGCTGCATTACCTCGCTTAATGTCGTCATAGCGCCATAGTACTTGGTGTGAACGGAGTGAAGTTGGGACGTATAGAAGGCCAACGGGTGATATAAGCTGGACCTATAATCCGCAGTGCAATCCACTTCGGTTCTCGTATCCGCCCCGCACTCTCTCCTCCTTCCCAATTTCTTTTGTTGTAGACCCCAATTAACACAATAAAATTCCATAATGGCAGTATCCAGGGAACTCGCTGAAGTCCAGAGACTTGTAGCAGCCGAGGCAGCAGGCGACAAGAATGCACATGGCGAACTTTTGAGAGCAATCCGTCAGTTACAGCTAGCGGTAGAAACACCCGTAGAGACGACCTCTCGGTTCAATTTCCAGGTATGTGCTGCGCAAGCCAAATTGCCACATTTCCGCTGACCCTGTGCAGATCATGCAGAATATCTCGATACGTGTCGCCATCGAGAAACAATTTCTTCATATTATCGCAGCCCGAGATGGCGCGCCTATCACTGCGTCTGAGATTGCAAGCAAGACTGGAGAGAATCTATTGCTTATAGGTAAGATCAGAAACTAGGTCTATTTCGCAGTGACGGGACCAATCAGACTTATACTTGTTCAGTCCGTGTCATGCGCGTTCTGACAGCCATTGGTCTCTGTGATGAGGTGGGTAATGAGACCTACGCCGCCAATGAGAAAACACATTTCAAGATTTTGCCCGGATCTATAGCTGCTGAGAAGCATCAGTAGGTGAACCTTGATCTCCAGATATCTACCGTTGACCTATGAGACTGACCGTTACAGTTTTGATTTGGACTTTGGAATGGTATGAATATAGCTCAATCTCTGAATGACATGAACGGGTTTACTAAATCGCTGTAGGGTGGTAAACTTGTCGAGTACATGCGAGGTCCCGGCATCCAGCAATTCGCTGATGAGCCTGGAGCAACTACCTTATTCAAGTATGCCCATGGCACCGATGTAATCTTCGGGCTATTAGAGAAGAACCCAGAGCAAAAGCAGGCATTTGATGACTACATGGCATCACGACGAGTGGCCAATTTGCCCCAATGGTTCGAGATATATCCCGCTGCGGAGAAATTTGCCGATGCCCGCCAGGACCCCAACGCTACCTTGATGGTTGATGTTGGCGGAGGGCCAGGCCAGGAGCTGATCCGCTTTAAAGAGAGACACCCGGACATTCCCGGTCGTCTGGTACTTCAGGACCTGCCGTTAACTCTTCAACGCATTGAGAAATTGCCCGATGGCATTGAGTCGATAGAATACGACTTCTTTACACCGCAGCCAGTGAAAGGTATGTAAGAATGTCCACTGATACGACGATTCTGTAGCTGAAGCCAAGTTCATAGGAGCTCGTGCATACTTCCTCCGCGATGTGCTGCATAACTGGTCTGATGCCAAGAGCACCCAAATCCTATCGCGGATTGTTGAAGCTATGGACCCTGAGTATTCGACCTTGTTGATTGATGATTATGTCCTGCCGGACACTGGGGCGGAACTTAGGGCTGCAGAAATGGACATTCTCATGTGGCTCCACACTGCCGGCTTGGAACGTACAGTTTCTCAGTGGAAAAGCCTTTTCCGTAGTGTTGGCCTTGAACTCGTGAAAATATGGCATTCAGCAAGGGGAAATGAGTCGGTCCTAGAGACTCGGGTCCAGCGGAAGTAACTAGTTCACTGTTTCGCTATGAAAGCTTGACTATGTAATTAGATAATTTAACCTCCTCAAAAGGCCTTTACACCTCATCCCGTGGTACTGATATTCGACTATATAAGACACTAACAAAACAAAATACATGCGGTCTCTATCCAATTTCTCACAGCGAGGTCTATAATTGCATGCCATGCGTTTGGAGATGATCTACCTGCTCATCTGGATAGCTACCAAGCTGGCAGGGCTATATAGGCACCAGTCGAGACATTCGCGATCGGTACAACGAGGCCCAAAGCTACCCAAAATGTGTGGATCTATGTACGACACATATCCATCTGATCCGATGATCGCCGTGTGTTAGCAATACTTACCATATCAAATACGATTGGCCGTACAGGCGACAGATAACCGAGATTAATGCACTGCCATGTCATGACTTTCTTTCTCTACATATCCCAGCTTTCTGGAGATCCCCACAGCGGTGACAGGTCGGGCACCCATTTCACAGGCGTAGCGTGATGCCTTTTGTACGTACATGTCGAAGCTGGATTATTTACATCATGCCTCGTTCTTCAGTAAGTCTTGGACCCACGCTTTCGGGCGTAACCGCGAATCAACTTTTTGAGTTCTCCGTAGGTATGCTGAGAGCATAGCTTGTAGCTGTTTATTTTTGCAATTCTTCTTGAATGCACACAGCATATCGCGTATCCAATCTGGGTTTGGACAGGAGCTTAGGATAAGAGCTACAGTGTCCGGGTCTGGAGTGCGAACTTCAAGCAGGGTATGTGCGGCGGCAAAATGTGGTGGAAGAGGGGTACACCCTAGTGCCGCAAGGAGCAAGGCAACATACGCAGCTTGGTCTGGGTGATTCTGCTCGAGCTGATATCGGACGAAGGGAAGGATCTTCAACCGCACGCAGAGTGCGTCGAATGTGTAGTCGGTCCCTAGCGTGCAAGGCCATCTCTCTGCACGACGTGGAACGCGCCCATTAAGCGCACACTGATCTCCGGGTGTTGTGGCTGTCCAAATTGCCCGCGAGGACATGTCTAGCTCCTTCAACAAAAGGATCTGGTTGTGTTGTTCACCTGTTGCACTTTGTAACATTGCTCGCACAGAGTGCTCTAGGCATCCGATCGCTGGTATCCAGAACTCTTCTGTTGCCATTCTGCTCGATTTCAGGATCTTGAGGTGGCGGAGATAAGCCGAAGCCAGGGTATAGTTGGCGTCGAAGCGGGCGTTGCTGCCGGCTGTGCTTACCTCTGGACGTTAAGGATCACTTGACGTTCCCTGGTTCTGGCCTGGATAAACTGAATTGAGGAACGTGTGGATGTCATATTTTATGGAATTTGCGACCTCGCATGGTTCTGTTCCCGGTAGCGAAGGTTAGGTTTGTATAGGGGTACAACTGTATATAGATTAAGTTCGAGCCACCTGCATATAGCTAAATGATAGTGGCCATTCAGATCTAGCACGCGTTACCTGTACATATTATCTGTATACAAGTCTATGACCTACGGGGCACTTGATAAATGGCTAGGGAGAGTCAGGAGGGATCTCAGAACGAGATTCATGATAGTTCGACAGGGTTACCGGAGAAACTACTTACAGAGCACGCATGTATGGCTCGTGGATGAACAGGCTAGACAGAGAGGTGCATTAGCTATCTTTAAGCATTAGTGGGCTAGAATTGACCGTGGCTGATGGAGCGTTCACGGGGTCCGTTGTTCTAGTGCGGCTCGGGCCGGGCCTGGTTGGTTTGAAGGCTTGAAGCACGATACATATCAATGGGCAATTTTAATGAAATCGATGATGCGGCTAGACCAGACGGCTGAAGAAACTGTCCAGGGTGCCGAGTAGACATGGCAGCTATATTTTCTTTGCCCCATTTGTGGCTGACTTCACAAAGGATATATTGTTAGTCTTGTATATAAGAGGCTTAAGGAGGCGTAATGCATACCAACTTTGGTCTATATTATTATTAGATAATTGATGTACAGCTTAGCCTATATTTTATGATTTACATGATGGGCTGTGTGTTTTACGTATTCTCTCAATCCGCTTGAAATCGGCTATATGCAATAATTATGCGAATTAGCGCCGTACACACGGTAGCAAAGAGCAGAAACCACCTAGGAAATGCAAAAGACAACTATTCTACGGTACAGGGTAACGAGTGATTAATATAAATAGGTAGTTATTCGCACATAGTCTATGGTCTAAGGCAATGCAAATAGACACGTGCTGTTCCTACAACGGGTTATTCCATGAGTATAAAACCAGCTCTTCTTGATATTGCTGGCATTTTTAGAAGAGCAGAAAAAGAGAGAGCGAGGAAAAGTACATATAGATCTACTCAAGGATGGATATAACGATGCCACTGCCGACTGTCTTCCCACCCTCACGGATGGCGAAACGCAGGCTTTCTTCGATCGCGATCGGCTCGATCAGCTTGACTGTGATCGACTGGTTATCACCGGGCATCACCATTTCCCTGCCCTTTGGCAATGTGATCGAACCCGTCACCTCCTTCATGTGGATGAAAAATTGCGCCCGGTAGTGGTCGAAGATCGGCGTGTGGCGGCCGCCCTCTTCCTTGCGCAGCATGTACACTTGAGCTGTGAAATACGTGTGCATATAAATCGTGCCCGGCATAGCCAGCACATAGCCGCGGTCTATATCATTACGCTTGACGGCACGCAGCAGAATACCCACAGTCTCCCCTGCCTGGCCTTGTTCCAAGGACTTGCGGAACATTTCCACGCCTATGCACGTCGTCCGGACCACTGCGCCGAAGCCCACGATTTCAACATCATCGCCGACTCGTAGCACGCCGCGCTCCACTCTGCCTGTGGCTATTGTGCCGCGACCAGAGATTGTGAACACGTCCTCCACCGGCATCAAAAAGGGGCGATCAACCGCAGGCACGGGCACCGGGATGTACGCATCCAAGGCCTCCACCAGGCGTATGATGGCGCGCTCACCCAGCTCGCTCTCGTCCAACCCCCCTTCCAGCGCCTGTTGCGCCGAGCCCTTGATGATCGGCATGTCGTCGCCCTGGAAGCCGTGACTGTTGAGCAGGTCGCGCACTTCTAGCTCCACTAGCTCGAGTTGATCCGCATCGTCGACCATGTCACACTTATTTATGAATGCAAGGATATACGACACTCCCGCTTGCCGCGCTACCAGAATCTGCTCGCGTGTCTGTGGCATCAGGCCGTCCGCGGCCGACACGACCAGGATCACGCCGTTCATCTGTGCCGAGCCGCTGAGCATGCTTTTGGCGTATTCAACTTCATCAGGCCAATCAATGTGCCTATATCGGCGTGCCTTGGTCTCGTACTCGACATGGGCTATCTCCTTGAGCGCGTTGCCAGTATGGTTGTCGGCCACGGAGGTCGTGCCGAATTTGGCGGTGATGGCAGTCGTCAGGGTTGTTTTGCCATGATCAGCATGACCAATCGTACCAACGTTGATATGGGGCTTACCAGGGGAGGACATCTTAGGAGTATATGACTAAGTCTATTTATATTTGTCTAAGCATAGAAGGTGGGGAGAGGGAGCCACTGCAGAGGTATCCCCTCCTTAATTGTTGTGAGTGAGAAAGTGTCGATCCCCCACAGCGTGCGCCACCAACTAGCCTACAAGCAGTTTAGCGTTGCGAGATTGTTTCTATCCATGATGATTGGATCAAAATACCCTAAGGTGCCGTTTTTGGGGTTAATACCTTGCCTACTTTCTTTTTTCTGCGGGTTTCGTCCCCTACACTTCAAACGGTTGTTAATACTAGAAAATTGCTATTGTCTGGACTCTCGATTTGTTCGCTGTGTTCAACCCAACCCAATCTGGTCCAGGAGACCGGCCATGTACTTGTGCTTGTGTCAAACTCGATCAGGATTGTTCTCGTTACCCGGAATCACACAGCAGATTCTTGATGAGCCCTCAGAGCATATCCATGCAGTATACTAAGACCAACTCTAGCTGAATTCAAACCTGATTCCTCTTCGTAAATACCAGCTCCAACGAAGGTAACACCAAAGTAAAGGTGTCCATCTGTCCCTCCCAAAAGGCTTTGGCCGACTGTCCTGGTGCTAAAGCAACATCATAGCTACGAAGTATCACAGCGATGACACGTCGCAGTTCCATCAAAGCGAGGCGTTTCCCGACACATGCGTAGGGTCCTTGTCAAACGTTACCAGGGAAATTTATGTGAACCGGGAAGGGTAATGATAATTACCAGAGCTGAATGGAATAAAAGTAGAGCGATCCTTTACAAGCTCTGGACGAGTTGTCCATCGTTCGGGAATGAATTCATCTGGGTGCATGAATGCACGGCTGTCTATTACCGGGTGGGAACGAATTAGTATTGATCAGGTATATCCTTATGGGGGTATTCTATTTCAATCACTCACCGCGATACACAGTGTATGTCGGGACCTGTACAACAACATTTCCGGGGATGAAATTATCGCCAATCTTCAGGCCTGCCGCCGGCATGACACGTTGCAAGCCGGACGGGTTGGGACAGTAAAACCGCATTGTCTCATTGAGGATATCGTCAAGCAAGTCGATCTGAACAAGTCGGTCAGATTCTAGATCTGGGAGTGCGTCTAGGCGAGATTGGAGCTCTCTAGTGATCGATGTATTACAAGCTAGATGGCAGAACACATTGCTGAGTGTTGAGGCTACCGTGTCACTATTACCTTTTAGTCATGCCCCTGATTGATGAACATTTGGGCTTGGTCATATGCCTCTGAGACATCGTTGGTGTGGCGCTACATACCTTCCTGCCACGACTATAAGCTGAGCATCTCCGTGTAGTTTCAGGGTGCCTTGGTGCGACTGTGGTCCCTGGGGATAAGCATTATGAATCCAGAAAAGACGTCGGGTTGCTTGGGTTCACACTATCGTATGACAGTTAGCACATCAGTAGCAAGTGGAATCCGTCATTGATAAGATATTACCTTGGCCCTCTCCGAGATCTGGTCTGCTAAGCATTTCCAAAACCGGCGGAAATTACTGTTCAATAATGGCAATCTTTTAGTACAGGGGAAAAATCAAGCCAAGTGGCTGAAATAAGCAACTCTGCCCATGTCTGTGCGGATAGTCTGCAGAAAGTAAGATTCTTTCCCATTGATCAGCATGTTAGAGGATTTCCCGAAGGAAAGATCAATCATGACGTCGAAGGAAAAATATGTGAACCACTGGGTGATATCTATCGCTTCCCGGCATCTTTCTGAATTTTACTTGGAAAAGCTGATCGACTTATTTTGATACTCTGGGCTCGTAATCGTCGAGTGCTGTGCGATAGTCAGCGGTGTCAGATCGATGACCTATCAGAATTTCGATAATAGCCCCTCTCGTACCTTTAGTGCTGAAACCCTGATCCCAAACCTTTCGCCGACGTGCATGCTCTTTCTTATCCCTCTCCATGAAGAGAGGCACGCGCGGTTCTAGCATTGTGTATCATGGGCCTTTCGTCACAGGAGACTGGCTATCATGTATTGCCTTCACTGTCTGCGGATCCGCAACCGAGAGCTCGCAAGGACCTGAGATTAAAAGCATTAGACTGGGTGATATTGCTGTATTTAGGTACTCACCTAGTCGGACATGGTCGCCATATTTGCGATGAAGCTTTTGGACTTTTACGTGTTTTTGTAGATTCACCGATAATGATGCCGCATAGAAATTTGTCAGACGACCAAAAAATGGGCAGGGAACCTGCGGACCCTGTGGAATAATAATCGATAAAGAGCATGCTACAATAGACACTCAAGAGATAGTAGCCACAGATACTTGAGAGGGCGGCTGGGGACAGCCAGAGTCCAGTCCATTTCGGCAGCTCGAGGTAGAGTACTAGATTCCCGCCCACAAAGATGAAGGTATGAATCTGCACGAGTAACATGGAAGTTGTGCCCCATTCCCCAAAGCTGTATAAGAAGATATGATGCGAAACACCGCTAAGTGTCGCAATCAGCGGCAGCGAGCCCTTTGTGAGCATCATTTCGACTGTTCATCAGCCAGCACCGCTGGGTCTCTAAAGAGCGTTGGGTAACCCCCGTGACAAACTCTGTAAAGCTGTCCAAAATATAAGGGTGTGGGAGCCTCGGCCCTGAAATTCGACTGGCTCTGTCATGAATAGGCATGCATCGTGTTTTGGCCTAGAACATCTCTACATGGCGTATGGCTCATGTAACCGTGTGGCTGACAGCGGGTATATTCGATTATTCCGCACAATACTATGTACTCGAGGGTGATTTGCAATTTAGCTAGTTAGATCCCTCAGCTGTAATTTTCAAGCTGGACCCTGCGTGGTTAGTGGAAGCTAGTACGTGAAGGAATAGTCAAGCGTCGTCAAACGATACTTACTATGGGTATTGCGGTACAACAGTGGGTCACATATTCCTTCCACCATGCCAATTAGGGAAATATGCTGAGACTCCTGGCCTTAACATCACGTACAGGGATCTCCGTGGCATGTATCCCTGGCTTTCTCAGTCCCACCTCTGATCCTGGTGTCCTGTGCTTGGCTACAAACGTGGCTGTAGCCATTAGATGTCCTGGACATCCCTAGCATAACGTAAGTGGCAAGATCGATCTAGGAGTTATCTGTGCTAGTGCTTCCATATTCCTGCAATGCGTTGCAGGAAAGTGGTGCACATCGGCGAAGAGATACAAGTTAACTCCCGCGGAGTTACACACGATCTAAGTTGAAAGGGTCTACATAGGTTACGGCGATGGTTGGCATTTTCTGTTGGAGGGCACAGGCTATAGAGACTGGTATTGAACCCCAATTTTGCAAGAATACATCATTTAGGATATTGTTTGATTATCTCGTATCCATTACCCCATTATAGAACAAATGAAACCCTTCCTCTCGTCCAATCTCGGCAATGATAACGATAACACAAGGCACGATAAGATCCGATAAGAATTATGCTTATCACTGATAAGGTGTGGCATCGGCATGGCCCGTGGACCGGGATTGTCCGCCTCCGAGAGTGTCGGCGAGTATAAGTGGTGGTCCGTGTTGACATCTCAGCTTCAATCCGATGAATTTGGACTGCTTTAGAGCTTATACAGAATCACCATGCCAGCAACTGTTCAACCACTTACTCCCCCAGCGGGATCCGACATTAACTTCGGTGCTGTCATTGACAACATCGATCTTGAGAATCTAACCGGTATGAACTGCTCCCCCCCTTCTATCCGTTCCATCTACACCAAACGAACAGGAACTCACAATCTCCAGACGAAACCTTCTCCACAATCCACTCCGCCCTCTACAACCACCAAGTAGTAATAATCAAAAACCAACACCATCTCACCCCCAAAGCCCAATACCACCTCACCCAACGCTTCGACCCCTCCTCCACCCAATACGGCCACGGCAAAACAATCGACGCAAAACGAAGCATCCTACACCCAGACCTGAAGACCGTGCCGCACCAACCCCAAGTCCAAATAATCGGTCATGGCTCCATCGACTCCTACGAAGGTCTATCCAACTTCCGATTGAAACATCCCCATCACAAGACTTTCCACCGCGATGCGATCCCTCCGGAGGAGGATTATGATTTCACCCGGTTTTATAGATGGCATATCGATGCTGCGCTATACGAGTATTATCCACCGAAGGTGACGACATTACTGGCAGTGAAGGTACCAAAGGGTCGACGACAGACGCTTCGGTATGATGATGGTTCGGATGAGACGTTGGATGTGCCTCTTGGAACGACGGCTTTCGTGAATGGGGAGAGGATGTTTGAGATGTTGTCGGATGAGGATAAGGAGTTTGTCTTGGGAAGTAGAGTTGAATATGCGCCTCATCCGTATGTCTCTTCTCAATCTCTACACTGGTGGTCAAATATAAGCTAACAAGATATAGATACATCTGGATGAGTCCTGCCCGTTCCCTCCCAACAGGACTAGGCCTCTACTCCGAAGGTCTTGAATTATCCGAATCCGAGCTGCCGCCTATCGACCAATCAAAGATCATGATCCTGCCCATGGTCTGGAAGAACCCTGTTACAGGAAAACCAGCGCTACAGATCCACCCCTCCGCTGTACGGAAGATCCATCAGAAAGATGGAACCGTGATCGATGATCTAGCCCGTGTCCGGGATATTGTCTACCGGTTGCAAAGGCCGGCTATCAGCCCCAAGCATGTCTATGCGCATGATTGGGAAGAGGGTGACCTTGTCTTATTCCATAACCGGGGTGTGTTGCACTCGGTGGTGGGGGCGTTTGGGGAAGATGAGGTGAGATTGTTTAGACAGTGTAATTTGGCGGCTGGGGAGGCTCCGGTGGGGATGAGTGATTGATTGTAGTGTATTTGAAATGAAGCGATGTGTGTTTATTATATAGAATTTGAACTTTTAGATTTCTCACTTATATTGATATTGATGACTGGTACTGCCCCATATTAAACCCCATTATTTTCATTAATCCCTCATCCACTAGAAATACCAGAAACGCTTAAAATAAGGGTATATGATGCTAAATACAAGCTGGTATCAAGAACGTCTTTGTCTATGTGCTCTTTATCCCAATGCAATTAAATCCCGAAATTGGCTCATGAGACATTAGTCGGTCATGAGATGTTATTTTTAACACATTAATGCATAAATCAATGCGCAAGTTCCTGTTGATTGTTAATAATCTGAATGACCAAACAGTGGTTCACGAAACTTACGCTGGCAAGCTTGCTCTTCGCTCTAATCTTGGCCCCGTAGAAGGACAGGACCCATGGTACAAGTGTCAGGGCGGCTCCCTGGAAACATTAGTTCAACATTACAAATATGTAGAGGTCAGAATAAACTTACGATTCCACCCAACAAGCTAGAAGCAGCAGGGTATCCCAGGTTTGTGAACAAAGCATGGGTCACAAGGGGGAAAACGCCACCCAAAAGATTCCGACCTGGACACTGTGTTAGAGAGTATCTTATGACTAATACTACATGGTACTTACAGCAAGACTGTGCGGCAATCGCCGAACTGGCAAAACGATGATACGTATCGGCCAGATAGTTAAAGACCGCCAAATAAATCGACAAAATGCCCATGGTAGCACAGCCGACAGCCAAAGCCGGAGCGATCCAATGCACAGACGGATACGAAGACCATCCAAACCAGAACAGACCGGCGGGCATGAGCACTGCCTGGACACAGGCGAAATAGAGACGTTTCTCTGGGGTGTTGGGAAGCTTCACGAATCGGCTCACGACTCTTTCCTGATAAATACTGATGAGGGTAGCGATGATCACGGCGACGCACATTGCTGTTCCGGTTAGTTTGCTGTAGATGTACTATGGCAGGAGTAACCTACATGTGAAAACAGCGCCTGATTGCTCGACGTTGAAACCATGGTTTGTCTGGAAGATTAACGGGACGGAGCCGAACTGGAGATACAGCACGGCCCAGCTGAAAGCTGCCCAGAGGGAGAAGAAGAAAACCACCGGTTCGGTGAAAAGCATGTCTGGCAACGGTTAGCTCTCGGTATGTGTGGATAGCTCCTTGGGCAGAACATACGAAAAGGCCGATAGAGGGAGATGGAGATCATTTGTCCAAGAGACGCTCGTTGCTCATCGCTCTTGACCTTCCAACGGATTCGTTTCGTAAGCTGCTTCTCTCCAGACTCGTCCGCCATGATTACGCCGAAATGTCCTGCATCTTCAAGCGCCTCGTAATATTTGTTCAGTGCTTGCGCTTTGCGACTGAGAATGACGCTGCCACGGGTTTCTTTGAAGAAAAAGAAGATGATGACAACGAAGATAGCCGACACGATCGCATGCGAGTAGTAGATCCAGCGCCATGTAGTATGATAGACGATCACGCTGCACAATAGTGGCGCAAGACCAGTACCGAACAGTGCAGCACCCGAGAAAAGAGCCATGGGAGTGTTGCGATCCTCCGCATGATAGATGTCACTGATGACACCACCAACCATGGTTGAGAATGTCGCTGCATTTATTAGCAAAATCACGAAAATTAACAGTGTATAAGAAGCGACATACATGCGCCAACACCTTGGAAGAATCTCGCCACGAGCAGTCCAGCAAACAAATGCGTTCCACCACAAGCGATAATGCACGCTACATAATGTAGGTTAGAATCAGTCTCGAATATTACATTTGAGACCACATACCCGTGAAAACGACACCACTAACAACGAAAATCGGCCGTCTTCCATTGAGCTCCGAAAACGGAGCCAAAACCATGGGTGCCAAGGCAAACCCTATACAAAAGATGGTGATACTCAAGTTGTATACCACACCACTGATGCCCCATTTTGCTGTTAGCTCCGTCGAGGCCGGACTGACTTCACCTGCCGAATAACCAGCCAGGGCAGTCACGCCACAAGAAATCCATGTCATCATCGATTTTCTCCATTTAGGCCAGAGAAACGGAGAAATATATTGCTTCATATCGGGACATTCTGGCGCGGGGGACTGGTTAGGGCCGGGCGGCAATGTGATCCGCGGCGTCGGCAGTGGCGTTTCGAGCTCGAGATAAAGATATTCGATTTCTTGTGTTGAGAGGGCATCTTTGCGTTCGACGTCGAGATCTGTAGAACAGATGGTTTCGCCGGAGCTCGAATGAGGACTGGGGCGTGACAGTCCCATGGCTACAGGTGTAGGAAATCGTGTTTCTACCAGGGCTGAATGTGTCATACTCTAGCCTGGGGGCTGTTGAATTTATAATGATCTACATTTCTGGCCTAGATTTTGCGCCTTCCGAGAAAAGGATCCAATTTTGTGCAAAATTGGAGAAGCTTGGACGCACGCTTGGTTCGGAGTATGCCCTATTGTCCGGAGTATATCGTCGGGATTTGAATCTGTGAGCCTCTACATAGTTTTTGCTATGTTCTTCGTGATTTATACTCGTTCTCACCTCTGCTATATAGCTCAACAGCATTGTCCCCTGCTCATAACCTAGTATATTGCTATTGTAGGTGGTATAGAATACTCTTCTCTGCTACAGCGGCTGAAGATACCGACACGGATACGAAAAACTCATTCGGGGAGAAACTTCCCCACATCTCCAATTCGGAGACGGATGGTTATTAATCCAATCCACCGCAAAAATCATTGACTCACAAAGCCGAATGAAAAAGGAAAAAACAAAAGAGATTTCTCAAATGTCTCCGAAACCACGTCATCGTCTGCTTACCTACCCACGGTCTTTCGCAATTTGGGCTCCAGAGGGAAAATCTGTTCCTCCACCTTGACGTTCCCATATACGTTTTCCCAGCGTTCACGCAGAGGCTCCGGTGTCGCCCACGCGTTCTCGGGATCGCGCAGCCAAAGTCGCAGAAGATGGCGTCTGCGTTTCTGTCAGCATGACAGAAACTACCAGGAAAATTATGGATGCACTTACTCTTTATCAGGCTCGTCTCGGAATCCCTTCCGCGCGTGGAAAATACTCAGGTTGTTAATGTACTGGACGTCGCCCTTTTGGAAATCCAGTGCGGCGCTGTGTTCCTCGGCTAGGAAGTGAAGCGCGTCAAGCGCCTCAGCCTGGGCTTCAGAAATCGGGGGAATGTTAGTCGACCGTGGTTGAGCGAGGAATCCGGTGAAATAACGACGAGCGTATTGGATCAGAACGCGTTCGGGGGTGTTATCGGTTGCCTTCTGGTGGTAAAGAAGGGGGCGAGTGGTATAGGGTTTTTCGGGATCATTGAATCTGATAATTCCCGCATTAGCGACCGACAGTTTCCCACGAATCTACGACGACTTACCCATCGACCGGCCATGGCTCCGACAACGTACGGATCAGATCCGGCCTCTCCTTGGCCAGGATGTTATACACCAACCAACTGCTCGAAATCTGGCTTTCGCCTCCTTCGGCAGCAGGATGGAGACAAAGGAGGGAAATGATATCGCCGGAGTCTGTGTGGAACACTTGTTTATCCGCCGTGTTGGACGGGGCGCCGATGGCATTCGCTGCACTCGTACGCGTCAAATCCTTGATATGCGATAGGACCACCGAGCCACCGCCTGGCGTATACCGTCTGTCTTCCTGGCGGCCGCGGATATTCCCGATGTGTGATGAGACACCTGCATAGATGATGATATTTTCTTCACGGGTGTAGCGATCGATATCGAGTCCGCGGAGGACAAAGAATCCCCGGCCGTTATGAATTTCATTCGAGAGTGATCGCAGGGTTGGACGAAGGGTGGGCAAAGGGAATGTGTCCTGGTTAATATTTCCCAGGCTCAAATTCTGGGCTATAGGGAATCAGCATAGTTCCTGCCCATGCGCTCCCTGTATATGATCTGCGATGAAGCGCATTACTGGATGAGATGGGAACGGTAAGGTATACCCTGAAAGCTCTTCAGCGCCGCATCAATTTCCTCCCTCTGCGCATCATTTAACTTGTAGATCCAGTCATCCCGCTTCTCGACGTCCTTTCCCTCCCAAACCAGGGGTGAGTCTAATTTCTGCGGAAACCCATCAGGTAGGGTCTTGGAAAGCTGCTCGGTAGCCTGTCTGCGCGCCTTCCGCGCCGTATACTTTTCGTAGTCTGGGTGATATTGGATATCAGGCTGAACGAGAGTCTGCACGGCGACCGACATGATTAGGTGTAGGAGATCTTATTCACGGTAGATTTGCTATAGTAAACACTCAAACAGAGGTAGATTCCACTGTGTTTTATCTACGAATCTAAGACGTTGCATACCCCGCAGCATACAATCACATCATCAAATGACGGCGCAGCAAATCATTGCGCCATATGGCCCGAAGATTGCTATGGCGGCACCCAAACAATCACAGTCTTCGTAGGACACTTCTGAAACCAGTAATATGGTGTAATCGCATGCATTTACCCCATCGAGAAGAAGACTGGGTCGGGCAAGTTTTGCATCAAGTGCTCTAGCTAATATGAATGGTTAGGTTTCCCTGTCACTAACCCTCGTTACGTTGCCTGGATTTCTAAGCAACAATAGCATCACATACTATAAGCGCAGTTCCCTAAGAATGTCTCGGATATTCGGAGAAAAAAACACTCGTAACTTCATTTCGAAAGTCATAATGCATAAACTTGACTATTCCTCAAGCCTCCGCCCGTCAATATCAATATCAATCTTATAATACTTGAACTTCCGACTAGGGACCTTCCTTTCGAAAAGAATATCCAGCTCCTCGAACGTCCTGCCCTTGGTTTCCGGCATACACCAGTAAACATATATAACACACAGGACACTAAGTCCAGAGAAGAGGAACCCAATCTTCCCCTTCCAGTCGGCTTCGTCTTCATTCATGGCGTACGGGATAGCGACCGCGAAGACTACCGACCACACGAAGCAGGCCACGGTCGCCAAGGCGATCGTGAACCCTCGCAGAGCAGCGGAGGATACTTCGGCTAAAAGCACGTAGCAGAACGGCCCAAGACTGAGATCATACACAAATGTGCAGACTAACATCAGACCACATTGCGCCCATACCGTGTTTGTTTCACGCGGGGCGAGGTCCACGGCACCGATTATAAACAACAGAAGTGCTAGCGAAGAACAGCCGAATAGGTACATGGTTCGCCGACCGACATACGATAGCAAGAACCAAGAGATGCAGGTTCCCAGGAGCCCGATGGCAGTCAGACCGAGGTTCATAGAAAACGCATCAGATGAATCGAGACCAGCTAGTTCCATGAAGTGTACGGCATAGTTGATGAAAAACACATTGCCGGTGAACGCCTGCATGCTGTATGCCATTACGCAAATCATCAGTCGGCGGAAGTTGGGCCCGCGGAAGCATTCCACATAGTTGGGCCGGTCGCCCTGAAACTCCTTTTCTAGACGGAGTGTCTCCCGAATATGTGCTAGCTTTCGCGATACGTCTATGCTGGGTGTGGCTAGGCGACGTAGGGATGCGCGTGCTGCGTCGTATCGGCCCTTGCGACATAGCCAATATGGTGGGTCCGGGCAGAACAAGATCAGGAGCAGCATGATGCACGGCAATGCCCACTGAGTGGCGATGGGGATTTTGTAGGACAACTCGCTGTCCATAGACTGAGTCCCCTTCAAGATACCCGAGGCGATCAGGGAGCCGATGGAGAACGCCAGGTTCGTCATGGTAGCGGCAAACCCGCGCAGGACGAGTGGGGTAACTTCGCCGACGTACGCCGAGGCGCAAATTGGATAGAATGCGATCACCGCGCCGTTGACGAGTTGACCGACAAAAAGCTGGGCGGGCGTGTGGCTAAAGAACTGGATGAAAATGAAGGCGATGGACAAGCACGAACACATCGCAATCATGGTACGAGGCCCAAAGCGATTGTAGGCGGCTCCAGAGCAGAGGGCGCCCACGATAGCACCCAAGAGATTGGCATAGTTAAAGGCCGAAAGCCACCGCGCGGCGATCATGTACGTTCCGTTGTGATTGTAGCCATATGTCTCTTTGAATGCATCCAGGCCGACGAGACCTTTCACCACACCCCCGTCGATGCCCTTAAGGATTGTTGCCTATAGTCCTGAGCAAATTGTTTTGGAGGTAGTGTTGTTACAACGTTCTCACCAGATTCATGAATAAACCCCACCCCACCGCGGGCCAGTGCAGCCGCATGGCGGTCCAAAAGTCCTGGTTATGCTCATCCTTCGAAAACAGAAATGAAAGCTCTGCATCCTCGATTGCCGACGCCGGGACAGTCTGGACCAGAGTGGTCTGCTTGTCTGCAGCTTTACTGGTCATAATTTTGAGTCGACGAGGGTTAGAATGTTAGGGCTTCATTTTCATCCTGAGAAAATATATACCGACCATGGGCTTGGCATCGCTCAGGAATCCAATCGTTGGGCCGCGATTAATCACCCTATCCGCTCATAGCAATCGAATCCATAACATAATTTTTTGTCCCCGCGGGTCCTCATGCCAAGGTTTCTCTGCGTTTACGGAGTAGACATGGTGATTCATCGCTAGCGGACTTACACGGGTCTTTTCCTTGTGTTGTGATAAAATGTATACGGCTGTATGCCTTTGTTCGAGTCAGATATATATAAATCGTCGTAATGCCTTGCTGTACCTTAATATATATAGTTGAACAGCAAGTGGGCCAGAACAATTAAACAAGCGTTGCACTACGATTAAGGGTGGTTCGTTCTCACTTCTAAACGCTTAGCTTCTTCACTTTCATTATATAAATTGTTATAAAGTTGAATACTAAAAATCTTAATTTAATATTATATTATACTCCAATACAGTTGTTCAACGGGTCGGGTTGTCGCACCCGCCCCGAACCCGTGCAGATTGAGGTCGACCCGACCCGCGGGTTTCCCAGCCCTAGTCCTAATAGGTATAGCGCTGCTTAGTCAGCTGCACATTACCCACCTAGAATATTGACTAGCCTATTTAGATCTAGTATAAAACCTTACCTAGACTAATTTTTAAAGCTTCATATTTCTACCAATTCTACTCCCTCTAAAATCGCGGGTTTGGGGCGGGCTCGGGCCGGGGATAGCGGTTAAACCGTAAGGTGTACCACTCTACTTCTACCCCTGATTCTTCAGCTTGTAGGGTATAGGTGGATATAATCTTGATAAAATTGTCCGCTTCAGCAATACTAGCCTCCGATTGGCTGCTTTGCATTAACTTTGGGCCTCTGCCGAGAACCGGCACTGCCGTGCCATTCAGGCAACGCGTAAGACCGCTATGAATCAATCGATCAGCTCAGCCGCAGAATGGCCCACATGCACGAATAAGTATTCTAAACCATTGCTAGCGGGACCTCCCTGGATTCGGGGCTGCCGGTTTGGAATTTTTCTAGTTTTTAGAATTATTGTTTTCATCTATATTATCAACAGTCCGGAATCGATTCTGCATATCAATTGTTGACTGATCGATGGATTTGATCCGAGTCGGGTTTTGTTGGGGCTCTGCCAAGCCGATCTGGATAGGTAGTCAGTCTGCTGATGGTAAACAACGTCAAATTGGTCTTGACATCTTTCTACCGTCGCTGACACTTCGGAGCCAACCTTAAGGAGTTTTATTTGACTTGACCTTGGGATATGGCAGAAAGTTTAAGTGGACTACGGCCTCCTGCGTTTTGCAACTCCACACTGTCTCATCGCATCGAAAAGAGAGACAAAAAAAAAAAGAAGAGGAAGAACAAAGAAGGAAACAAAGTTCAGTAGTGAGGTTCATTTCCGGAAAGGGTATGTATGGTATTTAAAGAATTATGGCAAGGACGACATGACCCACTTCACTGGATATGTCGCTGAGCTGAAAGAGGATTTTCCTAGAATTACTGAAGCTCGCAGCACATAGCTGGGTGGGTAAGATCGTCATTAAACTAGGCGTCCCAAATTCAGTAGCACAGCCATCCTTCCAATTTGGTTTAAGTGAAAGTTGTCCTGGTTAACTCTCTCCAGTATGTATTTACATACATTCCTTGGTTGACCACCATGAATGCAGCTTCGTGGAATTATTGAATTCCATTACGTTGAACACAGCAAGATGGAGGCACACAAAGTCCCAATTGGAAAAGAACCACATTAGACTAAATACTTGAATTGATAGTAAACGAGGTACATTAGGGGTCGAGGGGTACCAAATCCGGAGTAGAAAGCAAGAGCCGAGACCTACAATAGTATATTCGCTCGGGCAGCTCACAACTGAAGTTTACCATCAAACTCCAATGCCATCCACACATCCACGTGGGGACCGGGACCAGCAATCCAAGTGTGACCAGGGTAGGACACGGTCTTGTTCTTCCGGTAGACTGTTTGTCCATAGTGATCAGCATGCCAGATACGACCGTGTTCCTGCAGAGGTTGCAGTGGACAGTGCTCCAGGTATTCCTCCAAACAGGCTCCTTGGCAACCTTTATGACGATCCCGGTTGCACTTATCTTGGAGTCTTTTGATCTCATCGAGAGATTTAGTATAATCTCCCTCTTTCGGGGCCCACATGCCACCATGACAAGTTTCCTTGTGCTCAGAGCTTCCTTGAGATAAGCATGTGTGCAGCTCTTTGAAGGAGTTGTCGCTATGGTCATGCAGACGGCAATCCACATTTGGGCCTGGTTGTATCAGTCAATGATTGCATGCGGTCGTGCTGAAGCCTGGCTGCGCGTACCTGCTATCCAAAATTGCATATGTGCAATATTCTGCTTATTTTCCAGAAACCGGAAATGAAACCCAGTCATGTTGAAAAAGTGTGCATCTTTAAAGTCTGCTCCCCACCAGGTGTCCTTGACCTGGATGAATTCGAGATCCAACGTACCCAGCCCCACATCATTCATGTCAAATAAGTTCTTGACGGGTACCTTTTCCTGGGGACACCACTGTCTTTTGGGTTCACCGTTATGCTTAAGGCGGAGGATGACGGCTCCGGTAGTCTCACTCACGGATAGATACTTATCCTTCGTAGTCAAACTGTACTTCTTTGGGAATTTGCTGTTTCCTAGGGGTTTCAATTCCCCATCAATATCGGTAACTCTGCCGTAGAGTACCTTAATGCCTTCCTCGTTGTCGGGACGGAATTGGCTCCCGGGGGGATGGACCTCCACCCGGATGTTGTAGTTGGCAACCATGATCAAATCTCGACCAGCAGGATCGTCATCTTTCTTCATTTTTTTCGGATCCGGAAGGTATACCATCCCTTCGTTCCCCCACAATGTCCCGATGATGCGGGCCCTCGGCGGAGGTGGCTGGCGGACTTCATTCTTGTACAAAGCCACCTGTGGGTTTGCCTCGCGGTAATAATCTTTCACATTGTAGGAGATGGAGACAAGATCATTGCAGCCATTGCCGCAAAAATCCCTGCCAAGTAAAAGATCGTCAGTCCCCGTAATTAAGCGACGCAAGGTGGTCAATGATCTGTCTTACCCAACCGCCGACCTTCCCGACGATTCCTTGGCAATATGCCACTTGGCAAACACGCCATGCTCGAGGTCGATGGGCTTGTAACAATAGATACCCTAAAATTCCAGTTTATTACTCTGTCATTCACTACTAGCGATCAGAGTAGCGACTTACCTTGTTGGGGTTTGGACCCGATTGTTCCGGTGGCTGCAGGTTGGTTAATATGAGTCGAAGAACAAGTAATTACAAGGGACGGAGCAAATGACACAATTCAAAGAAAGGCAAACGAAATAAATAAACACCACTGGAAGGGGATTACTGACATCAGTAGGTTTACCATCATCGTCGCGATTTAGCGGTCCGAACAGAGAAACCAATATCTCGTCGTTACCATCCCCTGACTGCGATTAGTTCTACCATCTTCGCTGTTCAACTACTTTATACATACCGTCAATATCGGCACAGGTTATGTAATGGCCCGGGCCATCCCCCCAGTGCCGCAACTGAGTAGGTGTTCCATACTTGTCGAGGACATGGCGCCTCCACGTCCGTCCGTATATCGGATGGTTATCCTTGATATAAACCGTTATGGCCGTCGAATGGAAGGGCTCCATAGCTGCGACATAGGCAAACGTGTCACCACCGATTTTGCCGATGTCTGCGCTACCGGTTCCCCAGTGATCTCCCGATCCGGGGCTGATGGAGTCATCCAGCTGGTCTGGAAGCCTCTGCTCTCCTGTTCCAATCTGTTCTCGTTTCCATCGGCCATCATCGTAGTAAAGCCAAGAAACACCCTCTCTTGAAGAGACCAGCAGAGAGTCGAGTCCAGCCGGTCCTTTGGCCCTATTATTCCGTTGTGATCAGTCAAATGTACACGGAAATACTATACGCGAGGAGAATAGGATAATCACGAACCTTCGAGCAGAAATCTCATGGATGATGGTAAAATGCTGGTCGTCCACGATATCACGTCGCCATTCCTTGCTATACCAGAGAATTATCGGTTTGTGAGAGTCAAGGCAACTGTTTTTTCCAAACTTACGCGTCCAGGGGCTTCTCAGGGGCCTGGAATCGGATGATGGGAACAGGAGTAGTCTATGAGAAACATTGAGTTTGGTAAGCTATATAAAATCAATGTATTCACGACCGGCACAAGTAATTACTGACCTTGTCTTCCCGGCCGTGCACGACTGGAGCTCCGATAAGCTCGGGGAATGTCCTCGAGAATAGTTAGAAGGAACTTCTGGCTAAGCTTCGATAACACAAAAGACCACTACTCCATTACCTCTGCGTGAAATAACCTGCCTGCAGACGATGCATTGCAGGCCATCGGCCGATATAATGCTGAGTCCACTTGACGTCCTGCTTAAGCTTATCGCGACCGGGGTTTTCAAACCAGCTGATATGCCCGCCCTGCATATTGGCTTGGATCATGGTGTCTCCGAAGTCATGGCAGACCACAATATCCATCAGTCCATTCCGTGTAATATCCATGGGCACCACAGCCACAGGGGTCTTCAACTTAGCCACCTGATACACCGTCCATGCTGCGGATAGTCAGCATATTCCATTCACAGTCCTTAGGATACAGGTATGGCTTACGTTTATCAAAAGCTTCGACAATGACAAGGTCAGCGTATTCACGTTTTGAACATTCTGAGAGTACCATACCATTTGGATCTACGCTCGTGTTCCTAGGGTTGTCCAGGAATTCGACTTTTCCAGAGTTCAAGCCCGACCTGTATAGATTCTTTTTCAGCAAAAACGCTCAATAGTAGCATTCCGGCGAGAAATCTTACGCAACCACCCCCGGGACCTTATCGGTCTCAGCGAACTTGAAGGAACTCACCCAGTAGCCGTCTTCGCGACCGTCCTGGATGGCTATCTTCGAGAACTTCAGGGCTCCACTAGCGGCCATCGTGGATTCAGAGTGACAATGGTGAGATAAAGTCTGAATGCGAGTCAAGGCAAAAATGAGGATTGTTTTACGATGAGTCTACACTCGGTCATTGGCCTCAATGCAAGTCTCTTATATACATCCGGGTTGACGAACGAGAAAGAATCAGTGCTCGACACTCCATCATACTCAATTACGAAAGCCATACAGCCTAAAGCAACTAGAAGGCAACATAGGCTGTACAGCCCTTCTACGAAACCGGTTAATGCTAATGTTACATTTACTTGAAAACTGAAAGTCCTATAACCGTTCAAACCACGGTTGCGCTCAGCATAGTAGTAACTGAAATAAAGGTACGAATTAATATAGTTACCACCAAGCTCAGTGTTAAGACCTTTTTTCTTCATTTCGTGTAGAAGTCCTAATGCAACCGTGACACCATCATGGTTGGGGTGCTGTAACGCAAGGGACATTCGATCTACATATTCTCTGCTGTGGAGGGCTGAATGAAACACGGTAGAAAAAAAGAAAAAAAGAAAAAAAGAAATAAAAATAAAAATAAAAATGATTAAAAATAAGTGAGCGCAAGTTCTAGGAATGAACACGTTGTCTTCAGTGAACCCACATGCTACAGTCAAGGCTCTGGTGACTGATCCAATGGTGAGCTATCATGTCCATGACATCAGGACGTCAAGGGTTTACTTCCGAGTGCAGACATTGAAATACTAAACTCATTTTTGGTTGGCCAATTTGCCGATTCTCACAATTGTTTCGACGACCTAGGGTAACATTGGCCTTCCTTGAATTTTGAAAGTAGTAGCATTTGTTGTAACTGGGTCATTGACGTTGGCATTCGACGGAGTGCTGCAGTTTAGCTTTTGCGGCTTCTGAAAGATTGATGATTTGATATCTGATTTGCCCCTTCCGCGTTCCTGTATGATCTTGGGAATACCTGCGTGACGGAAACTATGCTGGAATATTGAGCTAGGAAGTACTTTGGGAGAATAAGGGACAGGACCATGTGTTGCGTTATCAACAACACTCGTAATGCTATTTGGCCGTAATTTCTCACAAGGAGACAATTCTTGTGGTATGTGATTAGGACTTGAATACGTTATAAGATTAAAATGATAGATGAAAGATGCCTTTCGACTAGGTGGGTATCATTCTCGAGTGTGGATTGGGACACATCGCAGATGTGACGGTTATGGCTGCAGCTCCACCCTGCCCATAGCGAATATCAACTCGGACATGCTTAACTGCACGCGTCAAATAACCCGGTCTCTCCGTGGAGGATCGGTACTGGGAATGGATATGGATCGTGAGTTACTCTGCTCTACGCTATCCTTGTAAGCCCTTGTTACGTCGAACTTTTTGTCAATCAGCTGGACGACTTGCAAAAGTCTTGACATCAACGAAGTCCCTCGCCACCGCATTCGTCCGGTGGGCAGTCCTATAACAAGCTATATAAATCCGCCTGAGAACTTTCGAATGAGCAAATCAAGCACTCTCGTCTTTTCCCTTGCAGTGGCACTCTCAGCCTACTATCATCGACACAATGGTCCGTACGGAGTACGATGTTCTGAGTAAGGTGCCCATCATGTACTCACGTGTCAATCCTCGATTAACGTACCTTAGTCGTGGGGTCCGGCCCCATCGGCGCCACCTATGCCAAAATTCTAGCTGACGCCGGCAAGGATGTCCTCATGGTTGAGACTGGCACCCAGTAAGTCGTTCACAGGAGCGAAGTCTATTAAGCCAAACAACCGGTGAAATAAAAATGCTAATTCTGCTGAAGGGAAAGTAAGATTGCTGGAGAGCATAAGAAGAATGCTATCAACTTCCAGAAAGATATCGATGCCTTCGTGCAGTAAGTGTACTTCTGTGGAACAGAATTGAGTGTATGCTAATTGATTCCGGTAACCAGTGTCATTCAGGTAAGTAACCTAGGAATTAGCACCTTCGAGTGTATTTCTCTAACTTTCCATCTTCTCGTCTTTCAGGGGAGTCTACACCACACGTCCGTACCGACTAACAAAGCCGCCGTTCCTACACTGGCTCCGGTCTCCTGGAAAGCGTTGGTCTCCGTCAAGTCTACAACCATTCCTCTACCACTAACACTCAACAAGGAATGGCCAAATCTTCAACGGACAGAATCCCCGCCAGGATCCAAGCGTAAATCTGGATGCCAATGGTGTGGCACGTAACGTGGGCGGCATGTCTACCCAGTAAGCATGGCCCCGGGCCTATTCTTATCATTTCAGTTCTCCTGACCTGGACAAGCTGGACTTGTGCGACTCCCCGACAGAAAGAGAGGGTTGAACGCAGTAAAATATTCAATGAGAAAGAATGGAATAGCCTGTACGAGGAGGCAGAAGAGCTGATCGGAACCAGCAAGGAGGTGCTGGATGACTCGATCCGGCAAAAATTGGTCATGCAGATTCTGAATGACGAGTACAAGAAGCGACCAGCCGAACCGCTACCTTTGGCCGCAAAGAAGAAGAATGACAATACGGCCTTCATCACTTGGTCATCCTCGTCAACTATCCTTGACGCGATGAACCGTAAGGATAAATTTACACTATGGCCCGAGCACCACTGTGAGAAGTTTGTAGTCGAGGAAACAGATAACGGGCCACAGGTCACCAAGGCTAAAATCCGCAACCTCGCCACAGATGACCTGATTTCAGTCAAGGCGAAAATATTTATCGCTTGCGGGGGGCCTATACTTACACCCCAGCTACTTTTCAATTCGGGCTTCGTGCCGACAAAGCCCCACAGGGATCCCAAAACCCAAATACCACTAGAAGACGACAAAGAAGGCATCGAACCTCCGCCGGATACTCCGGAGCATCTCAAGCTTCCTGCTCTAGTAAGATATATGCCGCGACTGTTTGTGGTGTATCAATTGACAGTCTGTTAGGGACGCTATCTGACAGAGCAAAGCATGTGCTTCTGCCAAATTGTTCTGAAGAAAAAATGGGTTGAGGCAGTGGCTGACAAAAAATCCAACCCTTATGAAAAGGATCCTGAAAAATGCGAAAAGTGGAAGGAACTCAAGGAATGGTGGAACCCAAGGGTCCAGAAACATAAGGATGAGTTTAAAAACGACCCTATTCCCTTCCCGTTCGATGATATGGACCCTCAGGTTACTCTACCGTTGGACTATAGCCATCCGTGGCATACCCAAATCCATCGCGATGCCTTCTCCTATGGCGCAGCGCCCCCAGCCATTGATAAGCGGACCATTGTTGACCTCCGATTCTTCGGAAAGGTCGAGCCGGACTGGAAGAACTATGTGACCTTTGAATCCGACATCAAGGATGCATATGGCATGCCTCAGCCCACCTTCCGCTACAAGCTGAACGAGGGCGATCGTAATCTGTCGCACCGGATGATGAAAGATATGGAAGAGGCTGCTGGTGCTCTGGGTGGCTACCTCCCAGGGTCGGAGCCTCAATTCCTAGCTCCTGGGCTTGCACTGCACGTCTGTGGTACCACTAGAGCTGAGAGGAAGAAGAACGAATGTGACCCTGATCCCAAAAAGACCTCGTGCTGCGATGAGAACTCCAAGATCTGGGGTATCCCCAACCTCTACGTGGGCGGGTTGAATGTGATCCCTGGTGCCAATGGGTCCAACCCTACCCTGACAGCAATGTGCTTCGCCATCCAGAGCGCGAAGAGTATCCTTAAAAAGAAGCCTTAGACTCCGACTGCGGTGTGTTAAGAATGCTTATCTCGTGTTTTTGTTGCCGTTTTGAGTTCAATCGATTTTAGTCCCTACGCTCATTATGGTGTACAATTTAAATGATATTGAGTTTGATCCAATCACCAAGTTCCTCTTCTCATTTGTATGAAGTTTGTGTCCATCGATATCAAACATGTGATTCCTTGGCTCATTGAGTTTTGATGTATTGTACAACTAGTAGCATCTTTTCTTCAAGAACTGAATTGTTGAAAACCCTTTTATGTCTTTTCCCCCTATAATATGATGGCCCCCGCACTCTACAGACCTTTACAGCCGGGATATAGCACCCTATAATTATACAGTTGCGCAGTTTCCCGCGCAGTCTTTATATAATATATATGGCTTATCTAATCTCTATTTCTTAATAAAATCCTGTAAACTCTAGTATATCATCTGAATTCTTTTTTCTATCCTGTCAGTAAGTTTACTGGAACTTTAGTTTTCTATAACGAAGATACACAAAATTAATTAGAGTGGGCTTGGTTTGGGTTCGAGTCGGGGATAGCGGTTAAGGTGTACCACTAGCTATAATATCTAGTTAGATTATTAGTTTTTTATATATAGGGGACCGTTTCCCACAGAGCAACAGGGTATATAATTAATTTAAATCTACTTTCTATAGTGGATTTGGGTATTTTGGGAGTTGTTGAACTACGGTCCATTGGGTGGCCTGTTGAAGAAATGTATCCTCTAGCCGCTTGGCTGACTTGTACTTGTGTTGGTAAGCATTTTGTAATGAGACATGGGGGTTTATCCTTATGTAGAGCCTCAAGAGTCAAACGTTATCTTGGAAAGCCACCGCTGACCATAAATACTTTGCCAGGTAATCTCTCTCAAATGGACCCCAAATCCAACTAGGTCTAGATAACGCTTTGCAGATGCTTGACACCTAGCGGTGAGCAATACGAACTAAAAGTTGAAGAACTCCACATGGCACAGAAAGCCATAATCCGGAGTAGATACCAACTCTAGTTAAAGCCCAACTCTAGTTAAAGCGGCAGAGACCCCACATTGCAACCATTTTCACCCTCAACAGGAAAATGCCAAGAAACATGGCCAGCAGCTCCAGATAGAGTCATGGTGGCGTGGTGTTCATGTACGCTGAAGGAGATAACTCGGGAGAATCCCAATGTACAATGTGCGTGGGAAGTGCCTGCATTAGAGTTGCACCACTAACCTTTCAACCTATCACGAATGCAACCCATGCTGCAAGGATGCAACCGAAGATTATTGCAGTCTACGTAACCTGCCAAAGAGCCACTATTGAACCGTCTCGTGGGGGCCCCACCTCTCGACTACTAAACCGTCGACGCACGGCCTGCTTGGCCTTCGTGTCATCCTCATTTGAGCAATCACGGCAGTTGTCAGACGGGAGACCCAAGGATAGTCGAACTATCGGTAACACGTTGGGGGGCCTTAGACTCCATATAAAATGTGCGGAGTCGCCCGTTGTCTCCAGTTACCCCTCCACCCCTCTGTTGGCAAAATAATTGTACGAGGCTTAGTCAGAAATTAATTCATCATGTCGTTGGATATCACTGTAACGTTTGCCACTGAACTACTGTGATGCTTCTCTCTAACTCAGCTACAGACCTTCTATAACGTTATTAATAACGAACTGACCACCACTGCCGAAACGCGCCATGGAATCAACCCCGCTAATCAGCAACCGAACCCCGAGGTCCCAGTTTCGACCGCTGCGGATCTGGACAAGGCCGTGAACGCTGCTCGCCAGGCATTCAAGTCATGGTCCCGGACATCAGTGGAGGAGCGGCGTAAGGCGCTGAGCGCTTTTGCCGACGCTATCGAGGCGAACAAGGATGCCCTGGCCAAGCTACTGACCCAGGAGCAAGGAAAGCCATTAGACCAAGCATCTGGTGAAATTGATAACGCCGTCATTTGGACACGAGCCATCCCTAAGATTGAGGTCCCGGAGACGGTGATTGAGGAGAATGAAGAGCGCAAGGTGATCCAGAGGCACATTCCCATCGGTGTTGGAGGTGCCATTGTGCCCTGGAACTTCCCCGTCATGTTGTCGGTCGGAAAGATTATTCCTGCAGTGTACACTGGTAACACCATTATTGTTAAGCCATCGCCCTTCACCCCTTACTGCAACCTGAAGCTCGGAGAGCTTGCTGCGCGTTGCTTCCCACCAGGTGTGGTGCAGGTGTTGAGCGGCGGTGATGATCTCGGTCCAATGATCACCGAGCACCCAGGTATCGACAAGATCAGCTTCACTGGTTCCAGTTTGACCGGTCGCCGAGTCATGGCCAGTTGCGCCAAGACGCTGAAGCGAGTTACTTTGGAACTCGGTGGCAACGACCCTTCCATCATCTGTGAGGATGTTGACATCGATGCTATCATTCCGAAGGTAAGAGAGATAGTCTTTTCGCCATCTTACCGACTGTGGCTAATTTTATCAGGTCGGTGTTCTCAGCTTCCTGTGCTCAAGTCAAATCTGCATGATGATCAAGCGTCTTTATGTGCATGAGAAGATCTACGATGAATTCCGTGACAAGCTGGTCGCATTTGTGAAGAACCTGAAGCTAGGCGAAGGCACCGAGCCCGGTGTCTTCTTCGGCCCCCTTCAGAACAGCATGCAATTCGGCAAAGCCCGCAACCTCATCGAGCACATTGCATCCGAAGGGCTGAACTCCGTTTTGGGAGGTTCTATCCCGGATTCGAAGGGCTTTTTCGTCCCGCCCACTATCGTCGACAACCCACCCGACAACTCGCGCGTTGTCCAGGAAGAGCCCTTCGCGCCTATCCTGCCCATCCTCAAGTGGTCCGAGGAGGCGGACGTGATCGCACGCGCGAACGACAGCGAGTATGGACTCGGAGCATCGGTCTGGACTAACGATTTCGAGCGCGGTCAGCGAATTGCGCGCCAGCTTGAAGCCGGTAACGTGTGGGTAAATGCACACTTTATCGTGCAGCCTAATGTACCATTTGGCGGACACAAGTCCAGTGGAATTGGCTCTGAGTGGGGTGTGACTGGATTGACTGGGTGGTGCAACACTCAGGCTTTGTACTTCAATAAGAACGCATGAGTGGATATGACTGGCATATATGTCGAAGTGGATTTTAAGCGATAACAATAACAATACGATTCAATTCAATTTCAATTGCTGGGTACATATAAATTATTCAAGTAGTTCCACATGGTAAACTGCTCATTCTACCGGCCACCGAGCCTTGACACGATCTTTCAGGCCAGCCCTGGCGACCACCTCTTCACTTCTTCTCTGCGCCTCGCGCACGATCTCCTGTTCATCCATGGTCAATAGCTCTCCACCACGCACCAGCATCTTTCCATCCACAACCACGATATCGACATCCCTACCGGTAGCCGTGTAAACCACGGCACTGACAGGGTTAAACCAAGGCTGTAAATGAATACGACGAGTATCAATAGCCACAAAATCAGCCTTCTTGCCAATCTCCAAGCTACCGATCCTCTCCTCCAATCCTAAGGCACGGGCGCCATTGATAGTCGCCATCTCGAGAACGGATTCAGCCGGTACGGCGGTGGGGTCATAGGATAAGCTCTTATGTATGATGCCCGCTAGCTTCATCTCCTGCAGAAGATCGCAGGTATTATTGCAGGGGGCGCCGTCGGTGCCGAGGCCGATATTAACGCCGGCTCGCTGCAAGTCCGGCACGCGACAGATTCCAGACGCGAGCTTGGCGTTGGAGGTCGGACAATGCGCGACGTGCGTTCCTGATCCTGCAAGGCGTTTGATGTCGTCGTCGTCTAGATGGACCATGTGTACTAATACTGTTGAGGGGGAGAGTAGACCGACCGAGTCACAGTACGACATGGGGGTGTGGTTGACAGATGAGAAGAAGTCGCGGTCGGCGCGCACCTCAGCACAGTGCATAGTAATTGGGATGCCTTTTTCGCGGGATAAATTGGTCATCTCGCGGTACAGGGTATCTGATACTCTATCATACTATTACTGGAAGTTCCAATGTTAGGGTTCAGGGAAGTACTTACCCTCCAGGAGTGCGGGCCCCGAACCACACGCGAATGCGGTCATTAGCCTTCCCATTCCACTTCTCCCACATCTTCACCGTGCCCAACAATGATGTCTCACGATCTTCGACCAGTCCAGGATGCATAGCCCAGGCATCATCCTTGGCATACTTTGCAATATCCATGACAATCTTACCCAAACAACCCCGAATGCCACTTTCCTCAACTGCTCGCGCCAGACCATCAAATCCATACCGGTCCGCGAACTGCCTTGATTAGACCAATTCAAAGACGATGGCACTTGTCAAATTTACACACCATACTCTCCAAGAAGCAGGTCGTGCCCGACTTCAACATTTCCCCAATACTCAACCGCGCGGCGGCATATCCGTCCTCGGCCGTGAAATTTCCCTGCAGCACCCAGATCCGCTCGCATAGCCAAGAAACCAGCTCGAGGTCATCGGCAGCACCTCGAAGCAGTGTCTGAGCCGTGTGCATGTGTGTTGAGATGAGGCCTGGGATGATTATCCGGCCGGTGAGATCGTACTCCTCATCGTCGGGGTATCTGGTTTTTAAAGCTGCGGTCTTGCCGATATCCGCGATTAAGTCATTTTCCACGCGAATGGCACCGTCCTCGATGATGCGTCGGTTTGAGTCGACGGTGATAATTGTAGCGTGAGTGTAAAGCATGATGTTAAATCCTTGATTCCTTGTGGATATCTGTAAGGATTTAGTTGGTTTTTTAGAGGTTGATATACAAACTCCGGCTATCGATAGACCGATTTCCCCACACGGAGACCTCCGACGGGCGGGGCGTCGTAAGTTTCCACGATTGATAAGATCTTAATTTGCAGATAGAGTTACCATTTTATCACCAAATTAGATGATAATTTATCTTCTGCCGTTGGCTCGATGTGGGGTGCATAAAAGTATGGTTAGTTTTTAGCGAACGACATCGATCCGCACAATGTTGCTTGTATGTTGGGGTTCGCTTCGATGTGAAGGCTCAAGTTGACTTCTTTTACAAATAGCTCACCAATTATGGCCAGTATAACCACGGAGCGATAATGCCCACTTACGTGGCCTGTCATAAACAGACAGCTTTTTGCATTCAGGTGCTCTGCTAGTAAATATCGTTCCCATCATCGTACTGCCGTTAGCCTTAAACACAACCCGTGCAAAGATATTCCACCTAGAAATGAATAATAATGTCTCGGGACGATGTAATCCAAAGCCAACTCTAGGCTAAATCATAGAAACCGTGTCACGTTAAGTTATTTACATTTATACATTAATTCACATAATTTTGATGCCACGTATAATTAGGGTTTTCCAACAACAACCCCCGAATCGCATCACGGGGCTTCGTCGGCCCCCTACCCAAAAGCTCCCTCATCAAAGAATGCGTCGTAGCCAACTCACCCTTCTCAATCCCCTCATACCACGTCAAAGTCTGCTGAAAGAAAGCCTTCGGCTTACCGCCCTTATCATTTTCACCGTAGATCTGGAGATATTCCTCGGGGGATACACTTTCAAACTTAACTTCCCGACCTGTAGTCTGGTTGATAATATCCACGATCTCCGAGGGCCGAACAGTGTCCTCAGCTGTCAACAGGACGATCTCGTTTTCATGTCCTCCGGTGATTATCAATCGCGCTGTCGCTTCACCAAGCTCCGAGCGTAGGGTTAATGCCATTGGGCCGTCGGATGGGAGAGGCACTGTGGTTGAATCGGGGTACCAGTTTAGGAGGACTGGGAAGGCTTCTGTGTAGACGCCTTCTCGGATGGACGTGTAGGTTACTCCAGATCTAGGGGGTTTGTTAGTTTTGGTCAGGTCTATTGTGATTTATCGTACTTGACTTACTTCCGAAGCATCTCTTCAGTTTCTAAATGCGCCGTCTGCACCGCGGCCTTGGAATCGGACTTGAATCCTCCAAAAGCGAGAGATGTATACCACACCTACAAACCAATTAGCCATGACCAAAACAAGTAATAGAATAGATAAATAAAAACAAAGAAAGAACATACATGCTTTACACCATTCCTCCTCGCCGCATCAACAAAATTTTGATGCTGCTTTCGACGCTTCTCATTATCGAACGTATTGGTGCTAACGAAAAGTACATTCTCGACATCCCGGAACGCCCTATCCAGCGTAGTAGGATCATCATAATCAACCTGTCGGAACGCAATGCCACGATCCTCGAATTGTTTTCGGTTTGATTCTCTCGACGATGCGGCGGCGAATTCGTGTAGTGGTTTGTTGGCCACGAAGTAGTCTAGGACGTATCGTCCTAGGCCGCCTGTTGCGCCTGTGATGAGGTATTTGAGGGTCATGTTGGATTTGGGGTATTTGTAATGCTCGTATTGTGTCTCCAGTTACTGGAAGGGTTTGTTTGAATAGTAAAACAGATGTGTAGCACAACGCAATTGAACAGATATTTATATTGTGAACATATACCATGTTCATGATTGCTAATCACACGATTGCTAATCCATTCCATATTCCCCGCCGCTCTAGCAAGTTCTGTGACATCTGCTATACGTCTCTTGTGTGGAGTAAAGGTTACTTCGTAAGCATTTAGCCAAGACAGTGTTGGCGCAATGGATGTGTGTGATTGGTTAGGCTGGTCCAAGTTATATCAGGGGTTGGGGCTAAAACTGCAGGATTAATAATGAGTGATTATGACGTAGGGGGACTGATTAGGTGCTGCGCTCGGCCATAGAATTGTCCCTTTGCCGATCGTGTGGCCTTATCCTCGTATTTATAATGCTGGGGTTGGGGGGTTCTAAGGGTGGAGGGTCTAGACATGCCGGATGGCTTTGCTGTGTAGGTGATAAGGGAAATAAATCTTGTCTTCCTGATCCTTTGGTGTCAATGAAATTGGGTCATAATATTCCCTACATTTCAAATGGTAATATTAATATGGAGTTGGTACCAAGTCATGGCCAATCTAACGTTGGAGTTAGAATGACTAGACTCTATTCCAAAGCTCCAATGAGTATTACTTCCTCCCCAGCCATACTTAAGCAACGTTAGCAAGGACCTCTCTGTTCAACTTCATAATACGCGCAGCGCTTCCACCATCCTTCCGAAACAAACAACTGCTCGCCTCATGCCAACCAGAATCAATTTCCCAACTGCTTCAGTGGGACTCAATAGCAGACTCCCAAAGGAGGGCCTGGAAGTCAAGGACCTGGACTTACGAACGAAGGTTTCATGGAAAAAAAAAGTAAAAGTGATACTATTGGTTGCTATCCAAAACCATGAGTCTCTTCAACCCGTGCTCGCACAAGTTCTAGAAGCTTTTGATGCATAAAGATTGAACTCAACTCGGCCGAAGAAAATCTGTCTTACTCTCCGCGGCAACTAGGTTCACGACTCGTGGCAATAGATACCCAATGCCCACCTGTTCTAGTAACATCGCCAAATTGTCTGGGTATTGAGTTAAGGATTGTACCAAGTCTACCAAACGGGTACTTGAGCAATGCCAAGATGGAAATGGCAGGGCCTCCGCAACTGCTGAAAGCCTTGCTACTGCAAGAAAGCGAGAGATCAAATGTCGCTTACTATAACCTAGAACGTCAATTCTACCACTAGAATAGCCTCTGAGAGAGTCATTTTTCACCTAGCGAGGAAAGCCCCCCCACCTCCACCTTCCCCCTCCTGATTCAGGTGGCATTGAATGTGAAAAGAACTGAGGAATGTTCTAGAGTCTTCTAGGCTAAGACAATCGAGACCAGATCGTCTACAAAGCCTACACGGACATGAAATCGATCGCGATGACTATCCTAATACGAAAGACCTAAATCTACTACTCCCACAAACAGAGAGCCACTTCACAATATTTCCATAGACAAAGAAAATAGAGATGTGTCATGGACACGCGTCCAAAACTAATTTACCTTACGTGGGCAGGGCCCTCTTAGGCTGAAATCGTTGAGTCCTGCTGACAGTTATATGCAGCAGCCCGAATTCAAAACTCAAAGCAGGCTTCATGGCTTGTCATAGGTTCACCAGCATAGGCTTCAGCCACGCCAGTGTTGCAAAGACCAATGCCGGGAAGATGCGTGTCGCCATATTTGACATAGTGGTTGTGAGTTCCGACGAGAACTAGAAGCTGATATACGGCAAGTTCCTCATTCTGAGACCTGTAGGACCTCAATTGCGTCGTGTATTGCTGCAATGGGGAACGCTGCCTGTGATACGAGCAAGCGGATATGAGATAAAATACAAGGATGTGCCGCACTGGGGAGCCATTGTTAACCACAACGTCTTCATCAATTTATCTACACTTTTGACAATTTTCGAGCCAGTGTTGAAGCCGTTGGGTAGAAAGACCTTCTATCTTACCTCCCAGAAACATCACCAACGTCATCCCAATGGGAGACCAGGACCCCACCCAAGACCGAACCAAATTGAGAGGTCGTCTCAAGGACACCCTCAAGGCAACATTCGCCCTGAAGTCCATCCATGATTTGTACCGAAAGTCGCTGTTCCTCGTTGACCCCGACCACGCGATGAAAGCCGCTCTCGTGACCTCTTGGGGCAAGCCGCCATAGTACATCTCGATCCCAGATCTTCCGCCGCCGACACCCACACAGGTCCAGCTGAAGGTACTCGCTACAAGCGTGACACGAGTTGTCCGAAGCCGAGCTGCCGGCGCGCATTCTACCGCTTTCAAGGCGCCTTTACCCTACGACCCAAGCGTTGACGGAGTCGCAGTAGACGAGATCACAGACGATATGTACTTCATCACCCAACTTGCGGCACCGCTCTTGGCCGAGCGCACGAATGTCGACCTGAGACATGTTATAAGGCTTGACGAGGGAACCGACCCTGTGAAGGTAGCGGCACTGGCAAATCCGGTGTCGTGCAGCTGGATGACTCTACGATGCCGTGTCATTGGTGGCTGCCAAGGACGTACGGTGCTTATCATCGGGGCTACAACTGCCAGTGGGAGGTGTGCGGCGATCGTGGCGCGCTCTCTGGGTGTCACTCGCATCATCGGCATGTCGCGCACTGAAGAAACTCTCGCTGCCGTGGAGGGGCTCGATGATCGAGTCGTGCTTCGGGAACCTTTTACCCTTCCCCCGAGTGTGGGACCGGTCCATATCGTACTGGACTACATTGGTAGTGGTGCCGCAGCTTCGGGCATTTTGCAGACAGCTCAGAGTGCGTATGGAGAAAACTTGCAGTACGTCCAAGTGGGGAATATCGCGAACAGACCGCATATGTTTGACGTGATGCCTACTTATCTCATAAATCACAGGCCTCTTTGTATCCTGGGTACTGGAGTTGGGTGTTTCACGGTGGAGGATTGGAGTAGAGAACTGCCGGAAATTATGAAGATGATTTCCCATATGCATATTCCATTTCCGATTTTCACTGTTCCTCTGAGTGAGGTTGCGTCTGCATGGGAATGTGAAGACACTTTGACCAAGAAATTGGTTTTGATGCCTGGTGCTTGAGTAGTGAGTCGGAGTCTGTGCATTTGTTTCATGTTTGTGTAAGCACTCGTCTGCCCTAAAGTTAACCATGGATAGAATGTTTATTTTCACCTCATTCAATATTTTCTGTTGTCAAACACTACAGGATAAAGATTGGATAGCCGAGATGTAGCAGTCGGCCTCAGTCCATTCTCCATGAAGATCATGGTCATGTTAGATATTTTGTTCTGCCCAATTCTATACACATTGCCCAGTAAAACATGATGTTTCTATATGAAAGAAAGAATATACTAATATAATTATCTGATCTCGTGTTCACCGATCACAGCAAATCATTAACTTAGTTGCGCTGCCGGCTTTGATCGACCACGCCCCAGGCAGCCCAGCAGGGCTACTGCGGCCAGGACCAGTGCCTGGCCGTTAGCCTCCAGGGACAATATCCAGACATCAAAAGATCCCCGGAATTAACCTCCATGGCACAATCTTACAGTACATACTCCATCGGTCACCATATTTCGATGAGCAGCGGGCGTCATCTCTCAAAGACCGATGAATAAGCAGACTAGCCATAAAGAAGAAATATGTCCAAGGGACTATATGTGAAAACCCACATCCAGCACAAGTGCAAAACGAGAAAATCAAATCCCCGATATAGTTTGGATGGCGGACCAATCCCCACCAACCTGTCAGAGTATTGATTAGCATGGCTAAACGAGGACTGGGTTCAGTTAAGACGTACCGGAATATAGAAGCATAGACGAATGCGACGAGCCATCGGCTGTTTGGTAAGTTGCTCGAATGAGTGAAGACTTTTTGCCCCAGATCAAGTTGCTTCCGTTTGACTGGCGCGTGCGATACTTTTGATGATTTGCAGAACGGAATATCACATAACCTGTAATTCCGGCTACTAGAAGTAGTGTGCATTGGAACCCGGAAAGTTGTACTGGGTGATAAGCCAGATAGTGTGCTTGAGTGGTATACACAACTGGGAGCCAAACAGCGGAGCCCCATGCCAGGTTGAAACCGAAGTGATCCAGGGCAATATCTATCGTGCTTAGATACCTAGGGAAAGGTTAAATCGTTCAATCATCCCAGTACACGATATATTAGTTGGACACTCACCAGTCCTCATTGACGAAAAAGTCTACCACATACAAGGCATGTAGCAAATTAACTACTACCATAGTGTTTGTGAGGTAGCCAAATTTCTGGTATTGAAAAGCAGCAAAGGATAAATCACTGATAGAATTTACCGTTAGGACCCGCAGATGAAGTCGAAATGTGAAAAGGCAGCTTACACAAGGACCCAGCTGTTCATACCGACACGTCCAATCTGGAAAAGTTTCAAATCCCAATACTTGCCCAGGCGCGGGTTAAGTTCCACTCCGGATAGGAAATCATGAATGATGGATCCTATCAATCATAATCAATCCTCTTGTCCGTCATGGAAGACAATGCGTCTCGTTACATACCGCTAAATCGAATATCCCTCGTGTTCTGGGTCCATAAATGGGACTTTGCCACCGACGCAGCCGTGATCAAAAATCCGTAGATATTTGCAATAATAATAAGTTCACCCTGATGCACTGCGACAAAAGTCGGGTCCAGTCTGCCTGCTTTGACAAGGCCAACAAATACAGCTAGGGTTGCAAACCAGGACCATAGTCCATTGACTTTATATGGCAAAGAGTATCCCCCGGGAGTGGGTGGACCGGACACAATTCTCCCTGGGAGGACTTGATATAACAATGCTTGAAAAGCCAGCCAGGAGATGTACGCTATTATGCCTTGTGAGGTCAAAGATGGGCAATATCGCGTGAGGAATGCGAGGGCGCCATAAGAATACAAGTCACCCAACACCTTTGTAATTGAACCATCATAGTGGGTGAGAGCCACAGAAATCAGTAGCACAAGAAGCGGCGCCCCGGCCATCAACAACATACTAGGAAGGCTGGAAAAGCCCGAAACATTGGCTCGCCTGCCCCAGAGAGCCGTTTGACGAGTAATCACTGTTTTCTGAATATGGCCTTTTCCGGATGCAAAGCCGGACAGCCCGTCAATGAGCTGTGCAGCGGCCATTTTGCGCAGTAAGGGAAAAGATTGTGAAGAGAAAGAGCAAAATAAAGGTCAAGTGGGATCAATGGAGAGATTGGGCTTCAAACTCTTTATCTAAATAAGGCCTGATCGGCGGAGGTTGGCATGATATGTATCATGGTATTGTTGTATCCACAAGGATTGCTAGTCCGTACATCTCCCCACTTAGTCGTAGGAAATATTTTCCATGGTTGACTTAGGGTACATACCACAAGAATACAGAGGTACACTCGGTGTAACACGGTAACGTATCGGGACACCCTGTATTCCATAGACACATGTTGTAAACTTCAAATCTGTGACAATTGATAGACGCAAAGTAATGGTAAAAGCATAGTAAAATATACACTTCATATAGGGAGCTTCAAGGCTGTTGTAAGTATCAACTGGCTATATCTGTCGCTTGCTCTTAGATCTTTGTAAAATACTTCAATTACAAGCGTAATTTATATTCCACCTAAATAGGATTTTACGTCGCATATCGAGTACAGAATGTGAAAGATCTTTTATTGTTCAAGGTGTTAAGGTTAAACTGTGATACTATATATGGAACAAAGGTGCCCTAGGTATGACCGTATGAGCTGCGAATTACATTACATGATAGCCCAAGAAGGTAATCAAATAATGATGAATCATATGTCTCTTTCGATGTCTGACGATTATTTCTGTTTTCAGTAATTGCTCCTGGGGCGCGAGCTATCTATATGCAGTAGAGTTTAGACAGAGAGAGAGAGAGGATAGTAATTACAACTTCACACAAGAGAGGAATATTGTCTAGACGTTTTGGAAAATCGAATCCACAAAGCTGGTCTTATTTGATCAATAGAACAACCCAATCGGGTATTACTAGCGACTTCATGTCTGTATTCGATATAGGGTTGTCATCCAGGCGGGACTTGATCCCCCTTGTGTAAATGCTATTGTATTTATTTAGGTGCACCTAGATTACATAGTAGTGAAAAATGCACGGGTGATCAACCATGGCGCGAAAAGAGGCACAATGATTCTGATAGTTGCACTGACAAACTTTACGCGAGCCGCTCCACCAGAGATCGGCACGATCCTTTCGCACCCTCTCTCAGTCTAAATTTTGCAGCTGACCTGAGAGTTGGGTCAAACTTCTTCACAACCCACCCCGAACCCAGCCGGTTGGGTAGCCAATGTGTACCTTACCTATCTAGGTTTAGCTGATGACCTTGGTGAGGAACCCGACAGGTAACCTATCGATTTCGTAGCTGAGCTGAGAAGTTGGGTCAAACCTTCACCCTGTCAACACCTCTAAGAACAAGAAACCCACCACTGCATGCATCCCAATACCATGCTGCCAGTGATACAAATAATATGACTATGGCAGCCTGACACTTCAGCAACTCCAAGGATCCTGCAGACATGGTCAAAGGTCAGTTTGTGTAGCTTCAAAATCAAATATTGTAGGACCGTGCGGAGCCGGAGGATCACGTACACATTAGTAGTAGACTGCGTAGGCGATCCCGATAGCACGGGCTATCCGTCGATCAAGCATCGTCAAGTCTCTTGCGATTGTGGAGTTTATGTTTTACTAGTGGTCAAGTAATGAACTATTATTTTGGGCTTCGGGTGATTCGAAACAGGAGCATACCCCTCTAATCAGAGTTTTCATTATACCGTCAAATAAGCCAAAGGAAAAAAGAAGTTCAGCTTGTATGGCTCAGCTCGGCTTGTCTTTCGGAACTCACCACCCAAATAGTGGAGATGAAGCTCCCATCCCTTCGGTACACGTAGACTCTTAGCCCGAAGATATCGTTTAAGTTTAACCCTAAATATGGAGGTCAGTCAGCCCCTTCGCATTTACTCACCCACTAGAGACAAAAGAGTTTCATGAATTTATGGAAGTGGTATTTTTCATACGTAATTAACCATCATCACTCAGGTACAGTATAATATCATGGTAAATTTTACGGTTCACAGAAAATGGAAATGCTTCTCCGAACCGCTGGACAGTTGAAGATAGATATCATACATAGAAAAGGACTGTTGATCGTCCATCAATTCTCCCCCTAAATTTGTTCTATAATATCAATGACAAGTTGTGCATTATACTAAATCATTACCCAATTATCAGGCCATATGTCCCCTTCCCAGGGGTCACAGTTGTCCTCCATTCTACTCCTTTATATTCCGGTCTCTCGACTGCAGTCACCTTGAACTTTTCGGCTGCAGGGGGAAGGGATGCAGCGACCGCCTTCGCATTCGTTTTAGGCTCGGTCCAAGAGCCTTGGATGGGATGAATATCATATCGCACAAGAAGTAACGCAACGAGAGCCAAGATCTCTCCGGTTGCAAAATGACGCCCAGCGCAAATATGTGGAGATAGACCGAAGGACAAAAACCCTAATGCTTTCGTCTTCTTGTCCGTTTGGTGAGCGATTTTGGTAAAGCGCTGGGAGTCGAAGTCCCCGGAGTCCGATCCCCACGTTGAGTTATTCTTATTTATGGATGGCGCAGGAATCAGGAGTGTTGAACCGGCCTTCAAGAGCCAGCGATCATCTAATAGTGTATCCTGGTATATCACACGGACCTGACCGGAGTTAGATCGCGTTCTAAGGGTCTCCTGGAATGACGAGAGGAGTGTTGGGCACTTTCCCCGGATATCTGCTAAATCCAGGGCATGGGCTCCTGTCGAGTCGATGGAGAGCGCATTCTGATTAATCTCATCCTGTATCGTACGTAGTAGCTCAGGGCGAGAAAGTATATCAAAGAGAAGCCAAAAACAGCTTGGGACCGTATTGGAAAGGATTCCAATCCCGGTAAGTATCTCTAATCTTGCGATGTCCTCCAGACTTGCGCCAGCCTCTTGCTGAGCCTTCCATCGAGAATAGGCTAAGGAGGACGCATAAAGATGGCCATCTACTTCATAAAACTGAATAAAAGCCTGTACCAGCTGTTCTCTACCTTTCCAGGCTTTTCGGCAAATAAGCCAGGGAAGGGTGTCCACGAGCAGCAGACTTAGGTTTGATTCAAAATCCCTATACATCGTCATTTTTGGACAATGAGGCAAGTCAAAGCGAAGACCCAAGGAGGCATAATTACCAGAAGGCTTTTCTGATAGCTTCGGATTTGTAAGGATTCAAAGGGCCATAAATCGCATCCGTACTGGCAACAGTGAGTGCATCGCTGCACCATTCATATAAATCAAATGACAGGGTAGGACTCGAGGCCACTTGGTCGACGATGTGTTGAAGGACATGGATCATCTGCTCATTCAAATAGTCTAGCTTATTTCCGAGGAGCGCAGGACGCATCACTTCCACCGTTTTCTTGGCAAGTCCCTGGCCTCCCAGTTCTTCCTCCCGGAGAAGCTGCAGACCAGGCTTTCGAATACCCCCTGCCCGCTGTGCCATAGCTGTGAAGAGCGGATTGAATGACATGGTGCTACGATTCTGTCGCACGGAAGGGAGTAAGTCTGGAGATGCAATGATATAAACTTTTTGCTTGAGAATCCTCATGGTGAAAATTGGCAGAGAGTGTTTCCCACTAAAAACATGATTAACATCCTTCGGTCTTTCCTTGATAGGAATCCACTCAATACCTTTCGGCGTCGAAGTATCCAATTCCATGGATGAGGAAGGAGATCAGGTGGCCAACCAGTGGGATTGTGCTTGAAACCAGAGGTGGCTCGCGGGGATCCAGTTTCGGGCGTTGACTGAACAGGAGGAACGCGAGAATAGCGATTACGCTCAATCCCACAGTCGTGGTGAAATCGGACATGGTCGTTGGTCTCTAATTGAGAGCCACGTTAATATCGTAAGGAGCGGGAGCAACAGCGTTCCTGTCTACCATTGATTTCAGATAAATAGTCCTTCCAGAGGGGAATATTACCAAATCTCATTTGCCGAGTAATGTTCCGTTATTACGTACGACGTATCATTGAATTTTCCAACAATTAAACTTCGACTCGGTAATTTACTTGGTGGCACTAGTATTTTACGTACTGTACAAAGTTACTATATCAGTGTTTAGAACCCACTCCACGATTAGTTTCTCTCTCTCGCTAGGTATATCCAATTGGCACGTTAATAGGGCAGATTAAAAATGAGCGGGTGGTATGCCGGCGAACCAGATATTGAAGGTCACATATATCTTCGAAAACCCCCCAGCTGAAGGGTGAGGTTTGGGATAGCCTCCCGTTTCCCACGTTTGGATACTTCAGACGCCCACCTCAGAGCCCGTTCAACGTGGCAAAGAAAGGCAATGGATGAATTTACAATTTCCGCGGGGAGCTTTTGTTTACTTTCGCTTGTGGTAGGCTTTAGTATCCAGAGTGTTTACCGTCTGTTCTTCCACCCTCTTCGCAAGTTTCCTGGCCCTAAACTAGCGGCTATCTCTCATCTGTACGAGTTCTACTACGATGTGATTTATAACGGTTCTTATATCTTCAAGATTGAACAACTGCATCATAAATATGGTAAAAGGCTAAGAAGCACCCAGCAGCGTATAGGGTCTTTCTTTTTCTAACAACCCTAAAGGGCCAATCGTACGGATCAATCCGCGTGAACTCCATATTAATGATCCTTATTATTACGAACAAATTTATGCGGGCAGCTCGCGTATCCGAGAAAAAGATCCCAGATTCATAGGAGTATTTACGACACCTTTACCGATGGTTGCAACGGTTGGTCATGAACACCATCGGATTCGCCGTGGCCTCTTGAGCAGCTACTTTTCAAGACGAGCCTTGAAGAAGGCTGAATTGATTATTGACCAAAAGGTAGACCGCTTGTTTGTACGCTTCCGCTCCGCCTTTGAAGATCATGCAGTGTTGCCCTTACAGCGATTGTTCGCAGCTCTTGCGGCAGATATCGTCTCAGAGTACTGCTACGGGGCTAGTCAAGGATACCTGGAACAGAAAGTCTTCCAAAATCAGATGATCGATGCGGTCAACTATGTCATGTCTATGTGCCATATCAACAAGTCCATCCCTATCATTCCCAAGCTTCTTCGCTGCGTGCCGGTTGGGCTTATGGAAAAGTTAGGACTTCAGATGGCCGATGTAATCGGAGTGAGGAACCTGATTCGTCGACAGGCGGCGAAGTCCCTTGACAAGGAGTGGTTGTCGCATGACAGCAACATGCTCTCTAAAAACGTTTTTGATGCTATAACTGCCGCCGATGTCGCACCACAGGAGAAGACGCTGCGTCGGCTTGAAGAGGAGGGTGCGGCTCTCTTCGGTGCTGGGATTGAGACTACCGCAAGAGCCTTGACGGTCGCCATGTTTCATTTGATCAGTGATGAGACGATGAGACGTAAGCTACGCGACGAGCTCAAGCAAGTCATGCCTTCTCCGACCAGTCGACCAACCTGGGCTGAGCTGGAACAGTTGCCGTATTTGGTATGATTGTGCTATCTACAATGTTGTTATTGCTCGTTGCTAATTGAGTACTGCTAGACTGGAGTAGTTAACGAGTCCCTGCGGCTCTCATTTGGGCTAGTGGCTCGGTCTCCTCGCGTTTCACCTATTGAATCATTAGCGTACGGTGAATATGTGATTCCACCTGGGGTAAGTAGGCGGCACAAAGCTGTAACGAGATCAGTCAGGCGCTAACATTCTTCGTGTATCAGACACCAGTGAGCCAGTCAGCCTACTTTGTCCATATGAATCCCCAGATTTTCCCTGAACCGGAATCGTTTAACCCTGAGCGATGGATTAAAGCCGCCGAGAATGGACACTATCTGAACAGATTTCTTGTTGCGTTCTCCAAGGGAAGCAGGCAATGTCTAGGGATGAAGTACGTTTGTCTCTTTTACTTTCCTTTTCCCTTATCTTTAGACTAACGGTAGTCAGTTTGGCTTATGCAGAACTCTACTTAACACTAGCGAGAATTGTTCGCCTCGTTGATATGAAACTTGTGGGCACCACCATCGACAATATCCGGGTTGGACGGGACCTTGGCCATCCAGCTCCGAAGGCTGGTAACTTTGAAGTTAAGGCTGAAATCATAGGAATTGCTGGTTATCCTTAAGAAGGCTGAGAGATATCGTTAGAAATAGCGCTTCTAAAGTAACCCTACTAACAAGAGTAAAAAGACCACAATACATCATATACATCTAATTATTGGATTCTTTGAAGACAGACCAAGATACGCGACGTTAAGACCCATGTCCACAACTAAATGCTTATAACCTAGGATTCAACACCTTATAAGCACCGCGAGTATATGGAAGGGATGTCTCACATATCAGTCCCTGTTTTGACTAAAGTTCTAATGTAGAACAGGGCTAGGTTTCAGGTATTGGAAATTGATTCGTAATTGTCTAACTACCGACTCCCTAGTGACCATTGTTTCCTATGAGAATATACACAATAGAATATAAACAGCATCCTAATTACTACCTCCCAGTTACTCTTGCAGAGAGAACTTCACTTGGCGTATCGAGCTATATCCAGTCAACGCTAACACGAGAATCGCACAATTTCCCCGATGTCTGGGATATCCAGTTGTCCGGATCTCGATTATCCCTACAAGCCTGGTGAAAAACAGTACTTCGGATCGCTTCAGCTCCGATATTAGGTGGAGCGTTCCACATTTCGTCGCTATCCGGCATGCAGAAGTCCAGGTCTGCCAGAGTTAGAAGCTCACTTCTCTTGTCACTACCATTTCTGTCGGCTGTGTCGGTTGAGCCACACCGAGTACAAAGGCGACATATTTTATATAGCGCCAATCCGAAACGCTTGATTTCTTCCACGTTCACCCATATGAGTGGTATCGGGACAGATGAGTGGTACTTAGCAAGCATATTCGGATAGTTGAATAAACCGAGCTGGCGACAGGTTTCCACGAGTGATGTGAGGAGTTCATATTTAGCGTCCGGTAGTTGAAAGCGCAAATTCAAAGCAAGAGCGGTCTCATGTTTGGCGACAAGTACAGCGAATATAAGCTGCAGAAGAATACTCTGGTAGGTCGCCATGGGCCAAGGCGTGTCATTATTGCGGCGTTGCGTCGAATCCGATATATACCATTGACTCTAAGGGACAGACAACGTCAGCATAAAGTAGGCTTCCTGGTCAGGGATCGATTCACACCCTTTGAGATTCAATCGCAGAAAGCAATTTACGATGGAAAGTCATCGCCGTGTCCCGTGCCGCTTGGTCGCCTTTGATCCACAGCCCAATCATTAACATTGATTGGAGAAGTATACACGGCTCTTTCGAGAGCTCAAACGTCCCCCAATGTAGGAATGGCCAAGTCGGATGAAAGTCGTGAAAGTAAATATCAATGAAGTCCTGAGCAATCCACTGGGATTCGCCAGGCACCGAGCTCAGTATATCCGGGTTCAAGCGGGTTTTTGTCTCTCGGGATTTGCTTTTGCCATGAACTACCCCCTGAGGCCGGGGACAGGTAACCCCTCGCTGCTGACATGGATTACAAGGGTATCCACCGTAACAACGTTGCTTTCGAGCATGGCAGGCTGCGCAAGCCTGCCGCGCCCGGGACTGTGGAGGCTCTCTTTCTGGATGATAGTTCCGGATATGGCGGCGTAATAGATCGCTAAATGATAGTTAGTTTTCACATTAGGTCACTGCAATGATCATCACGGGACATTCCTTCTAGCCAGGGTACTATCGCAGTATGGACAGGAGAAGCGCTCCCCTTGCTCATGATTTGCCAGGTGTCGGTTTAAGTGTTCTTTCCGTTGATAAGCCATGCTACATCCCGGGTATTTGCATTGAAAAGATGGCTGAGTAGAACTACCATCTAAGCGTGACGGCATTCTAGCATACGTCCGTCGTGGCATCTTTTGCGATATCCGGGAGATGTGAGTATATGGCTGAGAGGGATGCCGAGTGGGAAGTTCCCTCATCTGGTTTACTAAGCCCATGGGTCAGCCGGCATCCCGCTCGGCCAATCCCTCTTCGTCAAACTATATAGCAGGTATGAGTGATTCTTCTAGTTGCACCTTCATATTTTCGAATCCTAGTCTCATTTGTGGTCATACTGTTTGATTTTATCCTCTGAATGCTGCATTATTCAATTTTGGTGAAAGAATCCTACGACCATGGGTTCCTCTCGTGCCTCCGAGGCAACAGACATATTCGTCAACGAGCCTGAGCTGACTCGAAGCTATACAGCAGATGCAGAAGGCTACACTGCTCAGACGCTTGAATTCACTGTTTCCAAGCTGCCAAGCTTGGAAAACTCATCGGAATATGAGGTCTACTGGAAACCTGAGGATCCCGAAAACCCTCGTCTCTGGCCGTTATGGTACAAAGGTGTTAGCGTTGTAACGATGAGCCTTGGGGCGACGGTGGTCACCCTGTTCAGCACTTCATACACTTCAGGAATCCCGGGCCTAGAGGAAGAATTCCACATATCAAAAATTGTCGGTCTTTTCGGTGTCTTTACCTACCTTCTCGGCATGGGGGTGGGAACCATTGTATCCGCCCCATTGAGCGAAGTCGTCGGTCGACGACCGGTTTACTTAGTCTCCATGACCATCTTTCTCTTGCTAATCCTTCCGAGCGCCTTAGCTCGTAATATGGAAGCGATCCTAATCGGCAGGTTCTTCGGAGGTCTCTTCGGCAGCGCGATCGTGGGCAACTCTCCTGCCTCGGTGAATGATATTGTCTCTGATAAACGCCGTGCTCTGGCTTTTGGTATCTGGTCGATTGGACCTACCAATGGTCCCGTCTATGGTCCGATCATTGGTGGTTTCGTTTTCCAGTATCTTGGCTGGAGGTGGACGAACTGGATTGTTCTGATCATTGGTGGTGCAGTTCTCGCTTTGATGTGTTTAATCAAGGAAACATACCCTCCGGTGATCCTCCAAAAGCGAGCAGCGAAAATTCGGAAAGAAACAGGAGATCCCAAGTGGTGGACGCGCTACGATGGTGGAGATGATTTGTCCAAACGACTTAAAAACGGTCTCAGCCGGCCGTTCATTATGCTTGTGACCGAGCCAATCTGGTAAACATCCTCTCCTGAATGCCCTGTGTCTGTACCCACAAGCCTGACCCAGCCCTAACCCATTATAGCATATTCTGGAACAGCTATATCGCGATCGCCTACGGCATTCTTTATCTGTGTTTCGTTGCCTACCCGATCGCCTTCCAGACAGAACGTGGCTGGTCACCTGGAATCGGGGGTCTCTCCTTCATCGGCATCGGATCCGGTGTCCTAATCACCATCGCATGCGAACCCCTCTTCCGCAAAGCCATCAATAGTCATCGCAAGGATCCTGAAACTGGCGGAGTACCTCCAGAGGCGATTGCCAGCGTTGTCATCCTTGGCGCAATCCTTCTCGCCGTCGGGCAGCTCTGGTTCGCCTGGACTTGTACACCGCATGTTCATTGGATCGTGCCCATTCTGGCCGGCGTTCCGTTTGGGTTTGGCAACGCATGCATTTTCATTTACGCCACTAGCTACATGGCCCGCTCGTATGGTATCTACACTGCTTCCGCGCTGGCAGGGAACATGTTCTTCCGCAGTATTATGGGCGCTTGTCTGCCCCTGGCAGGGCCGTCGATGTATAGTGCCCTGGGGCTGAACTGGGCCGGTACTTTGCTGGGTCTTGTGGAGGCGGCGTGTATCTCCATTCCGGTTGTTTTCTACTTCTACGGGAAAATGATTCGTAAGGCAAGTCCCATGATTCAGGCGATGGAGAGGATGCAGGCTGCGACATGAAATACCACCGGTATCAACTCTTTCGAACGTTATCTGGACTTTTAGGCCATTTTGTTTTAGTTTCCTGTTTCTGATTAGAGATACTATGACATGTTAGTGCATTAATATATACGACCTATAATCGAGTCCTACCGATCTATGTGATAAGCTATAGCCATGCTAAATTTATGTATGTATGTATCATCATGGCCTCTGTGTGTAGGGTTATCATGTATGAATCAGCAAGGAATGTAGGTAGTCATGCCGATGTTAGTAATCCCGGATTGACCGACGCATTCCACCTGGATAACGTAAAACAAACTTTTAATAAGCAGCATAGTTGAGTTATTACAAACGTGGAAGCTGAATTTGGCTGCCAAAGGGGTATGTCACTGTGTGAGGCGGGATGACGACTCCTATATTTGGATCCGAAGCTGAGATCCGAGGAGGGATACCGAAAGGCGGGATGCCGCTGGGAGGGATGCCGCTGGGAGGGATGCCGGTGCAATAGTGTTAGGACTGATTCATAGGCCAAGGTTTACTTCATCTGGATTTCTAATGTCCTACAAATGGATCCTGTCACTGAATTGCTGTGCATGCTCAAGGTATAAGTACCAGGTATCGGCCATCAATCTCCTCAGCATTCTTCATTGAAATCCACAGTGTGTTGTGCATTACGCAAGATTCATCAAGTCATTCTGACAAAGTCACTGTCTACTCATATATCTTCCTCAATTCCATAAACACCATGGCCCCCACTCTTAACATCACCCACATTGGCACAGCCACAGCTATCCTCGAGATCAACGGCGTCAACTTCCTGACAGACCCTTTCTTTTCTCCTGCAGGTACCACCTGGGACTTGGGCATTGCAGTCCTGAAAGTGACAGAAGACCCTGCCCTCCGCCTCAACCAACTCCCCGTGATAGACGCCGTACTCCTAAGCCACGAAGACCACCCCGACAACCTAGACGACCTGGGTCGTCAACTCCTAGATGGACGCCGCGTCTTCACCACCGTCGACGGAGCCAAGAACCTCGCCCCCCGTCCCGCGGTGCACGGCATGAAGCCCTGGGAAGAATTTGAAACCATCATCGCTGGCAAGGAATTCAAGATAATTGCAACCCCGACCAAACACGTTCCCGGAGACGAATGCACTGGCTTCATTATAACCGGAGAAGACTTTGGACATCACGCTGATGGTCTCCCCAACGCGATCTACTTTACGGGCGACACTGTCTATATCGAAGAACTGGATTCTATCGCGGACCGGTATCATGTTTGTGCTGCTGTGATGAATTTAGGAAATGCTCACGCTCCTAACATGGAGGATCCGAATGGTCCACTCATGCAGATTACCATGGGTGGTAAGGATGGTGCTAAGTTATTCCGTGCCCTCAAGGCTGATGTTCTTGTTCCTATGCACTATGAATCTTGGGGACATTTTACTGAGTTTGGGGATGAGCTGCGTCAGGCTTTTGAGGATGAGGGTATCAGTGATAGGGTGTGTTGGTTGAAGGGAGGGGAGGAGGTTTCGGTTCTTTAGTGTTTGTTGAGATGTCATGGGTTTCTTTGTTATAAGCTTAAACTATAGAATGTATTAGACAAGACAGAAGTGACAATTTACTTTTTTGTTCGTTTTCTTTTCGAAAAATAATCTTATTTATATGAGCTCACTCATGCTGGTAATTTGCTAGCCACGTCCCCGTGAGGGCTGAATATATATTCTTGCTGTATACAAGCGGATATGAGAGTAGGGTGAGGGCCGATTTTCGTTACTCAACAATTCCATTGGCCAATTAGTTAAAAGTTTGGAAACTTTGTTTTGACACTAATCATTCTAGAAGCGTCGGTATGGATTTCTTAAGTCCAAGCTAGTCATTGCTTGTCTACCATTATGACTGGCTAGCCAGCGCATCATTCGCCTTAGCAGATACGAACTGTTACCAAAGGAAAATAAATACATAAGTATCGAATAACCTAAAGTAGTAATATTTTCTTCATCGCCTTATTTGTGCTTTTCTCTCTTAATATATGCAAGCTGTTATCATAGAGGCCCTCTGAGGCATCCGAAGGTACATACTGGCGACTAGATGGCGACTAGACCGACGCTCTATCACGACATTTACATAATCAGAGCAGGTAATTACCAGATCAGAAGTGGTTCATTCTACCTCATAATCATAAAATCTGTATCTATCATGGCACATCTATGTACAAACAATCATACTACTAACCCATCACAGGAACCCACGCAAATGCTCGCCGAGAGCCATAATAGCCATGGCTTGCCCATACGGCATGGACGTGAGGGGAATATCCTTATAAAACTGGAGATCATCACCCATTCCCGTGCCGAAACTAGTGTTCTGCAACTCGCCGTCGGCATCGACGTGCCCGATCACAGCCGCGATAGCCTTTTCGGCGACAGGTTTGTATTCCGCGGAGATGTATCGCTTGCGCACTGCCTTTAGGATACCATATGCGAATCCTGCGGTGGCAGATGACTCGACATAGGAGTCTGGGTGGTCGAGGAGAGTGTGCCAGGCGCCAGACTCGCTCTGGAGACGCTGAAGCGCCTCGCATTGTGCTTCCAGTGTGTCGATGAGGTGGACCCGAATGGGGTCTGTGGGCTCGAGCTCGAGCAGTTCAATGAATTCTGGGATGACGATGGTAATCCAGCTGTTACCGCGGGCCCATCGCGCCTGCGCGAAGTTGTGGCCGCCGTCTTCGAAGGTCCATCCGTGGTAGAATAGTCCGGTCTTGGTGTCGAATAAGTATTTGATGTGGAGGAGGAATTGCCGCTTAGCTTCGGCGATGTACTCGGGGCGGTTTAGTAGCTTCCCGATCTTTGCGAGGGGCATGACTGTCATCATCAAGGTGTCATCCCAGAGCTGCTGGTAGTTGTCTGTGAGGTAGGTGGCGTGCTGCAGACCGCCGTAGCGCGTCCGAGGTAGGTCGTGCATGGCCCATTCGGCCCAGGCGTCTAGCCAGGGGAGATAGGTGATGTTGCCGGTCTTTTCGTAGACGTAGGCCAGTGTTAGGAACACAGCCATAGTGTTGATATTCTTCGTGGTGCCGCCCTCGGCAAACCGGGCGGCAAACCAGTCTTCAATAATTTTTAATAATTCAGGGTCACCGGTCTGTTCGTAGTATTTCCAGATACCGTACAAACCGATGCCGTGGGTCCATTCCCAGCCATGCCAGGACTTAGTATCGATAATGCGACCGTCGGCCAACGGCATAAGGAATCGGCCGGTCTCATCTTTGATGTTGACGAGGTTATGGATGAGACGGTTGACGGTGTCGCGCACCTGCGGAGGGGAAGTATTGGACGACATAGTGAAGCACAGAGACACTTGAATTGCCAAAACTTTAGAAAATAAAGTCCCAAGAGAATGCGAATCGGGGTAGAGGAAAGCAGGCCAGAGTGAACGGACCAAGCGCCCTAATAACGTTCACCGCAGGGGATCCACAAGTTGATACGCGGAGAAACTCCCAACACTTTGTCCGTGGGATGCTTTTAGCTTCGGGTCAACGCCAGCCGAGGAGGCGTACTTGATTGCACTTAATTGCGCCTTTTTTCTTGGCTCTGCTCGCTTATTTGACGAGAGAATGCATGGGTCCCGAGCTTCGCAGTGGGCCAACGGCACTTCGCTTGGAGCTCGGGTTATTCCTCTCCGCAAAACCTTTCCCCAGACGAAGTGACCCACGGGGTGGCCAATATGTAGAACTGGGGAAAGATACGCCATGACTCGTTGACCTTGGGGTTAGACCGCTCGTATGTTCTTCCTGTAGTGTCACCATTAATTTAAAAATGAATAATGATTAAAGATTACTCCGTACGCCGTGGAGACTGCTGGCGATAAAAGGTCCCAGCACCCCTCCTGGCGTTCTCTGACCCTCCTGACACTCTTCGCTTTCCATCCTGCTAGTAGGTCTCATCCGATACTACAGGTGGTGGCTCAAGTCTTCATTCTCCCCTTGCACATTCCATCATGACAGAGGCAAGACCCCCATCCTCTGGTGAACACCAGGTCCACCAGGCCACCTCTCCCAACATTGAGACGAACGACCTGAAGAAAGACATCTCCCACGTCGAGCGGGTGCTTTCCCCCAATGACAAAGATGCCGTGGACTATTCCCGTGTCGACAATGAGCTACAGGATTATGCAAACCGCGGGCGGGTAGAAATCGATGAAGCCACCAGTCGACGACTGCGGCGTAAGATCGATCGCCGCGTGCTGGTGATCATGATTTTGACATATTTCTTACAAGCCCTGGACAAAGGCACAATGTCCTTTGCATCCATTATGGGTATTCGGGAGGATACTCACCTACACGGTCAGCAGGTATGTATCTCTAGACCATGAATGAGAAAGTGGGCAGGAAACATTGACGCTGACACACCTTCCCTTCGAAGTACTCCTGGTTGACGACCTGTATCTACATTGCGGTCCTGATAGTGGAGTATCCAACGAACTGGATACTCCAACGAGTCCCCATCGCCAAATACCTTGGCATTAATATCTGCCTTTGGGGTGCCACTCTGGCACTCCACGCGGCTTGCCACAACTTTGCCGGCTTAGTCACAGTGCGTACCCTCTTGGGTATCTTCGAAGCTGTCTGCCAGCCGTCGTTTGTGATCCTGTCGGGAATGTGGTATAAGAGAGAGGAACAAGCGGACACGGTCACATACTGGTGGGTAATCCCAAGTCATTAACATCGTTTTCATCAGGGAAGCAGTTAGGTTGTTTGGTTCACATCTAACCTTCGTCTAGGTACATGATGAACGGAGGTCAGCAAATTGTCGGTGGTCTGCTAGCATACTGTTTTAGCTTGATCGGTAGAGACAAGGCCATCCACTCATGGCAGGCTATTTTCATCACATATGGATGCATTTCAGTACTCTGGGGCTTGTTCGTCCTCTGGTGGATGCCTGATTCACCTATGCGGGCCAAATGCTTCACCGAAGAAGAAAAGCATTTGATGGTCGAGCGTGTCCGTGCTAACCAGACCGGTATGCAAAACAAGCAGTTCCGTGGCTACCAGATGTGGGAAGCCTTCCGTGACCCGCAAATGTGGTGTTACTGCGCGATCCAGGTTTTCACTACACTTCCCACTAGTGGTCTGGGTTCCTTTGCCAACATTATTATCACTGGCTTCAACTTCACCGAGCTGCAAACTCAGCTGTTAGCTATGGTCTTGGGTTTCTATATCATCATCGTGCTGATGTCGTCCGCATGGTTGGTGAAGAAGACTCAACAGAACCTGCTTGTCATGCTGGGCTTCATGATCCCGTATGTCCCATTATTTTGTCCATCTTCTAGGGAGTATCACTAACACCTGCCAGATCCTTTGTCGGAACCATCGTCCTAATGACAGTCGAAAATAAGAACTTGGCCACAAAGGCCGGCCTCCTCATCAGCTACTACATCACTCTGTCGTTCTGGTCCGCCCAGGGTCTCTGTCTCTCCATGGTTTCCCGGAACATTGCAGGAGCAACCAAAAAGTCGACCGTAGTCGCAGCCACCTTTGTCTCGTGGGCAGTCGGCAACGCCATCGGTAAGTACCCAAGACCCACTATAAAGGCCTCAGTAAAGCTAACACTCGAGTCATCAGGCCCGCAGGTTTTCCTGTCCAACGACGCGCCCCGCTACTTCATTGCCTTCGGTGTCCATCTCGGATGTTACACTGCCATGTGCCTGGCCGTGATTTTCCTTCGCTTTTACCTTATGGCGCAGAATAAGAAGAAGGAGCGCATGTTGCAGGAGGCTGGGATTAACCCTGCCATAGCGGATAACCTTGACCACGCTTTTGAGGACCGGACGGACCAGGAGAATCTTCACTTCAGATATATCTACTAGGTACTGGTTTCCTTGGTCGTTCTAACACTGGTTGTTATTGTCTGTTCGTATGTTTGATGTATGGAATGAATGAATATACCCTTTTCTCTTGTAGTCTTTGTCTCAAGTCCTGTTATAAGTGAGGGGGGGCTTGCAGATCTTCTGCAGGTCGTCTGCAAGGGATTGCTTAGTTGCGTAAAATTGATCGGCCGGTCCCAGGAAGGTTAATCTGGCATGTTCCCAATCAGGGGCGTGCGGGGAGTATAGTGACCTCAAGGTTAAGTTGTTAATAAAATGCGCCAAGGTCCGCCTGTAGTGTGCATAGCACAGTGGTAATAAAAATGTACAAATTGGTACCTGCGATTCTTAGACTAGTTCAACATCCGATTGTACAATATGCGATGTGTATTGCGAACAATTTTCAAAAGAAATGGAAGACAGGATATACATAGAAAAAACGCCGTTATCAAACCTGAGATATATGTTGTCATGAAGAGGATATATCACTGGGAAGGCCTCCTCTTTCTTTTTATATTTTTGTTTTACCTCTTGTTTCCAACGCCTTGCCCGTGGATGTCTGACTGATGGGAAAGGCAGTATTCCGCCAATACCTCGTCCAATCTCTACCAAAAGTACCGGCGTTTCTTGTCCTTCTTCTTTGACAGTTCATCCTTTAATTCCTTGACTTGTTTCTCCAGTGCCTTGCATTGTTCTTCGACAATCGAGCGTTTATGCCGTGACGAAACAAGTTTGTTCCTGGTTTCCTCCAGCGTTTTCTGTGCCTCGTCACGTTCACTCTCAGCAGTTCGGACCTTTTTCTGAGCATCAGCGGCCCGCCGCTTAGCTTTCTCAAGGGCCTCTTCTACTTGAGTCTTCTCCTTTTGTACCTTCAGATTCGAGGCTTTTGTGTGCTTCTGAAGTAGGCTATCCTTCTTCATAAGCATTGCCGCCTGGGACTCCGCTTTTTTATTCAGGGTCTGGACTTGGTTTTGCATCTCACTGAGCTGTTTTTGCAGCGTGTCGTGATGACGTGCGATATCCTTCTCTTGGGCCGAACGGTTTTGCGACTCTTCAAGAGCTATGCGTAATGCATCTCGCTCTGCATGAGAGGCCTTCAATTCTCGTTCCAGATGGTCGATATGGGCCTTCCAATCACTGATTTGCCTGGCATCACTACGATCCTTTTGGAGCAACAGGTTTAGGCGATTCATGTCACGGTTTAAAGAGCTCCCTATGAGTTGGACCCGGTCTTCAAGATCATCCTCGATCCATTCGGTGTCACCATAGACATGGGGTCTATGAGCACGGTCGCTCCGTTTCTCCCTGCCGAATTCCGCTTCAAAACGGCCCTTGTGGACGGCCATGAGCGACGACGGCAGGAGGGCCGTTGTGAATGACTGGGGGGAGTCGGGAGGGGTATCAGGAGACATCGTATGCGGATAATGACTCTGTTGTCGGACAATCAGGTCTGCCCTATGTCTGGTTAGATCTCACATATCGTTAAAGTTCGTGCATTGAATGTACCTAAGTATGTATTCAGCTCGTGCGATTGGACTTCTAACCCGTGTCGCATCGGCGCTATATCGCAGCGTTAAGAGTGAAAGTCAAACTTAATTGTCGGGTACCATGCGGGGAAACAATCACACAAAGGCCTTTTAAAGTGGTACAAAATGAGGAAGTGCATTGCTGATGGTGCGTGATACATCGCCAGCTGGCGATGTAAATGTAAAGTTGTTATTCGTCACTTGGCATCCACTCCCGTCGCGCCACGGAAACTGGTGTGGACGATTCTCTCTAACGGCCACGATGGTTATGGGGACTTCAGTCAATGTTTCATATTCCAGCCATGCCCAATGACAAACTTACGGTTGTCGGTCGCCTCCATTAAACCACACCGCACATTCAACCCAAAGGATCGTCCAGGCTGACACCACGTCAAGCCGTCCCGAGAGCACCGTATTCACGGAAAACACAAATATGTTATCGCACCTTTTCCTTGTTGCCTAGGATAATGCTTGTATCAGAAGTCCACCGAGGATTCGTCACAAATGCCTGAAACTGCTGTTCATGGGTGCACCATGTTGTCCAACACGTTGGCTTGAGTCTATCAGGTGATAAATCTCCGAAAGTTGCACTTTTGATACCTGATGTTTCCAAGTCTTAGGAGCCGCACAAATGATGCTTGCGACGAGTTGGGCGCGACTGCAGTGGTCTATCTAGTAACTTATGGACACATGCCTCTCTGGCACTCTTGCGTCTCAGCCTTGTTTTCCACGTAGTGTCGAGCCCCTACCGCGCTCGTGAATATGTAACCGTGGCCTCCTGTCGCTCGAAAGTCCCGTCGGCAATTGGGTTTGTTCCGCCAGCCCATAAGGTTTAGTCAATGATAGGACACTTTAGCTCCAACAAAGACACCTAAGGCCTCCTAAGAGGGCAAACCTGACCACAACTCACACGTCGATCACAAACCAAGAACATTATCAGAATAAGGGAAACCGACAAAAGGTGGATTTCACTCTATCATTCCTAGTGCAAAGGAGATGTGCCATCTAGACACACCATAAAAGTCCAGAGAGGGCCACAAAAAAAGGTTTATACATTATAGTAGTCCTCAAGGGTGCGCCACCCGAAAGGAGGGTCGCCACAGCATTGCTGTCAGGGCGACCCCCTCCACCAATGGTACTTCATTGACTATCTGAAACCCAAGGGATTGGTAGAGATGGGTTCCTTTGGCACTAGCCTCGAGACCAACAGGGGTTCCGTCCCACGTGGCTTGTTTGAGGCCCCATTCAATGAGCCTGCGACCGATCCCCTGTCGCTGGTACGCCGGGTGAACTGCCAGTGTGGACAGGAACCAAAGTTCTGGGAAATCGTTGTACGGAAAACACTCAATCGTTAAAGCATTATACCTAGCCAAGCGAGATGCATCTACGCTTCGGTCGGGGTACAGACGAGTCACGAAATGTTCGCTCACATTCCCAAACAGCTCCTGGACGCCTGCAGTTCTTAGTAAAGGTACATTCTATAGCTTAATCGGTCTAAAGAGGGGTATCAATATATGGCTACTCACGATTCCACCAGCTATTATTCGAGGTCTCCTTCCACCGTTTGGTGGACTCTTCCGCTGTGTCTCCGATGCGCTCCCAAACGCAATAGCCAAGGATAGGCCAAGAGTCGGCATCCACAGAACATGTTCCAGAATTACCTACCGCAACAATGACAACCCACCCTGGCGATTTCAACTTCGCCCGTAGTCGTCGTAGGAAACTCTGACGATAGTCGGAGTAAAACTCCCTACGCCGAGGGCAGAGAAAGGCAAAGAGCTCATCATCGAGCATGGATTGTGCGGCTACTTCCGCGATGGATGGAAGGTCTTGTGACACTGCCGGTCGCAAATGGATCTCGGTGAGACTCATGACGTGAAAACTTAATTCATACAATGTATGTGGATATGGAAGTTCAGATGTGGAGTGTGGGGATAATTTCCAAGTTGATACCGAGTCTCTTCGCTTGGGATTGTAACTTAACTTGGAGTGTACTAGTATGCCCAAAAGTGAACTAGTCCGAGGCACGGGGCCTAGACCTGATACGCATGGAACCGTTGTACTTTGTATTTTACACGCATGTGAGGGACTACGACCGGTACGGAGTAGGTAAGGTAAGGGGTCAACGTCCGATTCAATGCCAGCTGAGATATAGGAGCCATACTCCTTTTGGTAAAGTCGTCCAGCCTGGTCGCCACCACATCACATGATTGAGTTTGACGGACGGAAGGACCCCGAATGAACCCCGATGCTTGAGAATGAGTTCAAGCGCCTGACCGAATATTAAGAAATCAATTCGAGATTCAACCCCAGTCCTCTGTATAGATCCTTGAGGTAAATGTTATAGAGAGCAAATCGTTCAACGACCGTGACGAATACTATTAGTCAGTCGTTGCATGACATATGCACTTTATCAGGCGAGAGAACAACAAAGGGGTCAACTTTCAAAGACTCCTTAGTTTTCAGGCTCCGAATCTCCCAGCGCCCGGGGAAATCATGTGGCACTAAACCTTAGCTGCACTCTAGCCCCAGTTTAGCGTTAGTGTCGCGCATATTTCCCCCAATATTTGCCGAAACCCCATCCGTTCACTTCCATTCCATCCATTCAACTCACTCCTCTCTCTTTTCCTCTTCCTCTTCCTCTTCAACCACCAGTCTCGTGGGGACTCCCGACAGGATACCTCCTCCACCAAGATCTCCACTGTTTCAGACCACCCCCGTCCGCCCGTCATTTAGTTTCATTTCTTTTGTTGTTTCGTCTTCAATTCTCCTCCTCCGTTCTTTTAGACTCACCTAGTGTATATATTCACGAAATCCTATCGCTTCACAACTTCTTCCTCTTAAATACCTTGTGAACTACAAAAAATACTTCCCTGGATATGGTCGTGCCGGATCGCCGATATTAGTTCTACCGCTCGCCTGTGCCTATCGCCAACGTGTACATTTCGCCACGAGAACAAAACCCAGGTTGATTCACCAAACGTTTTCTAAGATCATACTCGATACCTTCGATACGGATTGCAAAGTTGGGCATGACTGAATATGGCGTCAAGTGTTGTCGCCCACTGCCGTTCGAAAGATAAAGATAATCGGTTCAACGTTGAACTCCTTTAATCGTGAGAAGGGTTGCGCATCCGGGCGTCATGGGCGACTCGCTGTCGCAGGTGCCCGAGGGCCTCGTTGGTGGCTATCAAGGGGGCCTTGCGGTGAAAATCCTGATGGTCGTCTTTAGCTCAATTGCTCTGTATAACGCCATCGAGCTCATCATTCTAATCTTCCTTGTCTTCCACCAGTATGCAGGGCTGTACTTCTGGGCGATGCTGTTGTCCAATGTACTCGGTGTCATCCCCCATGCTGTCGGCTTCTTGCTGGAATTCTTTGCGAAAGGGCCTCTGTGGTTCGCAGTCACCCTCGCCACGATCGGTTTCTATTTTATGGTTCCCGGGCAGTCGATCGTCCTCTATTCTCGGCTTCACTTGGTCGTGCAGAATCTCAAGGTTCTTCGGCGAGTTCGATACATGATCATCTTCAACACCATCGTTTTGCTGATTCCAACGACCATCCTCACCTACACCACTATCTATGTGCGCACCGAACCTATAATCCGCGGCTACAATGTGATGGAAAGGATGCAATTGGCTTGGTTTTGTGCGCAGGAAATGTTGATCTCTTTCATATATATCTGGGAGACGACCAACCTTCTGCGGCTGCGGCCGGACAAAGATCCCGGCCGGAGAAAGATCATGTATGAGTTGATTACGATCAACGTAATCATCGTGCTCCTAGATGTGGCGCTTCTGGTGTTGGAATACGTCGGGTTTTACGCTCTTCAGACCACACTTAAAGCTGCAGTCTACAGTGTCAAGCTGAAGCTGGAATTCGCCGTGTTGCGAAAGCTCGTCTTGCTCGTCAATACTCGCCCCTCCGACACAAGTTCCACCGACCACGAAGAATATCCTAATTTCGTGGATCCAGAGCAACTGACGGGTGATATCACGCATGCGGCACCAGTCCGTGCCCGGACTCGTTCTCGGTATCCATGGAGTGCCATCTCAATGGACAGCTTGGACCGGTCGGAGCGCCGAGGATATTCTTCCGAGACCACACGCCCGCCATAACTCGACCAAGCTATTTCCCACATCATATCTATCCACCCACTCTTTGCCTGCCGATCACACTATACAATATCGAGCGGGCTGAAAGGCGGCTCACCGGAGACTAGTAGACACAGTCTTGCCAATAGCCTTTGTCCTGCGTACGCTTCGGGGAGGCCTTTGCCGAGGCTGCACTAGGGCGAATGACGGCCCTGTCAGATTTCACATTCCCCGGTCATCACGCCGTCGGACCAGGGGCATAACGCGGTTCCACGGCTGAATAGCGTTGTATATATCACTTCCTTTGTCATCCTACCTTGGTAGGGCACGTGTGAGAACAGACTCCACAATCACATCATCTGTTGAGCAGATCAGCCCTTGCCTCGTCACTTGAAGAGACTGCACATAGTACGCTTGAGACGAAAGTTCAAGGTATATACCAAAGAATTAACGCCAAGGGTTAGTCCACAGGGCGTCGTGTACATTAGGTATTGGCGGATTGTTTATATCGAAGACGCGAAAATATGTCATCTATTGTCAGCAGGGTTCCAGGGCACAGGGGAGATTAGACCACACCGAACGAAGGTGGCGAACCGCCACAGCAGCCACATGGCACTACTGCTGAGGTCTCCACGCAAGCTGTTGTTCGTCGTAACCACCACCCCATACGTGGCGGAGGCTCAGCCGCGGGTGCTACTAAAGTGTCTGCCTTATGAGGATTCCCACACAATTATAGCGAGGTGAAAATGTAACTATCAACAATCACATGAAATATTTGGCATTTTTGGATTGGACTAGAACTCTCAATTCAAGGATTGTTTGTCGTCCTCATCCAGAAATTGATGGCGATCATTAAATGCTATGGTCAGGAAAATGTATGGATCACGCCGATAAATCACTAGCTTCGAATATAAATATATATCTATGAATGTTTCAGGATTTGGTGGAGAGTAACTTCTAGAATAGGGAAACAACGGAAATTTCTGGCTCTTTTCTCCGACGCTTTACAAGATGAATTTAAGATATGTCTTTCAAATCCTGGATTATCCCCTATGCAATATCAGATAGGAACTACGAGTGCTGTGGTTGATGTGGATGGTGTGCCTATATAAAGATTGGACCCGGGACGACTCTAAGCTTTGACCAAGCCGAACTGTTGACCGAGACACAAAGGGCTTAAGCGACGGTACTCAATGCCGCCAATCAGCAACCGTTTTCTTCTAGCCGATCCGAGAGCTCGCTGGATCACGTGGACAGCGGAGATGACACATCAGCTGCGGAACGAATGGAGATTAATATGGCGGACTAAGAGAGGAAGGTGGAGTGTGATGCACAGTTTAGTTTACAATCGACCCGAGCAGTTGGTTTCCATTCTTTTGTGACAGCGGAAATGACGTCACGCACCTGGTCTCCATACAGAATTTCAGACATGGCCTGATTTCACTCAACATGTAAAAAGTATATCTCCAATTCAGTCCCCAGATATCTGGCAGTTCATATCTATTAGTCAGGGGCTTACCATCCTACCACGGTATGAAGACGGATACGGGGGATGGAACTACTACCTAAATCACTCCAAAAGAAACAAAAATGTAAAGGTAGAAACTCAATATAAAAAGGGTCCAAAGCTAGTCCGGAGGACGGAGGATCGGTACCACCTATTATTTCGACGTATGACTAAATGGAATCATTTTCCCTTGAGACTAGTGAGGAGCGGGTATAGTGGAAGATTTATCGTGGGGTTCTCGATCTTGAGATTTTCTTTTGGCATTTGCAGTTGGAGGGGTCGACCAAAACACGGAGCTGGATTGGTCAGTGCCAACTTCTAGCCCTGCGACGGCGACCGCCTAGCTGAATGTAGGCAATATTGCCGTCGATCCATCGATACCGAGGACTCACTGTAACTCTTCTCTCTTACCTACTCCAATCTTCGCTACCTAACTTTTACCTCGTTTTTTTTTTTTTTTGCTCTCTCCCTCCATCTCATTTGAATTTCTGTGTGAACACGGTTGACAACCTCCATTTTCTCGTATTCTTGAATTTGACCCCGGAAGAATCTTTATTTATAACTTCCCCCTTCTTCCTCACTGTATGGTGTTTCTAATCCTTCCCTTGGTGGGCGTTGCCACTAACCGAGATATTTTCCTTAGCCCTCCTCTCCGTCCTCCGCATGCGCCGTCGATCTCTTGAATCATCCGTTGCTTCTTTGTACAATCAATCAATTCTGCATCATTAGTCTCCTCGTCACCACTCTGGACACATTGCGTCACCTATTGACCCTAGTGGAAGACGGATCCCGTTAAACGTCACCAATTTGCTGCTACCACCCAGTTTGGGATATTTGCCCATGCCACGATAACGCTGTTAGCGACAGATTGTGATCGAGCTTGGTTTGGTCGAGTCCAATCGTTAAGACGTTGAAATGGAATCCAATACTGACTCCACACCCGCGGTGAAGCAAGGTTCTGGCGAGGGTACCTGTGAGATCGCGCAGGTGGTCCAGGAAGTACCGGCTACCGACATTTCAGCAAAACATGTCTTAGAGAACGAGGTTAGTCTCGGTGCCGCCGAACGAGTATACCCAATTCGATCAATGGTCTTCGTCGATCCCTCGTCGACTACTGCGTCATCCGACGATCCAATCTCACCAGTGAGGGGAGCCAGGCAGTATTCGATCATCGATTCACAAACATGGGATCAACTGCAGTTACAACGCAAGTCGGATACAGAATTCATAGCGGCTCCGATCGAGGCGGCGCAACTACTGTCCACGGAAGCACCGGGTTCCGGTAGTGAAACCCTTGTCCAGAGCCCCGCCACCCCCGCAAACGCGTCGCTCGGGAGCCCAGCGGAGACAAATGGAACGTCGCACTTAGTTACCACTCGATTTAAGCACGTCGAAACTGACGATGGCCACGCTGTTCTCACCGGTAGAACGGTCGATTCCTTTCGGGCTTGCGAAGATGAGCCGATTCATATCCCCGGCGCAATTCAAACCTTTGGTGCGATGATGGCCTTGCGCGAGGAGTCGGAAGGAAAACTAGTAGTTCGCGTGGTCAGTGAGAACTCAGAAAGTATCCTTGGCTACTCACCCCACAGTCTCTTTGCATTGGAAAGCTTTTGTGACATCCTCGATGAGGACCAGACGGAAACCCTCTTGGATCATGTTGACTTTGTCCGTGATGAAGCATACGACCCTAGTGCCGATGGCCCCGAAGTGTTCATTATGTCCGTCACTAACCCAGCTGGCCAAGCGGTGCGGCTCTGGTGCGCCATCCATGTCAATCCCGCTAATCCCGGCCTGATCATCTGCGAGTTCGAGCTGGAGGATGATCGTATCAATCCAATCAGCGGCTCCAGTGGGCCGTCCCCTTCGGTGCCAGTTGATACCCTGGGTGCTGAATTCACCCCGGAACAGTTCGCGGAAAGCACTATCAACATCAGCCAGCCATTACGGCTGCTGCGGAACGCGCGTAGGCGAAAAGGCGAAGCCGCCGCAATGGAGGTTTTCAGCATTGTCAGCCAGGTCCAGGAACAGATGAATCGCGCCGAAACATTGGATCTGCTGCTTAACACCACTGTGGGGATCGTTAAAGAGCTGACAGGATTTCATCGAATCTTGATCTATCAATTTGATAGCCAATGTAACGGCGTTGTGGTGGCCGAGTTGGTTGATCCGAGAGTCACCGTAGATCTTTACAAGGGCTTACATTTCCCCGCCTCTGATATTCCCAAGCAAGCTCGAGATCTATACCGGATCAACCGTGTCCGCTTGCTATATGACCGCGAGCAAGTGACAGCACGCTTGGTTTGCCGCACTACGGAAGATTTGGAGCGACCACTAGATATGACACACGCATACTTGCGTGCCATGTCGCCCATTCACTTGAAATATTTGGCTAATATGGAAGTGCGTGCCTCGATGTCGATTAGCATCAATGGCCCTAACGAGCTGTGGGGATTGATTTCTTGCCATTCCTACGACACTGGCATGAGAGTCTCATTCCCACTCCGAAAGATGTGTCGACTGATTGGAGAAACATTGTCGCGCAACATCGAGCGTGTCTCATATGCATCGCGTCTGCAAGCCCGCAAACTGATCAACACTGTGCCAACTGACGCCAATCCGTCAGGGTATATCGTTGCTTCATCTGACGATTTGCTTAAGCTGTTTGATGCCGATTTTGGTGCCCTATCGATCCGCGACGAGACCAAGATATTGGGTGGGTCGACCCATCAGGAGATGTTGGCTTTGCTGGAATATCTCCGAATGCGCCGGATTAAATCTGTGCTCGCGTCGCACAACATCAGGAAAGATTTCACCGACCTTAAATACCCCCCGGGGTTCAAATGTATCTCTGGGCTGCTTTATGTTCCTCTCTCCGCTGATGGCACGGATTTCATGGCCTTTTTCCGGAGGGGCCAACTGACTGAAATCAAGTGGGGTGGCAATCCCTATGAACAGAAGGAGAAGATCGGTAGGCTCGAACCGCGACAGAGCTTTCAGATTTGGAAAGAAACGGTTCTGGATCAGTCTCGAGAGTGGACGGACTCAGATGTGGAGACCGCAGCCGTTTTATGTTTGGTGTACGGCAAGTTCATTAAAGTATGGCGCCAGAACGAGGAAGCCATGCAGGGCTCACAGTTGACTAAGCTTCTTCTGGCAAACTCCGCCCATGAGGTGCGGACTCCCTTGAACGCGGTCGTTAATTATCTGGAGATTGCATTAGAAGGTGCGCTGGATAAGGAAACCAGGGAGAATCTGACAAAGTCGTACTCCGCGTCCAAGTCCTTGATCTACGTAATCAACGACCTGCTCGACCTGACAAACGCGGAAAAGGGCCAGGATCTCATTAAGGACGAGGCCTTCGACCTTGAGGCCACCTTCAAGGAAGCGACTGGCATGTTTGAGAGCGAAGTGGAACGGAAAGGGATCAACTATACCGTTTTGCCACACCCTGGCATCCCTCAAACAGTTATCGGGGATCAAAGACGTGTGCGACAGGCCATGTCCAATCTTATCTCGAACGCTATTCAGCATACATCTGGTGGTGATATTATTGTCGAACTCTGGCGTCAGCCGGGCCGTTCAGAGGACGGATACGCAACAGTACAAATCGCAGTCCTTGACACGGGGTCGGGTATATCTCAAGCTCGGCTTGAGACCTTGTTCCAGGAGCTCGAACAGGTTTCTGCAGAGAGCGATAACCGTGGCCTGGGAGACTATGGACAGGATACTTTACGCGAAGTGGTAGATGAGACAGAAAAGCAGGTTTTGGGATTGGGGTTGGCGACTGTCTCTCGCGTCGTACGTAATATGCAAGGGCAACTGAGTGTCCGGTCGGAAGAAGGCAAAGGGAGCCGGTTCCAGATCACACTGAATTTCCCTCTGCCGGCCGATGCCGCCTCTGCCAAAGACGAGTCCGAAATCCCTGTTCATAACGTTGTACCAACGGCCCCATTACAGTCGAAAGAAGAGTTTGTGTTGGTCGATACTCGGTCCGAGGGACGTAGCTATGGCGGAAGTGACACCAACAACGAAAGTGGGAAGGCTACACAGAAACCTACGTCACAGCCAAGCCTGGATGAAACATCCAAACTTAACCAAGAGACCGACGGCCTACCAACACAGGCACTTGCACCAGTTGACCAGCCCCCAGAGACAAAGACGGAATCCACACCCCCGATCAAAGAGCCCCCCTCAGAATCTGATCTGTCTCTACCTGATACTTTCCGTGTCCTGGTTGCAGAAGACGATCCGATCAATAGCAAAATTATACAGAAACGACTCACTAAACTACGCCACACTGTACGCCTAACCGTTAATGGCGAAGAGTGTGCAAGCGCCTACCGTGCGGACCCTGCTCAATTTGATGCGGTCTTAATGGACATACAGGTAGGTGTCTCTTTCACCATGCTTCCCTTATAACAGCGCTAACTAGTCCTGCGTAGATGCCAATTGTTGATGGTATAGGGTCCACTAGGATGATCCGTCAATTCGAGCAGGAAACCCCGCCAGAATCACTCTCAAGAATCTCTAGATTGAACGGCCGAATACCCATTTTCGCCGTCTCAGCGTCGCTTTTGGAGAAGGATGCAGAAAAGTACATTTCTGCAGGCTTCGGCGGCTGGATCATGAAGCCGATCAACTTTGAACGGTTGAACACCCTCCTTGCCGGCCTCCGCGATGATGACGTTCGCAACAGCACTACCTACCAACCCGGTAAATGGGAGAATGGTGGCTGGTTTCAAGGGCGCTAACAGCCCTGAGCTCTGTGATAACCCAACTTCTATGATTTATTGAACTGATGAAAAGCTGTCCGTCTGGTTTCACTGACACCTGCGATGAGCGTTTCGTTAGTATTTGACCAACGTTTTTGATGGCATGGGTATCCATTGATTAGGGAGAATGCCCACAATTCCATGTATTTCACATCTGCATTCATGTCACATATACCCCATCAATCGATTTAGTTATACAGAATGAACTGAATGTTTATATATTCAGAGATCTATGTGTTGTTCTTAGCACAGACGATGATAGCTTTTAAGATGTATATCCATAATTATATAGATAGCCCTAACCTTCCACGTCCAGATATAATTCTTTCGTAGCCACTGAACCAAACGCTTAAACCAATGCAGTGACAGATGTAAACATACACAGGCTATTTTGCAACTCGAACATCCCATCAGACCCAAAATAATCTATAACTTGAAATCACCAAGCAATCTATAAAATCTTTACCAAAACACCCAAATCAAACAAACCTAGCAATAACCCCCGCAATCCCTACTAAACCAGGCATCAACTCCACCCTCCCGCACTGAAAAGACATACCTAAAAACCTCCTCGCAGAGAGAAACGCCTCCCCACTCTGCCAAGAGTGACACTTCCCAGGTTCAACCCGTAACTCAACCTCCACACCATCCTCCCTCGCATAGTCAACAAACCTGACAATATCATCCACGAAAATCTCATCCCCACCAGCAGATACCCACGTCTTATACGGGAGTATACGCCCCCAAGACCCCCTCTCCATCGACCGTGAAGCAAAATCCCCAAATAGAGAGCGTAATCCGGGATCAGAATGTAGAATCTCCCTACCCGTCCGCCTCAGGAACGACCTAGACATGAAATCCTTCTTCTCGAGGATATCTACCACAGGAGACGAAAGAGATAGATCAATCCAGGGACTAAGGAGGATCAGAGACCCCGGTCGTGGATACCTCTCTCCTATATTCTCCTCTTTCCTGTTCCCTTTCAGAGAAAAGAACCCGGCAAGAGTAACCAAAAAAGCCAAAGCAAGATGACCCCCCGCCGACTCCCCCATCAAACAAACCCTCTCAGCCCCAACCCCAACCTCACCGATAAGATACTCATACCCCGCAAGACACTCCCATATCTGTCTCGGGAACTTCCCATTCATCACCAATGTATAATCTAGGGTAAAGATACAGACTCTAATCCCCTTCTTCTCTAATACTTCAGCCAGGAATAATAGTCCGGGGAGTGTATCCGCCGGATGACCGAGTGCGTACCCGCTTCCGCGGAGGTGGTAGATGACTAGGTCTGCTTGTTTGGGGTCTATTGGTGCTGTTGTTGGGAGGAGGCCGCGACATACCCAGTATCCTGTGAAATTGGGTCTTTGGATCTTGTGGAAGAGGTGGGTTTTGAGGGGGTTGTAGTGGGTGGAGAGGAGGATTTTAGAGCCTGTTTTGTGGGAGAGGGTGTTGTGGATTGATGGGGGGAGGGTTGAGAATGATCTGTGTTTTTGGGGGTTGATCTTGTTAGTTTGGATTCAATGAGTGTGGGTTAGGGAGAGGAGAGGAGTGGTATGCAGTGAAGAGATATGCAAGGGGTATTCTTACTCTCGTATAAGAGACCGAGTGAGGTCTTTTAATAATGATGGACGGTTCGGCGTGCCTATAAGATGGTGTAGTGTCGTTTCAAAGATAGTCCATGGTAGCCGGATGAGGAGAAATACTGTTAGGGCTAGGGTATCTTGGATACCGATTTGAGGTGGTGGATTAGGGTCTTGTGTGGTCATTGTCTTGCGTGGTTGATTTGTGAGTCTTCATTTGGGACGGCCTTGGATGGTGTATATAGCGGTAGATCTATCAGAATCAAGACATAGGATGTGGACCGTTAATGGCTCGGGATCCACTGTTTCCGATGCTCGGGACGTTGTGATACATGCGATCCACTTGGGTTGGTTTCAGGTGGTTTATCCGAGATGGGGGAAGGATCGGTGTCGATCATTCGTACATGTTTCGTGTCCTGATCTGCGATGTGTGATTTGAGACCTTTACGGTTTTGTCTATATTGAGAGGGAGGAGGATGATAGGGGGAGTGGAGATCAACAAGGTGAGTGGTGTAAGAAGCCATTATATTTTATTTCTATATAAAATTCCGGGAGACCGGTAATGGCACTTTAGATATCATCATTCTCACCAGGACGTGTTAGAGAAACCCACGACTCCGCCTTTCTGGCCTCTTTCTCCCTGGGCAGTAACCAATAGGGATGAAAGATGTTGAACACAACAACTGCAAGTACCATAGGGATTCCATCCAGGACAATGAAGAACCATTCCCGTGTGATCAGATATCCCGACCAGCCCTCTAATAGTTCGATTGTACGGTAGATACTTCGTACGTAGATGCATACCACAGAGAAAGTCGTCGCCAACACTAACAGACGCATTCGCGGGGTGAACCGGGCACGCAGTTGAGGTCGACGACATCGAACGAGAAAGTCGATACCGCAGAAGGCAAATGCTGTGATGGCAGCCATCTGGAATACGATACCGGCCACCATTGTGTTTGTCCCCGGGGCAGTGTCCCCGTCCACTTCGCTTGCTGCGGAGGAGGCCATTCCACCGCCCACTGCCTGAACAACCAACGAGACGATGTCACATGTGCAAAATATCCAGAGATACCAGCTGGGGCGAAGGATAGAGCTTTCTGGGCCCAGAAGAGCGATGAGCTGGCCGAGAAGAACGTATATGCCGGCGGTGAAAAATGTCGGGCCTAAAGGAGGAAACCATTTATCAGACAGCATTTGTAGGCGATGAATTGAGTATAGGACATACCGATAATTAGCGTTGATATTTGCATCAAGAAGGCGTCCGTTTGATACGGACACTCTGCTGACCACGTCCGTGCTGCCCATCCCAAAACCTCCGCTGCAATAAATTAGCGTACGACCTCTGTCAAATGTTTCTGCCTGAGACATACTCAAGCATCCGATGGCAAATAGTAAGCACCACCACTTCCCAGACCAAAACGACTGTGCTGTGTGAGCCACCATGGATGTTCCAAACAGCACGCAGAACACGATGCCTGCTGCTAGTGAGGGCTGGTACCCGTATGCCGGGTTAACACCCTCCACTAGGGCATGACAGCCTTTGTGAAGATAATCCTCAATCATTGACAGCTAAATGTAGGTCAACACAATGTTGCTGGTTTCAGTGAGTAGACAGGATACGGATTGCGCATCCTCGTGAAGGGAAGAGCGGTAATAAATATGGATTCGACAAAGAAAGTGGGCTGCAGAAAGACTGAAAATTAAATACTTCAAAGTTTGACGATGAACTAGCTAGCAGAGCCCCTTTCCGTGTCAAATAGACACCGAAGCGATGGAACTGGGTCAATAGTATGCTGGTATTCGACAGAATTGTATAGTGTGGACCGACCACCGAGCGCCGAAGTGGTCTTGGCGAGATGAGGTCCGAAGACCGATGTTTGAAACGTCGCAGGCAACATAAACCAAGTTTGTTAAAAAGTCGTATGAGGCTACAATTCTTCGAAGATGATGCAAGGCTTCATAACTATTGTGGTATTGTGGGATTTTATAACCATCGTCTTCTAGACATCTTGGTATACCGTGCCCACCGTCATCAACATGCCACCGACCTTGCCACCCCACCATCCAGCAAGTGAACAGCAGGTCACAAAAAAGATCCATATTTAACCGATTAGGAAGACGCTTCAGCAAATACGTAGCGGTTCTCTGCTGATCCCACCATCCGTGTTAACACATACCGAAAGGTCGGGCGCTTGAAAAGGGCATGTCTTCATTGTGGTAGATCCAAGCTGCAACAGGAACCGGCATCAGCTTGTGTGTTCTGTGAAAAATTAGTACCTCGTGCTTTTATGTCTCGAGAAAATCGATGAATACACGGAAGCCAGAATATTGAACGTGAGTCCATTACTTAGGTCAGAAAGGTAGATTTTGGTCAAACGGAATGGAAGTTCCGAAAAGGTCCGTTACATCGAACCCAGTCAGAGACCCATCCCCAGCATCCAAGTCGTCAAGAGCAGGAAAGAACAACGGAAGAGTGTCTGGGCTGGCCAAGGGCGGCTGGTGGTCATGCGTCTGAAGCTAAAGTAAGTAACCGCTGGAGTGAATCTCACGTCGGAACACTTACTGCATTTCCTAAGAAAGGCGCGGCCGAGGGAAGGCTATCATCTTGTCTAAGTGGTAGACCAATGTTCACATCAGTCGGCACTGCGATGGTACTTCCATCATTTCCCTCTACGCGATAAGTACGAACGAAAGTCCGGGCAATATATGCAAACTCAGCAAGCACAGAGCTTGGTAATGAACCGCCGGTGGCATATTCTAGCCTACTAAAGTGGCCTCCAGCTACTTCCAGCAGAGCAAGGTTGCTAGCCGTTTCCGGGTGTGTCGGGTTGTGTATAACGAGGTCGAAGAGAATGAACAATGCTGATAAGGGTAGATGAGCAAGAATGCTGCACACCGGGTCAATTGAGTTCCTCGCCACAGGAGTAGGAATGCATACTAAACTGGCGTGTAAGCCTCCATGTCAATATGTCGCAGTAACTCAATAATCGATCGCGCCGCTAGCATGATAGCTTTTCTGGCGGCTACCTGCCGAGGGCCATCGGAATGTCGTCCCAAGTGCAAGGTCAAGCGGCAAAGCGCGATACACGCATTATGGTAGTAAAAATGAGTTTGTAGAGCAATGAACGTCTCACAGGAGCCGTGGAATGATTGTGCCCTGAATGGCTCTCCGGGCCGAAAGATTATCGGTATAGATTGCCGCCACCGTTCAAGTAAGCTGTTCATGGTGTCAATCTTCCGGTAGTAAGATTCCTCCGTATTCCACGTTGCACTGATTGAATATAGAGACTCATATGCTCTTGATAAAAAGCGAGCAAGACCAGCGGATGCAGTCAGCCAGTTATAGTCACCAAACACAGACTCCGGAATAGTAGGAACAGGGCAGCCTATGTCGGAGTCCATAATCACCTAAAGTGCAAATGATAAGTAGACGTGTGAATTAATCTTTGTATTGTACTTACCGAGGTATTGCCGTGATGAAAAGAAAGAGTTTTCTCCAAGAAGTAAATAACCCAGAAAGTTCGATATCGGATATGTTGGTCGGCTGCATCCGATGATGCGTTCAATTTCATACGCTGGGCTACACAGGCAGCTTGCTTAATAAAAAGAGAGTCCAGGTGCATGTAAGAAAAGTTGAGCGCAAATATTGCCTAAATTTATCAATTCTGCAACATCCAACATATGAATAGTACATACCATTGCGGTAATTGCCTGTAATATCATTAGTTAACCGCTCATCCAAGACTGTGCAAGCTACACTACCTGTAATCCACCCATGCATTCGGCCCCGACAAATATATCGGAGGCAAATCCCAAAGCTACCTGGTAGAATTTCCAGCTTTTCCCTTTTCCAGGTTCGAAGGCACCGCCACCATGGTATTGGCAACCTAATGCCAGGACAGTATGATACAATGCAGACCAGTGAATATCCCCTGCAAGATCAGCAGCTAAATTGATGTTCGATATTCTTTGTTCAAATTTTGATCGATCAAGAAATGGATAGACCGGATGAAGCTGGCTAAAGTATGCTACCAGTAGTCAGAAATTATGCCGCAGCACCGGAGTGAGGCTTGCCTCATACAGCTAACATAAAGCCTCATCGTGGTCTCCTCCACTTCAGGTAAGCTTTCGGGTTTCTGCCATAGTTTGTCGGTAGCCGGTTGTTCATGGTGACGTTCATAGCGATCACTCACAACGGCGGAAATTCGATTCAGCAGGCATTCAACTCCGGTGTGGCCCAAGCGATTAGTGAGTGCCCGTATGCGGCTTTCAGAAAAGTACCCTATACTTGCGCTGCCGACTTTACAAAGAAACTGTTAGCAGTTTAGATCTTGTAGAATGCAGCATAGAGAGTACAAAGGCCGAAGAAAAGCGAAAATAAAAATGAACATACTGTAGCTATCATGATGCTATGGAGCCCAGGTTAGATTAGCTATAGATTTCCAACCTTTAAGAACCTCATACCGTGACAATTGTCTCTAGATAGCGAGTCCTCCCGGGGACGCGATGGTCTTCAATCAGCTGGTCCACGTAGAGAGGCAATGGATCGGGAGGATCTTGTGCTAGAGTTGCTTGAGCACATGTGGATAATTCACGCCTGTTTGGCTTGACATGATACTCGGGGGATCCAACATCATCGCCGATGTCGCGAGATGGAGTCACGCTCGGGGAGGAAAGATTGGCCGTGTCCCGAAATTTTCTTCTGTATGCTTGAAACACGCATTTATCACCTCGTTTCTGAGCCAAACACATCAGTACATCCTATCGTATTACGGCACCGGAGGTTCGTTACCTGGCAGTTGTGGCATTTTGTACCGGGACCGCTGTCTTTTGGCTCTATTCGATCCTGTTAGTTAGAAGCGGGGCCTACGTCTGTCGCCAAGTCTTACTTATACAGCGGACTTTGCGTGCCCTGCACTGATTGCAGGTCGATGACAACCTCTGGCGTAACATCTCAGAGTGAACTCATACTTGTATGTGTGTAGATGAATTGACGAGAAAGCGATGATGGTTGTCTTTGCTTAGTCAACAAACCTTTATGCTGATTAGTCATTCAACATATGTAATTCACAATATGTGCATAACTTAGATATGGCACCGCATATACGAAGAGCGTGTTTCAGAATCCTGGTAGAAAAGAGGGGGCAATTAACTAATTGAACATGTCCTATCTAATCCAGTCAGCTATATGAATTTAGTTGATTTGTAACATAAAGCAGATTTATCATGGGGTTGATGATCGGAGTAGGATATGATCTCGATGTACACCCAACATTTATATTTCGAGGCTCTAGGATGTAAGTTCACTGTAAAAAGATAAATAATCTTTAGAAAAGTACATTGACCACTAAGAAAAAATCCTAAGCAGCCCATCACTGGCCAATATGTAAACTTACGAATATAATTCAAAAATTAAAGTTTTGCATAAATGAACCAAGCTCAAGCGGGCTTTTCTAAGGTTCGGGGCGAGTTCGGGAGTCCAGCAAGGAACCCGTCGTACATCTGCGACATTTAGAGGACACCGAGATCGTCCGACGGGAGATCACCTCACATAGATCGATAATTCCGACGATCGTTGGACTATCGAGAATCATGGCTCCACAACAGCCCTCCTATTGCTCCAGCCTCACGGAGATATGCAAGAGGACTTCGGATCCGCAAGCTAAAGCATTCTGTCTTGTCTGGATTGAACTTTCGGCGGATCTCGGGGGTTGTGGGACCTCATGCCCTAAGTGCCAATGATCGGCGTAACAACAGAGAATATAGGGTGTTGAAGTCGTATTTGTAGAATCCATCATATATGATATCTGGCATGTAGTGGGATTATTGATCTCAGGATGTGACATCAGTTATGGCTAGTGGGTGAGACTGCAATGCACAGGTGGCAAAGGAGCAGGCCGACAATCATACCAGATTGTCTGAACAATTGATTCTTGAAAATCCAGGGGGCGCTACGGAATGATAACGACGATTGGCTGGTCACAGCCATCCATGTACACTATCAGTAATATTCCTCCCTTCTCACTGAGGCTCTTCGCTAGCAATCCAACGTGAAGATTGAGAAATATAGGACGGGCGGTTTTTGAATTATATTCGCTATCCAATCAAACTGAGGTAAAGGACAGGGAACAAGACCTGGCCGCCTTCCAGTCCTTACTGGGAACAAATGGACCATCGGATATGTCCTCGTTACCGCCCACTACGAATTGATCATATCTATAACGTTGGCCCTCATCCTTTTGGTAGCGAAATTACGGAGATGATTTCCCCAGCGGGCCATATGATAGGACACTACTGCAGGCTCTGGCCAATAGGCTTGGGAGTTTGGACCTACTCCGTGAGGGAAGCGGTTAGAACTTCTTAATCATTTTGGGGCTATTCTGGATCGATCTCAGAATGCTCGAGCACCTCTTAAGTACAAAATACATGGCAACTCAATCACTGCTTACTCGATGTAGACCTCCGGAGCTATTTGGATATGGCCATGCCATCTTGACCGAATGCAGTAACCTTGTTGCAACTGCTCTGTCTCAAAGTCGTATCTACACAATATTATGATGAGCACACTGGCTTATCCTGTACCACAAAATAGGGGTGGAGATTCTCCTAACAAGAAATGAAAGATGGCGTTGCCGTTTGTCCTGTCTTTCTGATTCCACATCTTCCGCCAAAGAAGCTATTACAAAGTAGCCTTTTACCCCTTTCGCGCCCTCTCTTTTCAACACCTGGATTGTGATCAGTGGGTACCTGGGTATGCAGGGATAGACTTGAAGCTGATGATCACAATCTTAGATAGTGGCTGTGTAACTAAGATTGCCCTTACATGTCATGTTCTCTCGATCCAAACAATCGAGATGTACTTTTACGATGCAGAGAATGGATGCTTTAACGCACTTAAATACTCTGCCACACCCAACTCTTCCTACATAAAAAACCAACAATGAGGGCAATTCAATCTCTAGCCTTTCTGGCTTGTTGGAGCACAGTGTCTGCCTTTAGCGGCCGGCACGCAGCGCATCATGGTCTTCTCCAGATCCCACCTTCATTTGTGCATGATGACATCCATATGTACCCTGCCCTTCATCCTGAGCATGATCCCAATAACCTGCGCCATCTGATCCCCGAAGATTCCAAAGAGCTCTACTACAGTCAAGAAGGACATCGACGTCAGTATACTCCATGCATGTAGCTCATTCTGTGTGTCGCGATCTAATTTGATTTTCATAGCTGCCTTACACGGCGCAAAACACGGTCGGTTACACGCAACCTTCTCGCGACCTACGGTGGTCCTGGACCACTCAAGCCATATCGAGGACGTCAATTGTGGTAACGAAAATATCGAGATCTGCTTTGCTCCTGAGGCCTTTGCAACCGTGGAAACGGAATGGAAGAAATATGAAAACAAATCATTTAATCTCATCACTTATCATGTTGGCTGTGGTCACCTTACAGGGGAGTATCGCTCATTCTTTATTGCATCCCAGCCTACCTTTGCGGGCAACTGTGTGACAGTCCTTGCTGAGCTCACGGGTGAGCAAGAAGAGATCCAGGAAGCCAAGCTGAACTGGGGAACATATCAACGCCCAGATATTGCTAAGCGCCAGCGGGTTTTAGGACACGTCAAAGTTGCCAAAGCAGATCCGCAGATGCAGATGCGGAATTTGATGGCTTCCGACGGGCTTAATGGAACAGGGAATGTAACGTCCGGAGGAATGAATGACCTCACGAAGGACGCAGCCGCTGTCAAAAATTTCTTCGGTACTGATTCAATCAACACAGATATTCCGGATGAATACGAGATAGGCCTTGACTATCTTTCGGATAGTGAATATGACCAGTTCGTTAAGCGAGGCTTGTTTTCCTGGATTGTGGAGGGAATCAATGCCATCATCAAGGTACTCATAACGAGATTTGAATTATGATTGGATTTGGCTGGACTAACAATGGACCACTGTAGGCAGTCGTCAATCTTATCGAAAAAACCCGCCAAGCTATTGAGACAGCTGTTAAGATCATAGTCGCAATTGCAGAAGTTAGTCTCAAATTGTTGATGGTTCCCTTTGGCGTCCCATTTGAACAAGGGTACCATGCAGATATCAACTTCGATCATAGAACAGGTGGGGGGAAATTGGCAACAGACCTAGGAAGTGCGCTTGGGGGGACTGAGAATGGCTTTGCTCTTTCCAAGCCAGGCGCAGCGGTACAGATGGAATGCGAAAGCTGTGGAGCTAAGGCCAATTTCAGCTTTGGTGGAGAATTGGCGTTTAGCATCAGCAAGGGTATCTATAGGGCAGAGGTGTCCTTCATCAACCACGAGGACTTTGTGTTTGATGCCATATATGGGATAACTGTTGATGCAAAGGCATTCAAGGAGGGAAGTGCCAAAGGTGGTTTCAAAACGACGATTGAGAAAGAGCTATTCGCTCTTCCTTTCTACGCCATCAAGATTCCAAAGATCATCACGATTGGACCACAGGCGGTTATTAATACCGCCGCCAGTGTTTACGTTGATGCGCATGGAGAATTCCGGGCTGGTGCAAGGTTTTCTATCGAGCGCGGGGAAGTAATCCTGGATGCCATGGAGCCTCAGAGAAATAAAGCCTCCGGCTTTACACCACACCTTGAACCGATCTTTGAGCTCAAGAAGGGGAATGTCGTGGCTACTGCGGATCTCGCATTGCCTGTAGGAGTTGAAGTCGCTTTGGATATTCTTGGCGGCACCTGGAAGAAATCCGTCGGTGTGTATACAGCGCCCTCTATTTACTTCACTGCGGGAGTATCCTCCGGTGAAGGGCATGCCTGTAACAACGGGGTCGAACTTCGTGCTGGGGCCAAAAATCGGGTCTACAGTTCGGCACTTGGTATATGGGAATATGAGTTTAAGGAACTGGGCATCACCTTCTACGAGACAGGTTTAGGCTGTCTCTCGTAAGTATCCTTTGCCACAATACCGCACGGAAACGCGCTAACAACCTTTGTAGAAGCAAAGGATGGGATGCAACGCAGGTAGAGCCGAGCAGCACACTGTTCGACAAGGTTGCAACCACGTTTGGTGGTCAAGAGAATCTTGCTTCCAACATAACGTTCAACCTGACCAAACCTGGGCCCATTATCTATGAGGACGAACACTTCCAGTCAAAGAGCAGCAAGGATGATAAGAACAAGCTGCGAAAACTCCCAAAGACGAATGGTTTCCGCCTGATTCAAGATGCTGGTCAGACCTCGACTCTAGTTTCCGGAAAGGATGGCCGGATCTACATGGCCAACAACTCGGCGGAGTACGATATCAGCGCGCCATGGGGGGGCCTGGAGGTGGATAAAAACATCTTCAGCTACGACGTTTTTGGACGTCTCATCTGGTTCGATGCTGAGCACCTCTCTGAGTCTGTATTGGGGTGGTTTCACATGGTAGAGCTGGGTGTCTCTGCAGCTGAAAATATGCCCAGCCGCGCCAAAGCTGCGTAGGTTATATGCTACCGACGCTTCCATAGATTCTGTGCTAACTTCTAACTACAGGACATTTGCGGTTATGAAATCTGATGGTATCGAAACTTATGGTGTGTCATTTCATCACCCTCAATCTGATGTTGAAAGCGCGAAGTCATTTTGGTTTCCCACCGTATGCAAAGTGAAGGATGGACTTCGACTTTTTGCAACTCCCTATCTAGTGGACAAGGATGGGATTGCACGCAATCGATATGCACCGGACAAGAACAGTGCTTTTCTACAAAATTCATATCATGCTGATCGAAAGTTTTACAAGGTGGATGGAGCAGGAGGTAACAAGTCCAACAAACAAGGTGATACGAAGGCATGTATCACCGTGAGGCTGACTTCAGACCGGAAAAGCACCGTGCCAGTGTCTTGAAGGCATTATTTCGTTGACCCTTTTGTTCCGACTTTGATACTCTTCGGTCATGTATTTTTATACGCTCCTCCATTATTATGGTCCAATTTTAATTGAAGATTGAATATCCATAGGCACAGTGTGCTGAAAACAAATGTATTAGTCTGATCATTGATCTAGAGCGAGGAGGTGTCAGGTCACCTGATTGGCTACCTAAGCGGTTATAACTTATATAACCTAGGATGTATGCTCTTCGTACAGAGCTAAATATTCTGTGGTAAAGTCTCTACACTAGACATTCCTCTCACCCAATCCCGTAGGATAAGCTATTGATTGGAGTGGACCAAGTGCAAGTGATATAACCCAATAAATACCGTATTAACCTGCCGGTGGATCGATGTCAATTTGCCGATCCTCTCGGCTAAGTGTCAGGCGGCAAAATGGCTCATCAACTTGCACGCTCCACTCTTGTCCAAGATACTCTCGGCAATGGATTCTCCGGCTGCTATCCGACGCAGGAGACGTCGTCGCGTAGCGGAGGAGAACCGCAAGAGGTCTTTCAGAGCGTACGTATCTTAACCGTATTTACTCCATTAGTAAACTCTAGCTCATTTATTTTAGGTGCGACCGTTGTAAGGCAAGAAAGAGCAAGTGTGTAGAATCAAATCCTGGCAGATGCCAGCGGTGCGTCGTTAATAACCTGCCCTGCAACTTCCAACGGTAGGTTTACGAGACAAGAGAGATGAGGTAAAGACATAATCCACATTCTAACTTTAGATAGACCCAAATCGCCTCCGCGAAGCGGAGATGGCTCGACAGAGTTGACCCAAGATGCAACACTAGTCACACCGACGAATACTGGGAAACTCAACGCACAGGGCACCTCGCATAACCATAACTCGTTGCCCTCAGCGCCAGTGTTATCTCCACGACTTGCTAGTAATGTTCTAGCAGGAGAGGCTGCCGGGGGCTCATGGCCCAAAGTGCTCTCCCGGCTTCGGGAGGCTTTCTGCTTGGACCCGCAAGGGGGCCCAGAAGAACAGCGCATGGCTGTAGGACAGGCTGTAAGTCGAGTCGACGTATGTATAAGTTGCCGGCAACTCACGGAATACAGCATATAAGCCATCCTACAGCACTTCACCACGCGGAGCTGGAGCGTCTAGAATCGGCTGTGCATGCCTTCCCTCCGCAGCCAATCGCCTCCTTTTTGCTGTCGGTCCTCATCAAACATGCTACCGACACATTCTTTTACGTAGATCAAGCCGAATTCGCATCGGAAATTCATCAATTCTATACTGACTCAACCTCGCCGTTGAGGTCCGACTCTAGTTTTGTCGGTCTCGCGATGGCAGCCTTCGCGCTGGCAAGTCAATGGACGACATTGGAGAAACCAGAGGGACATCAGACAAGCGTCGGTCTAGAAAGGAGTGATCTGGGTAGGGTATTCTTCGATCACGCTCGAATGCTGATACCCGACATTATCGAGCGACCGTGTCTACGGTCTGTCCAGGCTCCCTTTGTATTGGGGGTATATCTGATGCCTGCGAGTGCAATTGGATCATCATACGTCTACCTTGGTTTGGCTTTACGGAAAGCATTGGCATTGGATCTCCATCAAGATGTAGACGACCAAAAATTGAATGAGCGCGAAATTGAGGTCCGCCGTCGTCTATGGTGGTCACTTTACTCGTTAGAGCGGTTAGTACCCTTTATTACAGTAATGGCCACGGCTCATCTAAAGGCATTACAGATGTACTACGGTCAAATTAAACCGGCCACGTTCCATCAGCGTGGTTGCTATCACGACGCCCATTCCGTCAGGACTTCCAGCACTGGACCGGAGCCAGAAATTCGATAACCTCAGTTTTCAACTCGCCTATATGCGGTTGGTTAAAATCCTAGACCAGATTTCCGATCCTGAGTAGGTCAAAATTCCATTCGATCAAGGAGACCCTGTGCTGAAATTTGGACAGGCTGGGAAGCACCGGTGACGAGCTTGCGCTCCTTGCAAAATATGAATCGGACCTCAAAGAATGGAAAAGGTCCCTACCTCTAGAGTTCAAACTTGAGGATACTGACCCCCAAGACTCGAGATATCGCGCTGTCTTCCACCTCTACCTTAATTACTACTATGCATGGATCACCATAGGAAAAGCGTCTCTCATATCAGTGGTTCGAGCAAAACTCCGCTCCTGTGCTACTGGGTCTCAGCCTCCCCAGATCAGCAATGTAGCCAGAAACCTATCGAGATCCTGTGCAAAGGCAGCTCGGAAACTTCTCGGACTGTTCGAAACCGTGAGTATGTCACATAAAATCACCCGATTTTCCTTTACGGACTTTCAGGGCTGCAGCATAGCAACAATCGTCACCTTACTTGATGGGATCCCCGAACGCGACTCGGGGTACGAGGCGCGGGTGGCGTCTGGGCTGGAGCATCTCCGACAGATGGCCATTGGGAACGCGACGGCAAAAATAGGCGTTCGGTTTGTGGAAGCAATCCAGTTGATTACCAATGAAGCACGGGAGAAAGTCACTCGGTTCGCATGTACTGTTGAGAGAACGTCCCAGGGTAATAGTGGCATATCTTCGTCACCTGAGTACTCCCAATGGGCTTCATGGCTCACGCATCAGGAACAGGCCCAGGGATTCAGTGAAAGAACGTCTTCGTTATCTGTGGTGCCTGAAACCATGACACCTCTTTCACAAGTCGGGCAGTGGCAACCAACACACACGGCTGCAGGCCTGAGGCCTCCATGGGTCGCTTATGAGCGGCAGATGTTTTCTCCAACCTACGTTTCGATGCAGAATCTCACGCAAGAGTCACAAGTGTATCCAGAGGAACCGGATGCTGACTATGAGTTCGTTCCTGCGCTACATCATGACGAGCAAACCTTTTTGATGGAGCTAACAGGCCTTGGCGTTCTCGATGTTTCTGGACTGTCAAACCCACTCGAATGATATCTAGAAGGCTAATCTACTATTATTGGAGGCTACTGCAGCCCTTTCCCCCTGATTACCGTCAGGACATTGTTTGTGGCACAGACAATTAAAATAGTATATGATATTATAGGCGCTGGTACTTCCTCATAACTCATTGATATATATACAATTCATATCTTTACTCGTCATCCAAGACTTCCTCCTTTTAATCCAGTTATAGTCTCACCGGAGTTGCACCATCCTCGGGGAGCGCAGTCCATCGGCTCTTATAAACACGTCCCGCTTTCATAACAGCTAGGACATGCTCGTCGGGCTTGTCAAAGATAGTTACGTTCTCCAAAGGATTCTTGCTTAAAACTAGCAAATCCGCCTCAAAGCCCTCTTTAACCTGGCCGAGACTGTCGCCGCAGCTCATCATCCTCGCCGGGTTGATAGTCGCACTGCGCAGAACCTCAAGCGGCGAGAGTACCTGCGAACGCAATTGGAACTCCTGTGTTTGAGCAGCGCCCAATGGACCCAAGAGATCCGAGCCATAACACATCGTAACGCCGGCATCCGACGCGATTTTGAGAGCCCCCAAGCCAGACTCGAGCACTTGGGAATTCTTAGTCTGAGATTCGGGAGACAGGTAGCCCTTCCAACGATCACTGGCCATCTGAGCATAAGTGATGAGTGTGGGAGTCAGGTAGACGCCCTTTTCTGCCATCAGTTGAGCAGTCGGTTTATCGACAAAGTTCCCATGCTCGATACCCTGAACACCGTTATCAATACAATGCCGGATCGCCTTGACCGTGTACGCATGCGCTGTCACAAAAGTACCCGCATTCGCTGCACACTCTACCATCGCTTGGATCTCGGCATCCGTGAATTGGAGGTGCTCCAGCTTGTCGGTGGGAGATGCAACGCCGCCCGAGCCCATGATCTTAATGAAATCTGCGCCGCAGCGGATCTCTTCGCGGACAGCTGCCATACACTCGGGGACGCCGTTGCACATGCGTCCGAGCGAGTTTTGGTTGTGGACTCCGCCGCAACATTGACCGTGCTCATGTGAGCCTCGTAAGTCGCCGTGGCCCCCAAATTGCGACAGGGCATGACCGGACAGGAAGATGCGGGGACCGGGGAAGACTCCATCTTCGATGGCCTCTTTCAAGGCGAGTTGGGCTCCACCACAATCGCGAATGCTAGTAAAGCCACGATGCAGCATCTGAGCGGCCGTATAAGGCTGGCGCAGCAAATGCACGTCGTTGGGATTCCCAAAAGCTTTGCTCAGGTCGGTGAACCCTGGCACGGCGCACAAGTGAACATGGGCATCAAATAATCCAGGGCAGATATAGCGACCCTGGCAATCGATTACAGGGAGGTCGGTCGGTTGATGCTCTCCCTGTGAGATTGACTGAATCTTGCCTTGGCTGATCACGAGTGATGAATTTTCCAGGATTGTGCCAGCTTCAACGTCGACAATGTTGGCGTTGGTAAAGACGTAGCTCTGCGGTGCTGGTTGCAACCAGGGCTTGATGTCAGCGCCTGGTACTTGGGCTATTTGTGTCATGTTTGCGGTCTTCTTGGGGACAGGAAATGATGCGGAGAAGAGGGATGTAGGAAGAAATGTTGCATGTAGGACTAATATTATAAGAGGACCTCAACGGTCGAAGCTCATATGCAAGCCCCACTAATTTCGTATAAATACCCCTCATCAGATAAAGGCTAGAGTGTTGTCGGGATCCTGGCCTGACCGGGGCCAGATTGCCGACCTCCGCCCCGACGGACCGATGTGCATCTTCATCGGCTTTATAAGCAGCTATTAGGTTGTTGGGGAGATAAACAAAATGATTCGCCTCGCATATGCAAAGCTGCACCTATGACCCCTCAATTTCCCATATTTTCTTGCCTAAGGTCATGTTATGTGGGAGCTATTAAGCTCCAAGATCGTAGTGAGAAAGCTGATTGATTGAGTTGTGTTTACCTACATTGCGAAGAGGCAGTGTGGGTCCCATTATCTAGAGCGACCAATCAGGTGACTGACATGTTATCTTCAGTAGATGTGTTTTCGGATATCTGTCCTGTGGACCGCGTCGGATCGCTGTCCACCAGCTATCATACTTCTTATCTTACCCCACAAATGATAAGGTATTGTGGATCTGGGGAAATGATTCATGCGTTTTTGCATGCTGCTTGACCACGCATATAATAATGACACGGCCTACTCCACTATCGTTCGGCTGTCTATCTTTCTAAATGCTAAGACAGCGCCAGCAGTAATCTCGACCTCCCGACTCGGTGCTCATTCTTTCACCCATGGATATTCCGAAATCCCCTTGTGCGGACATTAAAGATGAGGAACGACGAGTTGGCGAGCTAGTTAATCTAGCGGCCACTTACAGCGATGAGGAGGAAAGGGCAGTGGTGCGGAAAATTGACATGATCATTCTACCGTTTGTAAGGAGCCTTCCCCGTTCTCTCCTATTGCTCTTGGGATCAATAACCAACGGTTCTGGGCTATCAGCTCTGCTTCGTCTTTTTTCTACAGTACCTAGACAAGCAGAGTCTCAGCTATGCTGGTGTATTCGGCTTGATGGAGGACTTGAACCTAACGAGCTCGCAATATTCCTGGTGCAGCTCTATCTTCTATGTGGGCCAGCTTGTGTCCGAATACCCCTTCATTTACCTTATGAGTCGACTCCCTTTGACCAAGTTCGTTGGAGTCACGGTGTATGTTGTGCCTAGTCGGATTTACCCTGACTTTTGCTGACTATGATAGGATTATCTGGGGTGGAATGTGTATGTGTCTTGCCGCACCGAAGACCTACAGCGGATTTGCCGCCGTCAGATTTCTTCTCGGCTTCAGTGAAGGCGCAGTCTCGCCAGCCTTTGTCACGATTACATCTATCTGGTACCGTCAGAAAGAGCATACGACCCGCACTGCGCTCTGGATCTCCATGAATGGCCTGGCCCAAGTCATCGGCTGCCTGTTAATGTACGGCATCGGCAAAAACACAGCCCTATCCATCGCACCCTGGCGCGTTTTGTTCTTAATATGCGGGGCCATGACATTGGCTGCAGGAGTGTGCTTCTTGGTGCTCATGCCCAGCGGACCCAAGGATTCATGGTTTCTCAACGCCCGTGAAAAGGAAATTTTACGGCAACGCATGGCGCAAGACCACGAAGGTGGCGATAAGACGTCTTTCTCGATCCCGCAACTCAAAGAAGCACTCACAGACCCCAAAGCATGGTTGGTCTTCTGGTTTGGAGTGCTGGTCACGATGCAGTCCCCCGTACTGACCTTTGCGTCTCTCGTCATCGAGTCCCTTGGCTACAGCAAGCTGGACACAATGCTGTACACGGCGCCCTCTGGTGCCGTTCAAATGGCCTTACTATGGATCGGAGTCGCGCTGGCCGCTATCCTCCCTCGTCAGCGAACACTAGTTGCGCTAATGCTCATTATACCACCACTTGTCGGCAGTGTCTTTCTGTTCAAGCTCGACTTGAGCGCCGAATGGGGTATGATTGCCATGTCTTGGTTGGTAAGTTGACTCCTTAGCCTTTTATCCGAGGAATATCATGCTAATGATAGCACGACAGGCCTCATGTATAACGGCCTCCATGTCCATTCTTCTCTCCCTATCTGCTTCTAATGTCAAGGGTAACACAAAACGTGCCATCGTCAATACCATGTTCTTCATTGGGTATTGCGCTGGATGTATCGGGTCTCCGCAGTTGTGGACGCATAGACCTCGCTATACTGAAGGTGTCATCACGTCTATTGTTACGTGGTGCCTTCTTTTCGTTGCGGTGATTATCTATCGATTGTTGTGCATGCAGGATAACAAACGACGCGAGGCAAAGGCCGGTGCCCGTGTTGACATGAGCGGAGATATATTGGAAGGGAACGGGCTACACGCAGCCGATATGACGGATAAGAACGACCCGTCTTTCCGATATGCCTTGTAGACTAGGATTAATTTAGTATCCTATAGAATTATACCTGAACAAACGAGGTTTATCTGGAAAGATGACAGTAGCATTGACACCCAATGTAGCTCTCTGCAAGACGCTAATGCAGCCCGTTAATTAGAGCATGCACGATGCTCCATGAAACATTAAAGTACGTATTATAGATGTGAGAGTACCGGGTTCCTTCGCTACCATATAACATGAGCAAATAATGGCAGGGATATGGGCGAGTATTAGGCAGATCTTTCTGCCTAGTAAGAAGAGATCTAGACTTCTCATCGGTTCGGCGAATACGTCAATCCGACGTTGCAGTGGACAAACTTTCCCCTCAGCGATACCGCTTACTTGCTCTTGCTCATATCCAATCCGTTTATTTCACACCTTGCACCCCGCAAGTCCTCCTTCCGCAACATCGCACCCTCAACACTCTAAACTCACCACAATGGCAATCGACCACACAACTCTATTCGTCCCCGAAGCCAAATTCCAAGAATGCCTCAACTTCTACCTCTCAGCCCTCAAACCCCTCGGCTACCAAATCCGCCATCAGTACGGCGAGTTCATCGTTGGACTAGGGTCAACAAACGAAGACCTGGATAGTTACAAACGCGCCGACTTCTGGGTCTTCGGAACAAAGACTGTACCTGAGCGGCCAGCTCATAGCGCATTTGCCTGCCACGGTATGCATACCCAACTTCTATAAAAAGAATGTATAAATAGGGAATTTGGACTTAGACTTACAATACCTCGAAGATCATGCTTCTGTTGACGCTTTCCATGCCGCGGCGATTAAAGCTGGTGGGAAGGATAATGGTCTGCCGGGTTTAAGATCGTTCTATCATCCTAAATATTATGCTGCTTTTGTGTTGGATCCTGCGGGGAATAATATTGAGGCTGTTGATCATGGGGTTTCTTTGGATGCGTGAATTTTCTGGTATATGAGGTAGTGGATTGTTGTCCGCATGTTGACACGCAGGATGTAGCCAGTCTTTTGATTCTCTTTTCGGGAGTGACTCTTTGGTCGCATTCAGTTAGTTGTATTGTGGTATCGGTATTTCTCTTCTCTCTAGAAGCTATATGGTAGTGGAACAACCCTAACGTCCCTCTTCCGTATAAATCATCGTAGACGACCTATATATCACATAGCTGGCTTCGCTATCTCAAATACAACAGAAAGAAGTAGGAAAGAGAACCACACTGATAAACATAGTAGATGAAAACACTCTACCCCAACACAACCAACTTCCACTCTCGGTACCTTAACGAAGTCCAGTCCCGAATCGCAATCCACGCAAACCCCTCCCGAGTCGCGATATCACCTTTTGAATCCCAAGAGATAAGCATGACCCCGATAGCTCCGTTGTCAATGTGACCAGCATCCCAGTTACCTCTGTTTTGGGCGACGGCTACAAGCTCAACAGTGTCACCTGGCTTTAGCGATAATGCGATATGGGACCAGGATACCTGGATGAAGCCATCGGGTCCTTGAGACAGGGTGGCTTCCCAGGTAGATGAATCGAATGCATCATCGACTGGGTGGCGGCTTGTCACGGTGAGACGGGCGGAAGCGGTCCAGAAACAGAGGAGTGAGGAAAGGCTGATTGAGGGATTAGTCGGGAGGTCTTTCGTAGAGACTTCATAGGGTCTAGATGAGCGATCTAGGAGTTTGGACCCTTCAACGAGCAGATCGACTTCGCTGTTGAACTTTGCATTCTGTCTCATTTCCGTCATTGTAGACCCGTCATCGGAAACACGATAGAATCTAAGACCCAGAGCCTCCATAGTCAAATTCTGATTAGCCAGTTTGGTCTGTCCATCACTTGTCCAACCAACCCATGACCAACTGGGAAACTGGCTCTGATCTTTAGACAAGGTCTGCACACCATGTCTCCTTCTTAAAGCATGACTCCGATGACCCCAGGCAAGGGCAGATTCAAGAAACGCTGTCGGCATACCCCAGAAGAATCTCTCGGCTGTAGACCTTTCCAAAGCCCCAATAATACCAAGGAAAGCATTCAATCCATCGCTATCAAATGATAATGCCCGACCGGAGTAATCCTCGAGGAGGACCCGGTAAAAATGGTCGAATGTAACGATATCAGAGTTCCAGGAGAGATTCAGCTCGCCTGCACACAGACTCGTTCGATGTGGGTCGGGAGATATGTTTGGGATCTCACGGAAGCTGTCCTCGCACCAGAACGCCTCTTCACATTCCCAGAAGACTTGCTCGGCTGTGAAAACAAGGGATCGGGAAGCGAGGAACCTCTCTTGTAAAGTCCAGGCTCGCGTGTCCCAGATAGTTTCACCTAGATATCCTGCGGCACGTCCTGTGCGAAGATCGACCTTGACGCCGAGCGAGGGATCGAGAGATTGCACTAATGTGACGTCCCGAATCTTAAATGGTTGTTGCTCCTGGCGTCGTGAGCCAGGTTTAACTCCGGCGAGGGGCGTGTTGGCATCAGTGCAGGTGGAGGAGATAATAACGACCGTCGCTAAAGTGTAGATCGAGTCCATTCGTGAGATGAACTTTGCTTTGTCCTGGTCATCATCTTGTACTATGCAAAGGCTGTCGACCCAGAGATACCGCTCCCCAAGTCCCTTGGTAACCTGCAGAGCATCCTCGGTAATATTAGGAAGAACATCCGGTGAAAGAGCCCCTGGCTGTGAGAACGTCTGGATGTTCTCCTTCAGGAGCCGGAGTGTCTTCGCCTTTCCCCACACATAGCTTAAACAGACCCATTGATCATTCTCCTCAGCGAATGTCAAGCATCTGCGCTGAACGTCGATCACTCGCGGTCGGATATTCGGGGTCCCTTTGAAGATTTGAGAACACTTTACCCCGTGTAGTTCCTGACACATCTCTTTCCATCGTTTGAAGAGCGCTAGATCTGCTACTAGTGGTCTTTGGCGTCCAGTGTATGGTTGTAATTTCAGAGAAATGGCATCTTCCGAGTGGGATTTCTGAGATGCATCATCAGATGATTCTTCATACCTTTGCAGAAAGAAGGTTAAGTGTTGGGATTGTCCAGGCTCGTTGTCATTAAGCCGTGGAATTGAGCAGCTGATCCTGATCCGATCCGAATGTGCTTTTTCGTCGACTAGCTCATCTTTACTTCGAGTCACGGTATGCCAATCGGTTTCCAGGGACACCACTACATGAGTCCTGGAGATATCCAGTTCATTTGTCCGATCTCCTGGATTTGCTGCAAACCAATCCGTAATAATACTGACAAGCTTCCTGCAGAAAGCACAGTTCCTTGAGCTACTCAGCAAAGTAGGAAATTCCCTTTGAAAGAAGTAGTTGTTACTAGAGTATTCAGCAGAATCGTGGAAGCCAACGTATTCAAAATCGATGTGACGGCATATAAAGCATAGGTCATTGGTGGCAGAACTGTGGCCTACTCATTAACTTACATAAGAGAGCTGTCATTTACGAAATCAAGCCAGGAGATGATCACTCACTATGTATATCAGAACTCAAACTCAGTCTATCATCCTCAGTTGCCGATAGCACCAGAGATCTCGATGATGTCGAGAGTGCAGCTATCGAAGACATGACCCTATCACGCACTTAAGGAACTCTTATGATGACAACACAAGCGAGGATCAAGATCATTAAAGACAGAGGGGTTTTCTGCAACAATTTAGCTACTAATAAGATTAGGGTTAAGCCTTAGTTGACAGCCCTTCATTGGTCGTTGGGATGTGGATAGACGTCAGCACTAAAACGAGGTCCACAGTGACATTTGATGCCATTGGGGACATGAACGTGTTCTCGCGTGACATTCCGTGTCTTGTGGTCTAGACTGCTATGCTAAGAACACGATGGCTTGGCTTCCTCGTTCCAAGGCACTGGCCAATGACAGCTGCAGGTATTACTAAAAGAAAAGGAAATGTGACAATGTGATGATGCCCGGTGTATGTTGTCCGGCTAAGGTTTCAAGGTAAATATTCATTATAGGAGATAGTATACCGAGCCACCTGAGGCCAGCACAGTAATTATACAGTAGTAGTGAACAAGGAGCTGTAAGGTATCATGGTTTAATCAATGCAATGTGCGATCTTCGAGGCGCGGCCCTGTATAATGGAGGGATAGTTGGTGCGATAGCGTAACACGGCATGGAGCGTAAGTATATACTGGGCACAGCCTGGGAAGGTACTTCAGTTCATTATGGATAATATATAGCCGTTTGTATTGTCCGTGTTGAGCCCGCCGGTAGCGACCAAAGAGGACATAAGGGCGGTTATCGGCTTCTTCTCCAAGGGGATCGCCTTCTGCCTCGGCTCGAACTCGCTTCAGTATTATTATGTTCTGGACTGTTGTAAAGAAGACGGTCACTAGAGAGCGCATGAGCCGGGCACGAGATAGGCCTGACAACAGTGGCAAAGTGACCAGCAGATTTGTCGTTGGTAGATCGTAGGCATTGGTCGGTATCGGGAGGGTGTTCCAGGTCGTCATTAATTCGAAAGGGATAATCGTCGTTGGAGTGGTGCAGCGATGAGACATAGTTGAGATGCACCGGGCTCTGAACTAAATTAACCAATTTATTCAGAACGGCAAATTCCATCTTCAGCTTAACACTTGTCGCCATGGAGCCGTAGCCGTGTTTGATTGCATCATGATCTGTATGATCCAGGACCACAAGGCAAACAGTCGAGGCCAGCACAAAAGCATTCATGATTATTAATTCGCGTTTCACTCGGCGGCCCTCCTGGCCTTTGGCATCTAGAATAGGCTTGAGGTTTCGGAATGCCACCCAGAGATAGATGCCTGATAGGACCAATTCGCGTGCACACGAACAGGCTATAACAAAGTGCTCATATTTGCGGGAGAAGGACTCCAAGGAGGGTCTTGTGGTAAACTCGATAAACGCCCTAACAAGGTATAGAATAGTTAGAGGAAGATGTAGGGTACAGGTGGTAAAGATGATAAAACACAAGACATGTTCTGGTGTCTTGTCCATGGTAACAAGGTGAAGACGGGCGTAGAGAACCGTAGCGCTGCCTGTGATCATGACGAGGAACCCTAAACTGTAGGCAATTTTTATCAAGGCTGAAGGCCCCATGTCTGCTAACGAAAGCACCACAGCTGTGACGAATACGATGATCCCCATCGCGGTCACTAAGAGGCTCCAAAAATAGCAGCCATTGTAGCGTCTGAAGAAGCTGAATATCCAGTAGAACAGCTCCACGGAGTTGTAGGCGGCAATAGCCAGGAGGGGAATGGCAGCCAGATAAGTTTCACGGTCAAAGACCGGGGGCTCTGTCGCCGCAGACATTTCACCTCGAAGTGTCAAGCATTGAGATCAGTGAATTATCTCAAGTCTCATTAACAGGACAAGAAGGAGTGATCAAATCAAGATTGAGTGCAGACATGCAGGTAAAAGAATAACAAGAAAAGCCTGCAGTATAGGGCAAGACAAAGAGGCTCTAATTGTGAAAGCCAAAGTTTTACTTGGCCAATTTAGGGCCGGACCCCGAAGACCCTTAGCTGCATGGTGATCGGAGACCATAGCAATTGTTCGCCTCCACAAAGCAACACCGTCTAAGCCTATTTGCAATGGTCCCCTGTACCCCTCAGGACATCCCGTGCCCTGTTCTCTCACCTAAAAGAGTATCCCGAGCGAAGCGCCGGTAAATGATCCTTTCCTATAAGAAACTTAGAACTCAGCATAGGGTCCCCAAAGCTATCCAAAAGCTGTACCGAGGCAATAGTACCATTCCCGAACGCCTTCAAACGTTAACAGTCACACAGTCAACCGTTTATGTACTACATAGCTCTAGTCCGTGTGCATCATATTCTAAATAGCTCACTGATAGGCACCTAACAACTGCTTCGAAGGAATTAGTATATGCGCCAATGCATGCAGGACTAAGCCAATGGCATTTTTAACCCAAACGAAACCTGCATACATGTGTTGGGATAATTAGAGGCTCCTCGAAGGGTCACCCTGGCTGGAACAAGCTCACAGATAGATCATGCAGGGTTCATCTCTTGCTGCTCTCTCGATAAAATACCCACAAGGCCTAGCCGCCAATAAGCCTAAGCTAGCAACATCGACAACAAAGAAAATGGAGCTAGTGCAGGTTGGGGACTGTCATATAGGTCATATTTTGGCTTTTAGCCGTTGGGTATGTGGCGTTTCGTAGTCCCCGACGGCGTGCCGGAAGCTGCATCCGCCATTAACCCTCATCGCTGATCAGACAAAGACAAGTGGAAATTAAGTTTGACAGCTCGACCATCGGACACGATGTAGGGTCGATTAGGTCACCGAGCGATATTCCAAATTCGAAACCAAGACATATGCAGGTGAGTCGATTGTCATTTTTATGACGGACAGCACGGGGGTGTTGAATGTTTATCCTTTCCATTCCCTGCCTCTTCTAGATCCTAGGTATAATACAACCCATACCAAGATAAATATGTACTGTGCCTCTGTATCCCGAGGCCAGGACCCACTGTGGAGCTTGCCTTGCTCGTGCACTTCAGTTGGTGGGCAGCCCGGTGAGATTCGATCCAGCTGCCTCCACTACCTCATTGTCTAATAAGTTCTATATTTGAGACATTGGCCAGTGCTGCCCAACCTTGGTCCGTTCTCGTTAGCATTGCACTGTGAAAGGAATGGTGCAATCCCGGCAGAATAGCCCAGCTACCCCTGACAGGATCCGCGTGGCAAAGAGGAAAACTTCTGGTTGGCTCACAATTACTCCCTGGGAAGTGGCTCCTGACTTTCGTCACTTATTGTCCGCAGTTCAGCGTAACTCTATATGGAACGGTCAAGACTTTTCATTCTCATCCAAAACGCGTACGTGATCTTCTCATGGAACTCCGCGTGTTGAGGTTCTGGGCCCCTTTCCCGACACGAGAAATGATGCCGTCCTCTCCGTGTTTGACTTTCTATAGTAGTCACAAACAGGTGGGTTCCTGAAATTATTCCGGTAAGAAAACTTGCTACTGGTGTCTCAAACTAGTGGCTACTGAGCCCAAATTTGGGACTGGGCTAATTTGAAGTCTATACGTGGCAACATAGGTTGTCAGACGAGTACAATTTGGTTAGCATTTGATCAATGACAACAGAGACATATCGGAACGCCTGTCAGAACTAGCAAGATAGTAAACTAGCAATAGTTTAAGGTGTGACAGTAGCAGTGTACCGTTCAAGCTAAGCAGTAGCTGGTACATACATGGAGGTTCGATGACCAATTTGTATTCTTGAACCAAGCATGTGGTCGGTAGTAGACAGAGCTGAATATGGCCAATCGCCTCCCGTGCTCAACGAAAGATCTACTCAGCCGGAGGGAGAGCCCGGCGACCCAGCTGTGATCCGTGTGCTGTGCCCCATGTCCACTCGCTAATGGCACTGACATATGTGCCATTTTGGAAGTACAGACGCAGCTCAGGCCCTTCCCAGCTAATGATTGCAATTTCCGAGCCCTGAATGACTGGTGTAATGGTTCCCTTGTTATGATATCCTTTGCCATGATCCCAGCACACTTGCCAAATTGTATTGTCAGAGTTGACAAAATAGATCCGCATGTAAATGCTACTTTTACCGGGATTAAAGTTCGTGGCTGCGATTGCACAGCGAGGAGGAGCCTTGTCAAAAATGGTAGTCAGTTCCTTATACCATCCGGTATGAGGGTCATATGCTCGCTGCACAAGCTTCAAATCGTCGGTTTGGAACCAAATCCTATGTGCAGGAGAAGTATTAATGTATCATTCACTTAGCGAACAGGTATGGGGTGACTGTACCTAATGCTTGGACCATCGTAATCGGTGTAGCGCCAGCAAGTAACTCCAATACCAGTGCCAGGAAGCGCAACTCCAAGATTTGTGCCTTCCTTCCAGCCGTCTCCTATCGCGGATGTTAGGGAACCATCACCAAAATTGGGAAGTTTAGAGTTTCTTACCATTCCACATATACTCTTGGATCGTGTTATCAGTCTTCTGGGCATAGATACGCAACTGCAAAGCATCCGTTCCTGCCAGAAAGACAGATCCGATTCGAGAGTAAGGAGCAACTGTGAACTTGGCGCCAGCCAGCGCGCCATTGTACCATCCGCTGCCACTATCATAGGCAGCTTCCTGAAGGATGTTGTCTTCGGTAAGACTGTAGACACGAATCTTGAGATTCGTTAGCTTCAGGACATCATAAACATAATTCCTGACCTACATTTTTCAGCTCCTTGGAAGTCGCAGCGAGAGGGGTACCAAGCTTCGCCTTGGCGATAACATTCTTTGCCGTACCATTCGCCCACCCACTCTCATAGAGACTCTCGCGAATACTACCGTGGGAGTCCTGAAAGTAGACACGGAGATGGTTGGTGGAGTTCACCGCAGCAATTCCGGTACCTGTCTCCCTGTTAACATCAAAGAGATAGTATCTCTTGTCTTATACTTACGGAAAAGAACTTCTTGGGCGCCAGGAGTAGACATTTCCGCAAGTAGAAATTTCCTTGATACTTAAAACTGTGTTTCTCAGAAGTATGAGTGTTGTTGGGTTGATTTAGTTCTCTGAGTATACGGATAAACCGGGCTTTTTATATTCAACCAAGGTCAGACGGATTGCCGCAACTATAACATATCAGCTATAAAACTTGCTCATTATTCTCTGTCTCAATCCGTGTCCTAGTCTGCTGGCCTTCCACCACAAACATAGAGTCCATCATCTCACTCGTGCTGTTGTATTTCCTTAACCCCGCAGCTGGCTCTCAATTACATGCGTCAAATACTCAATTGGTCCAAAGTCTGCAATGCATGCGAGTGGCTGGCTGAACTTGCAACCTCTTGGTCGAGATATTCTCGGTTATAATGACCAGATACGGAGACCAAATGCTAGGATATAGTATGGTCTAATAATTCACTTAAAAGTAAATAAAACGCCATTTTGCAAGTGTACTCTATGTTTTGTGGCCGTCCCCATTGAATTATGATTGCCTAAATCATGTAGCTTCACTATATGCTCACTTCAACAGGGCGATGTGCATTTTTGATTCACGTCTCGTCATTGAGCTCTTGCTGAAAGTTCTATTTAACTTTCGTAGGTTTTACCTGTTGTCTTGCCATGTCGTGTAGCCGATTTTCTCTCGCTCTATTTTCCGACGCAGGGCTGAAGAGTATAAGTCAGTTACGTGGCGTGGCTTGCATATACAGAGTCCCTTTGTGGACTTCCTCTGAGAGCAATATGTGTCATAGAATTCGACTTTCATATGATCCCCACTGCGAATAAGATGACCCCAACAGCAGGTCCATCAAAATTTACCTAGGACAATAATTGCAGAATGCAGAGGCCAAGTTGAGCTAAGAGCTGCATGATCTTGTCCATAGGACCCACCGGCCCGTTAGTCGAGTTTTCACATCATTGCTCAATACCCAGCCAGCCAAACTAACAAAATTCATCTAATTCATTAACGTTCAAGTTTGACTTGGTCTTTGGGGATGGGATGTCAAACCAGCATAGAGCAAAGCGTTCGACATTCCTGTGGTTGTCGTAGGCTAGAGCAGCTTAGCCAAGGCCTAGACACATCTATACCCTTGCTTCACTTTTCTCTGATTCGATCCCGCTTATATACACGAGCTGCATCGAGTCTCCACCGTAATCTAATCAGCTCCAGTAGATGTACATCTCCACGCTATGTTTCCTTTCTTCAAGACGCTAGGACCATCACTCACAGGAGCTGAACTCCTTCTTTCCCCATCGGATCCACCCTCTGTATGATTCCACATATATAATGTCGTATAGACAGCCAAAGTCTCGGTTTTAAAAGGTGTGCTGGAATTATACGAGAATCGGAAGCCTCCCTATTTGACAGACCTCTCCACAGGACTATTTACCCAAGACCCATCCATCTTCAGCCTTTATGCATGATGAGTTGTACTCCAATCGCGGCCCGTTCCGATTGCTGTTATCAATTCTGATCTCACCTGCCGCTATGAAGCCTTAATCTATTCTGCTAATGACAAGCTATCAACCAATAATATGTCCTCCGTGTGTCCGGGCAAATACGTCAAAATACTACTGCAGCTTGCCCCGCTTTTACCCTGGAGGGAGGCAGTGGACGTGCGTCGGACGTGTAACTGTTGTTTGCGTTGGTGGTGTTCTAGTGGCTGGCTGAGGTTCATGTGGGGTCCGTGATCTCGTAGAAGAGAAGAGGAGAGAGGAGAAGGGGAGGCATCCACAAGTTGTGAGAGAAGTTGATATATCTTAACGCGATGGATAGTTAAGAACCAGTCAATCATGTGATCTGCTTTGCCCTGCAACAATATTTAACAACATTGACCAAGCTCTAATTCAAAACGCAAGGAAGCCTTTTGAGATATCAGCTTGGAGAAGCAATATACGGTGATACCGGTGATCCTTTCCATTCAGAACTAAGTCTAGAACATCGACGGACACTGCAGAGAGCTTAGCGAGATGCATGGTTAGACACAACTAACAACTGGACACTAGGACCTATGCACTTATACTAGTCTGGGAAAGCTCTAGTTATTTCTGACATCATCGCCGTTCTGAACCTTGAGGTAGATTATCAGATGATTATCTTTCCAACGCATGCTCTCACTTTGAGCTCTTCCGTGATGCCAAACCTACAGCATGTATCTTTAGATGACCATGATCTAGAAGAGTGATTTCTCTTTTTTTTCTTATTTTCGCTCAGGCCTCAATAATCTGAAAGTCTTTCAGACTAAATGAATGCACCCACAATCTCGCCTAGTTTGGCCGTGGTTGGAACAAGGGTAGAGCCCATGTCTTCAAACATTTACCCAACACGATAGGGAAATCCAATGATACTTTGGCGAGAATATCTCCACAGTCTTCTCAGCACTTACAAGCTCTTCCTTGCGCAGAATTATAGCTGAGGACATAGACTTGATAATATATGATCTATAGGGACGTCAACCCTAATTGATAAACAAATTGGCTGACGCAATTTTGAGGATTATAATGTCTCCATTTTTACGGAATATTGGATGACTATAGTCCTTGCTGAGCACCCACGGTGTCAAGATATGTAGATATGGTGCACCATGGAATATGCCTCGAGATAGTCGTCATACAAAGGCCGTTGGAGTTCCCAAGAATATTAGTATACATAGCACCCATGGCTTGTACGCATATGACCAAATGTAAGTCAAAGTCATTTAAACAAATTGGCAATTAACCGAATTGCTCTTCTCCAAAGGTGAAGCCAGAACTTTCCAGTAGCCATCTCCGTGGCTATGGGTGGAAGCCTACCAATGTTGGCTTGTCGACGTGGATTAACGTGCGTACTTTTTTATTTTCCTTCTTGAGTTGTTGATGGATAGATAGCAGGGTCTCAATAACAAGCGTAGAAAGCAATTCGATTATCATATCTGGACGATATTTGGATATGAAGTCGTGTACTAAATAAAGATGAATGATCGACGGAGCACGTGGTCAGTGCGCGGCAGGTGACGTGACGTTTTCGAGGGAGCTTCAATTCAATTCAAGTAAAGATTCTCTTGACTTTACCCTTACTTCATCGCTTGCATTCCACTTCCCCTCTTCACACATACACTATACCTCCCTCTGAGACAGATATACTTGACTTGACTTGCAAATATCGTCGACAATGTCCTCACACTAATGCTGTCAATCTCAATCGCGCCCTGAAACCAGTACCCTCCAGTCGCAATGGTATCCCTGTGGCCTTTCAAAGTATGTCCGCCATGTGGCTGCCTGTTCCTCCAGATTGCAAGTAACCACTAACCAAAGAAACCCTCATCAAACAGGGAGAAGACAACTCCCCGGCCTCCTTTGAAAGAGCGCTCGAAACTCTCTCTGGTAAAATCACTCGCGCGAACACCCGTCTCGACACTCACCGCCAAAATGCCCGTCGCTTCAAAGCTCTGTGGACGCTATACACCACCTTCGCCTACCTCCTCTACTCCATCATACTCGCGCTGGTGCTAGGATGGCGGAATTTTGGCGTGGTCGAATACGCCGCCATTGCAGGGGGTCCCATCGTGTATGCCAAACCCCTGAATAATCCTGAAATCCCCCCCCTTTTCAACGGTCTAATTTGGGAACAGGATCTACGCCGTTCGCACCGCAGGCAGCAAGTACTTCGAATACCGCATCAATAGCAACCAACGATATCTCGATGATCTCCAAAAACAACGAGACGAAACAATTGAGAAGCTCAAGGTCGCAACAAAATACAATTCCACCCAACAACTCCTAGAGAAATACGGAGGTGTCCCCAAACGAACAAAGTCGAAAAGCGGCGACGACAAGCGCAAGTCGGAATCGAAGCGCAAATCCTCAAACCCCCAGCAGCAACAACCGCCCGTGCAACGGACTGGCCTTCCCCCTCCCCCTACCGCAAATATTCGCCGTCCGACTCCCGTCCAGTCTCCTGGTGCTCCCTCCCCCGATTTCCATGCGCCGCCTTCTCCGTATCCCCCTCAGCCCCAGATCCAACAACAGCCGGTACCTCCTCCAGGCCCTGCGTTTGATGAGCCGGGCTTTGCACCCAACGCGTTCCCAAGTGCGCCACAGTATATCGAGCAGTCACATTGGTATGATCGTCTCATGGATGTCCTCCTCGGGGAGGATGAGACTCAACCGAAGAACCGGATCGTCTTGATCTGCAGCTCCTGTCGGCTTGTTAACGGCCAAGCGCCTCCGGGTATCAAATCGTTGGAAGAACTCGGTCGCTGGCGGTGTGGAAGCTGCGGTGCATGGAATGGAGTCGAAAGCGAGGCAAAAAAGGTCCTCGATGGCATCCGGAATGAACCGCAGCCGGCAGATGGAGCTTGGGAACCCGTCTCGAAGACGGATGCGGAGAACCAGTCCTCGGTCAGCGATGCGACCGATGAAGGTGTTATGGTAGCGACCAGTGAAGATGATCAAGTCGAGTCGCACGACTCCGATGCTGATACAGCAGACAAGGAGCCAGAGCAGGTCAAGGAAGAACAGCCAGAGCCCGAACCAAAGTCAAGGCCAGTTCGAAGGAGTAACAGGAAGAAAGCATAAGCGTTGGCGTTCTGTATACATAGTTTTCAACTCTCGGGTGGGCTTCTTTATTCTTTGTAGTGCATATTTTTACTGTGTCCAATTCATTTCGCAACGGAGTTTGTTGCTTTCTGTCGGGAAAATCATCCTCATTTCTAACCTGCTATTCGACCTAAAACTTGCTAAAGAAAAGACCCAAGCATACAAACACAGTCCTCATAGTCAATCATGACATCGTGATCATTGTCACATTGCATGGCAGCATTTCACATCGCTTTGTCATCGCAGCGCATTGTTGTCGCATAAGCATCACATAGTGGTGCACAACGATTACTCGTCACATAAATATCGCATCGTTTACTCATTCACCAACCTATGTGTCGCTGTATGTGCAACACATCCTCTGCTTTCCAAGTCACCCAATCAATTTCGTCTCCCTGTCACCCATCCACACATACAATCGTCCCTTAGAGCGCCCGTTATAACCATTCAGCCAGTCAACCAGCCAGTCGCTCAAGCGGGCCTCACTGGCTGGTTGACTGATCAAACAACTTCCTGGCGACGCTGCAAGAACTCAATCGTTTCGTTAGCAGCCCTCACCTCAGCCTCTTCGCCACACTGACAACCCTCCACAAGGACAATCTGGGCATCGTTCATCGTCACTGTGCACCGGTACATGAAGCGGCCTTTCTCGTCCAAGACACGACTCAAATTGAAAAGTGCGTCCCCCTTCGACAGTCGCTGTGCAATGTTCCGAGGGTGAGTCACGTTGATACCATCCAACAGAACGCGTCTAACATAAGACAGCAGGCCAATCCGCTCGAGGAAGCGTTCGCATGCAGAGAGGTCCCCGCCTGAGTCAACATAAATGGCTCCGAGGACGCTCTCAACGATGTCAGAGAAGAATTTGTCTACGTAGAGTTGGGAGAGAGGCTGCCAGGGATAACTGGGGCCGTGGTAGAGGGAGGTGAGAATTTTTTTTCGGAGTCTGCGATGACGATCTAGAGCTGCATCGCGGGAGGTTTGCAGCTCGAGACTGTTGAATCTCATGAAGCGCCACAGCTCCACATGCTGTGTCTCGGACTTGACCGCGAACCGGCCGTCAGGGGTCCTTTCAACTTTGGTCTTGTCTTGTTCGATGGAGAACTCCATGCAGAAGAATCCAAGCAGGTTCGCGTTCACTGCTGCATGTTTGATGAGGGACATGTCTCCTGGTGAGATTTTGTTAGAGTATTGGAAGATGATGGGGACAATGACCATGTCGAGGATGGCATCGCCGAAGAACTCTAATCGCTGATAGGACTGGGTGGTTTGGTCGTGCTGGCAGGAAGGGTGGGTGAGAGCCTCGATCAGGAGATCCTCGTTCTTGAAGGTGTAGCCAAGGTGTCTTTGCAAGTCACCGTCTATGATGTGGCGCGCAGTTCGTCCATGCTCAGTCTGTGTGATGATAGATGGAATGTCCAGGGGCTGTCTGTTGACCTCTGGAAGGAAGCAATGCGTGCAAATCTGAGCTTTGGAATGGCCACCGTCCAGATAGGCGGCTCCGATTAGTGCCTCGATGACGTCCGCCAACATCTTGGCTGACATCTGTCGCTTGACAGGAGCAGCCCCCAGCCTTGTGGAAATCAGTGGTGCAATCCACCGGCGAGGAGTGAGCGCCTTTGTGATAATGAAAGAATCCAATCCAGCGTCAAGAGCGGCCCTAGTGAGCCGATGGTTCTGGACAAGAGTGGTGCGACCTTCGGTGAGGAAGCCCTCCGGCCAGTTAAGATTCTGAAAGAAAAGCTGACACGAAACAATGTACTTCAGGATCGAGTCCCCGAGAAACTCATATCGCTGATAGCTGGTCACCCCTTGAGCCGATGGTGCCGTGATGGCTGTGATAACATGCTGAATGTCCGCGAACCCGACGTCACACAGAATGGTTGCGCACAGTCTGTTTGCGATCAATGTACTCTCAAGTCGGTCTACAATGTGTGGGATAAATAAGCCAAATATGGCTGTGGACACTGGTAACTTACCCACAGTACAGCTTTCGGCAGCCACCATGTGCACCTTAGCAGAACCATGTTCCGACTCAACGATAGCATCAGCTTGCCCGTTATCTAAGGTCGGCGGATGCAAAAAGTTCCTCCGACGTGGGATAGGCCTGCATTCTATTTCAATTAAGCCGGCTTCGGATTCGATCCATCTATGGCAGAAGAACGGCTCGTCGTAGCGCGAAAGGTCCCGGATTATTCCCATGGCACCGGGCATAGTGCCTCGTGAGTACGCCTCATGGGCAGTTTCATGTCCCGCGTTTCGAAGGAGCCAATCGGCCAACTCGGTGCTTGGTAGGTCAGGCCCAAATAGGGTCACAAAGTCATCATTATCCAACAGATTTCGGCGACGGGGCGCTTGAATGTAAAGTGCAGTGACTGTCCGCATGTTCGCGATGCAGTTATCGGTTACTGTCGTAATACGCTCTGGTACATCAAATGACAATGTAAGACGAGTATTGTGATCCCAGAAAAGAGTTATTGGAGCCAATAGCGGCAGGTTCGTCGGTCCGATCAGCTTCATGATTAGCCCATCTGCTGGGTGTCCGTTGCTTTCCAAGGCGATACGCATCTGATGCACATCTGGACATGACCACGAGTTTGCCCAGTCTGTCCAAGGATCATACTGCTCAGACACATCTAATAGCGAGGGCAAAGTGGTGTGATCAGTCGGCCTCGTCTCTGGGTTTTTCGTTAATGGGAGAAGATGATCGTTCAAAAGGCCAAACTCATAAAGGGCCCGGTATGCCTGGAAAGCTGTCTCTTTGACCGCTGCACGCTCACTCTTCCACCAAAGTTTTCCTTGGATACGACGGACTTTCGGGTGCACGCAGCTGGGCAGGATCACCGTGCCTTTGACAAGGCCTTGTATGTCCTTCTCGAACGAGAACTCCGGCCTGTTGTCGACATACGGTTCCTCAGGAAGCACGGCGCAGAAGTGGTAGAGATGTGTGACGACTGAATCGGGTGTTATGACGGCGCTGTGACGATGTTAGAAGTGATCAAAGAATCATTATTAGGAGACCATACCCGGTGGCTTCAACGGTGATCATCTCTGGTACATTTTCATCGACTGCTTCTTGCGCTTCTGCCTCACGGAGCCGTCTCTCTTCGTCCTGATAAGCTTCGACCATAGCTTGCTCTAAAATCTGCCACCTGCGCAAATCGCCATTCTCATCCGCTGTGGAGAACATGATAGCGTATGTTGACTTTTGCTGTCGTGCTCGACCGCGCCTTTGGATGAAGGACTTTAAGTTAGCGGGCTTGTCAAAGCATACGACGACGCGACAGGCCGTGACGTCGATACCTTCTTCCAAGACGCTGGTCGTGACAATCAGATTCTTACGCCCGCTTCGGAAGTCGTCCATGGTCCCTCGCTGCTTCTTCGCATTATGCCAGTCGCCCACCATGTCTTGACGACAATTGCCAACCGACATGCCAACATAAGCTGCGCATCGGAATCGGTCCCTGGTTTGGGGGTGGAGAGAAAGTAACCTGGCCAGTACGCTTACAGTTACTCTTTGTTTTACAAAGATCAAGCCCGAGAATTCGGGGTCGTCGAATTTGTCAAGGAAGTTTAACAATGCTGCGAGTTTTGGAGACATTGTGACGTTGTTCGGATCTGCGAGTTTAGCCTGGACCTCCGCGACTGGTAGCTTGGACAAGAAGTTTGACAGGTAGGTTCTCTCCTCGTCTTCCCAGTCCATGGTCAAAGACTGATCGCGAATCGTAGTGCGCAGTTGCTCTATAGATGTGCATATGTAGTAGTCTGCTGCCCACTCTCCCAGTTCTGCGAATATGTGACGGCTTCGGTCCACAAAGCGTTTAATTTGCTCGTTGCAGAGGGTTTTTCGTACCATGAGCGCTTTGTATTCCCCGCTCCCGTTGAGCAGGCTGCCATTTTGTGGTATAGCGTCTAGATCTCCGTCACTGTCCGCCGTATCCCAGGCATGCTCCAGTGCTTGCAGGGCCCTGCCGCCAGGCCCTTCATCTATGGCTTTGTAGATGATGGGCAGTAACTCGGGTCTGTGGGCATACGTGGCGAGTTCTTGTTTGTGGACTTGCGGAGTTTTGCAGATGGAGTCGAGATTCGACTCTAAGGTTCTGTGCAAGGGTTCTTAGGGTTAGTTCTCTGGCCGGACAAAGAGGATGATGGGGCTGTGCTTTTCCCTTACTTCATCTCCTGACTCTTTGACCTGACCACTGGGCTAGCCGTTAGACCCAATATACTAGGAACGCTGTCTCTGCCATGCTTTCGCAAAGTGGGATGATAAAAATCAAGCATGATCATGTTCGCCGGATGCCGTCGCATGCAATGATGAGCTACACCATCAGCAATCTCAACTCCACCGTCAAATTTCAAGAACAAACCGACTACCAACCTTCGTCAAATATAAGCAGACCCAACTGGGACATCCGGACAAAGCCATGAGTCAAGGCCTCGAACAAAACCGCATGAGTCGACACTACCACCTGCTTGTCTTTCAAGAGCTCATCCCAGATATACTGGCTCTTCCAGCGCTCAACCTTATCCAGCCCTGTGATGGTACAGGCACTCACAGCAGGGAGATGACTACGAATCACCTCATATTGCTGAAGACATAAAGCCACAGTCGGAGTCAAGAACCATGTCAGCTGCACCCACAACAAAAGAGAGCAAGAATGTCAGTCCATGTCATATTAATAGGAATAATGAAACGCACCTTTCGTGACCCACCTCCCTCCAACTGATGAGCAATCCGTAAGAGCGCACTAGAGCCATTCAATCAAACCGATCCAAACATAAAGGCATAGCAAACCCCAACCCAGGATCAAACTGCCCCACAGGTTGAAAAACCAACCACTACTCCCTCAAACAAATAAGAAAAGAGACAAGATGAAAAGAGAGATCAACATACATCTGAGTCTTCCCCGTCCCCGTATCCATCTATCAAACCTCATCAGCAACATATTCCTCTCAACAACCTCAAAGAGTAAGAAAGAAGAAGAACATACAGCAACAATGATATTCTCCTTCAAACTAGCCTCGAACATCTCATACTGATACTGCCGTGGTTTATACAGCAAGCCAGCCCCATTTGATCCATTCAGCTGAGCCATATTCCCTGTTGAACGTAGCGTAGTGTAGTACTGTGCAGTATTATGTAGAGCAGTGTAAGATAGAGTAAGAAACGTAGAGTAGAACAGTGCAAAGCACACGCAAACTCTCACTCCACGAAACACAGACTCCAACCCTCAACTCACGAACCAACACATTCCAAAGATCTAGATACCTACAACTCTAAGTAAATCAGAGGAGATATCTATCATGAGTTAAAGTGCAAACATGAGTATGTTAAACTCAGAAAAGAGGATGAGAAGTAAACAATCAGAAAGTGGGACTGGTGTTTGGTAGGAGTAGAGAGAGGTAAGGCTGTGTGGTGCGTCGTATATGTGGGGTAATTTAATAACCATGAACGGTTATAGGTTGGTTATTCTGTTCTGTCTATCTTATCGTGGTTCATGGCCGTGACTTGGGATGCTCTTTGACAGGGGTTCTTTTTAGTCTTTTGTCTCCTTTATTATCACTAGGTTTGGGTCTTTGGTTTATTTTTGTTCTTTGTTTGGTTACGGGAGTTTCTTGACGATTTATAGGGACTAGTTGAAGGTTATTATAGCTTGTACCTGATCTTAGGATTGGATTTGGCTATACATATTTACTTATCTTAACTTGTTACTTGGGTGTATCTTGTTTGAGGTTATTTTCTTCCTTGCTCAAGTGATATGTTCTTGTACGATTGATGAGTAGTACATAAGCATATGATAGATATGTTGAACACTTGAAAAAAAGGAACAAAGAAACTTGTAGTCCAACTGGTCAATGTATTTATCGAGTGAATCCACACCCGGTCAAAAGTAGTATTAGACGGCGGCATTCTGCCCGTCGGACTGGGCGTCTGTATCCAGGCACAACAGAACACCATCCCTTCCAAAGCATTAGATAAAGAAAACGTAGCAGCATCACGCCATACACCCAAGCATAAAAGCGGGATAATACAAAGAAAAGAGTAAGAGACAAAACCAATTAGCATCAAAAGCGACAACTTCGGTATCTGGAGGTAGCACAAGGGTCAGGAGCGTGAAAGAAGGACAACAGCTGAATGCGATCATGAGACCATGGAAAGTCCATGAGGGGGCTGCTCTGTCTTTGTCACTTCCGAGTCAGCTTGAGTCTCGTCGGGGCGCGTTCGACGGCCCGCAAAGCTGTTGCCAAGGTAGTTAGCCTCTTCGTTGGGATGCTTGCGCATCCCCAAGCCGGCCACGGCTATCCGGTTCAGGGAGTTCATGTCGTCGTTGGACGCAGCCCCCTGAGGCGGCTGCGCTTGTTGAGCTCCGGAGGGCGGCGCTGGCGCCGACGAAGACGTTGTTGCAGACCCAGCACCGGGTTGCGGTACATTCAAGTCGGTTCGTGGCTGGCTCAGGTCGATGTTTCCTGGGAGCTCGGGCACCTCGCCTTGGGATTCCAGAAGTCGCGACTGAAGATTGATAATATACTCGCGCAACTGATAGTTCTCCGCCTGCAACGCCTTGAAAGCCTCCGACATAGTATCAAACTCCTTCACCTGCTCCTCCAATTTGCGAATGTAACTTTCTTTTCGCTGGCGGAATGCCCGCTATTCCCCAGTCAGTAAGGTCCCCATCGCATAGTAAAAATCCCAGCATACCTGTGCGGCACGATTCTGAGCAGCGCGCTTGGAGGTCGACAACGGTCGCTTGCCATACGTCTTCGGACTCTCCTGGCCCGTGGGCTCCGGCTGGGGGGGTGTCTGTGGCGGGCCGCTGAGCATTGCAGCACCTGAAATCGCGGGGTCGATGTTGTTCTGGTCGCGAGGACTTGTTGTATTGGGCTGCATATGCGGTGGCTGCGCGGCGGGGGGTTGCGGACGCGGTTGCTGCGGATGCGATAGGTGCTGATGGGCCGCTAGGAGCTGGTCATGGAGCACTAAATTCAGAAACCAACGCGTGTCAGCATTTCCGCGCACGTACTCGGGAAGAGGAGTAGATTTAAAGCTGAAGATCCATGATCAAGGTTGCTTTACAGCACGCGATGCACGGATCACAATCTTCGTCTTTTATTTTATGCCTTCGGCTTTGTTTTCGGGGGCCTCTTGATAACCAATACAATGCGACACTTACCCTGATCCGCATGGTCCTAGAGATGCAATTAGTCTATGCGATGATTTCATAAGCCGTGTGTATGGTTCTTGAGAGAACGCGACCGCGGAGGAGCTTCTCGTAGCGACAAGTAGAATGACGCCGAGTCGGCTCCCCCGAGCGGACATGAGCGATACCAGCGCCGAGAGACGTCATGAGACTTGGCTTGAACCCCAGTACGTCTCTTGGATGGGAGTGGTGGGCAATGGGGTACAGGCGATCTGATGACAAACCGTAGGCTGCTTACCTGAGCAGATGTTTGCATGCTTGGATGCGGCGCTGGAGCTAATGTCGGCTGCATGGAGAGTATAGAGGTTCAAACACGAAGACGCGCTGAGAGAGTCCGCAACACGTACGTCCACTCAAGCTTGACCAAGAAGAGGCTCAGATAGTTCGGATTGGGTCCACGGTCTTTCACAGTGGACAAGCAACGAGGTTGTAGAGTGATTGGGATGGAGAGACGCGCGATGAGGTAAGCAGCAGCAGTACAGTAGTTTAGTTTATCTATCGGGGTTAGCCCAGGCGATGATGATTCAGCCGCTGTCAAAATAGTTTTAGTTTTGTTAGGAACTAAGTGTGTTTTTGCTGACTGATGAGGATGATCTCGTAAGCAGGGGGAAGCGTGAAATGGGGACGTTGACTAAGAGAAAAATGAGGGAGGGAGAGAAAGACGGCGGATTAGTTAAAAGATCAGTCAGACCGTGACGTGGGCGGAAGGGAAAATGAGGAACGCGACGGAGAGAACCTGAGGCAGAAACCAACCTCCTCCCATTCGGTCGCCGACTTCCGATCTCATATCTGCCCCTGTTTTAGGACCAATCGTAGTGACTTTTTTTTCTTTATCGATATTAATATCCAAATTCTATCCATTGACACTCCAATTGAACCTGTTTCCTCTACGTAATACTTCGACTCACTGACCGATAGGCAGAACCTGGCCAAGGCATCAACCACAACAATCCCCGCACTCTCCGCGTTGCTGACTCAGGCGCTGACTCATCCTTCCGGCTCTTCCGTTCCGCTGTCACGGGAGGCCTGCGACTGCTCAAGTCCTGCGTACAATGAAGTAGCTTGCACACAGGACCGTGAACTGGGCGGCGGTCTTAATATCTTTAAATGCTTGTCTTTGAAGAATTCTGTCTTGTTCTAGGAAGAATTACCGGAGATATTAGGTACAAGTTGATCTTAAGCTTAGCAGGACTCAGTACTATACATATAAGTACTGTATGCACCATGTACTAGCTACTAGATATATATTTGTTGAACCATTCCACGGTCACCAATATCTGCTTCAACCGGCGCCCTTTAGAACTAGAAGGACATTCCTGTAGCTTCTCACGGATAGAAACAGTTCAAGAATATTTTATTCCAGTAAATTCTCAAGATATTTCGTACCTCATAAACTCACAGTAGCTAATAGATAAGAAGCATCTTTTTTGTCAGTTGCCGGAGTTTCTACACAACCGCGTTGGCCCTTGCTCTGAAATTCTGCCGGTAACTCATTATTGAGGCAGGCGGAAGGGATAGGGCGGTAAAGTAAACCCATAAACCACGTGACCGCACACGTGAGGCAGATCCATTCTGCCAACCTCATCACTGAAGTCATCCATCGCATCTGTTTCCATAGAACTTATCATGTCCAATGTGCTTCTTCAGACTGTTCGATAGGCTCAATAAGTCAGCCAACTCCAGTCAGTCTCCCTGAGATATCAGACCAGCCCTTTCGACAATGCCCAAACTTCAAAAGGCATACTTTCACGGATATTGTCACTTAACTCCCACCGGGGACGTCGAGATAGATGCCTGCTATAGGAAGATAGTGTGTAAAGCTACAGATAGAAATTCTCCAGGGTCGGCTATAATGGAATTCAGGGGAGAGGTTTCTACTTGAATCTTTTGAACGCCTCTAACATGGAGAGCATTTGCAGCTACTGTATGGAAGGCCGGAAGAAGAAGACAAGAGGGTAATAAACAGTGGAAATGTCGAGTCGGAAGGAGAATATTCTGGAAGATGTTATATACTCTCCCTACTTAATAGATACCCATATACTGCAGCCTGCATAATATTCATCGTGGACCTCCAATTTTGAGCCAAAGGGACTAATTCCGCACAAAAGACATCCCTATTTCGAATTGAGAGAACGGAGCAAACATACAACTGTCATTGGTACCCTCTTACTCGGGGAAACGGATGGGTAATTCTTTTTTGGAAACCAAGACGCTGCGATTAGGCCGTCAGCTCTTGAATCTGGTACCGAGCACAGACAGCAAAAGCTTCAGATAGGCGACGGTGGGGTAAATGAAAACTTCCTGAAACGGACAATGCTACGACCTAGAGCGAGACGCTTCCATGGTTTTGTATTTTGTTTTAATCGTGGGTGCCGGCCCACTTCGATCTTTGGGTCGGACTCTATTTGAATTCTGGGAACTTTCACGGTGAGAACCAATGAAGAGATTCTAGATTTGACAGTACCTTTTAGCTAATATGCAGAGAAGGCTAGGAAAGTTACTTTCAAGTAGCTGGTTGCCTTTTCATGGTACTTATCTGCAGATCAAACCTTCTTATATTAGATGTCTGGTAGAGCGAACTTTCTGTTTCGCTTCTTTTTCTTCACGGCCCGGCATTAAGGAACCTTCTTGATTCGGTAGGGATAGTCGGGTCTATTGGCTTAAATAAAATGATTATGTCAAACTGTCTGATATAGACTTTATCCATCGGGAAGTCCGAGATCGTGATACCAGAATTCAGAAACAAAGTATACCTCCCCCATTAAAATGCACAAAGCATGGATCAACGATTAGCCGTACGACCTAATAAGGTTTGCAAAGATATGGAAGGTCCTTCCACTGGTTCTCTATTCGACAAGAAAGAAAAGCTCCAGAACGGTTCGCAGGGGAAGTCTCCTTGTTTCGAAATACGACTAACCTTGACCCTCTCTTCCCCACTCGGTAGTTTTTGTCAGATAAATTCCGGTCTTTCGAGTTATTCGGCGCTTCAGGAAATAATTTATTTTCTATTTATTTATTCATTTTTAGTGGTGGGGTACTCTATACAGCATTCGTGGGTTGCCTTCATTATCCCGTGGTGGATATGCCGCGATAGTTACAGAGTACACGACGAGAATTGCGTGCATGGCAGTATTGAGGTTACCATGGACGAGCTGAGTTTCATGTTTGTGTGGGATCAACAAGGACGCAGAGGACCAAATGGATCCCTATCGCTTTAACCTACGAAAGGCTTGCGTACAATCAGAAAAAGTCAATATGATGGTTTCACCAAATAGATGCTGTCTCTAAATACTGACTGTTGCCCTGGACCCTATACATGCTCGTGAAGCAAACCCAATATCGAGAAAGCCTCCTCTTGCCGTAGTCTCAGTCTCTTGTCGGATATCCCAAAGCATGTCTCAGAAGTAAGTCGGTAGTAAGAATCTCCAATTCATAACCCCGTATAGCACTGGTGATATATCCATCGGGGGACTATTCGAGTTTTCTCGCCTAGTAGAGAAATGCCCTGCCCTGGGGAATAGGCGTGGTGATGGATGGTTCCATCACGCTTCGCATCCGGGTATATAACACATAAATGGATATGAGGAAAGGGGACTGAAAGACGGTTTTTGAGAAAGTTCTGTGCCATATCCCTTCCGGTAATCTGTGAGTGAAATGTTGAAGATCCCAAATGCCCAAACTTCGAGGTGGTGTTCTTTCTTGAAGTGGTCAACCAAAAGTTTGCAGGATGATAGCCCCTGGCCTTTGGGCCGGTCTGTTGTTCAACAGGCTGATTTGCGCGTGTATATTGGCGCCAATTCTCCGCATACACCAATTCGAGACGTTGCAAGGCCCATCGGCCTCGTCGATGCGCCCAAACTAGAGGTCCTGTATAAAGCATCAAACCTTTCTCTGGCCATCTTGACTGGCTTCGAGTGGATTCCTCTCTCACAACGACGATGGCCTTGTGGACTCTAGACAGCATTTTGAGGTCAAGAGAACTATCCCGTCACAACAGGATTGCCGTCATTGGAGGTGGTCACATCAGCGATGGATTCGTTGTGACCCCAGAGGTGAAGGAGGCCTTCTATTTCCAGCATGCGACAACGCAGACTGAGTTTATAATAAACCACACGTTTATCCGGGATCCCGGGTGGAGGGTCGGTCTGCCTCCCATGGATGACCTTCGTCATTCTTATCGGTCTATAGAATCGATGTGATGGCTTGAAGTGCTTGACCGTAGGCCATCTGGAAGCATATTATATATAGAACTTCCTAATAGAGTCTTATCGCATGGGATAGCGATATGTGTCGTCTGACTCGCCTCTCGTTTGGATGCTCTGTATGTGCAGTCCACAGGGCTTTGATCACCCGGAGGTCGAGAGTAGTTCCTGAGTATGTGACGGAGTACTCGGTCAGTCTTGTCGTCACATGCGACCAAACATCCACCACGAAGAAGACGCAATTTTGGGAAGTTGAACATAAGTTAGACTATACCCTTGGCGATATCTGCCTTCTTGTCGAGTGGACAAAGTTTTGCCATGAACGTGCATGGGCGTAGCAATAGTGTCTAAGGACCCTATGCATTGGAAGGATGCGCTGTTGGGGTCTGTCCTTGGTGACCCATCCAGTGAGGATGAGATGCAAACCGAACGGCTGCATCTCTATCCTAATTGCTGTTTCCCAGAGTGGTCATTGTAGTGCATGTTGGAACGACCCAAATCCATATAACCATTCACGAAGCTTAGAGCTTTCATGATGGTGTTCTGTATATGTGCGACACCATGGTCGGGGATCGTTCACCTTGATATTGAGTTCGTGTCACATGTATATAGAGGATGTATACATTCAAGTGCTCGTGGGGCACTCCATTCTGGTTGGAGTCTGATGCGACCTCTAAATGGTTAGGGCATGCATGGTCTTGCTTAAGGTGGGATGGGTCCAGGTCTCATTTTTAAGACTCATGAGCCTGACCCACCATGTGGGTGCATGTGACATGGACCTCACTGCGTTCTGGATGATATGAAAGACTGAGGAAAGAGCTTGTTATGAGAGCTCAAAAGGAACAAAATGATTGTATTGAGTTGGTTAGAAATCTGTGCAGGACAGACACATGATGGGGGTTTAAATAAGCAAGGCTTCACAAAGGCGTGCAAAGAGCTACAACACTGTTTACGAAAGAACGAAGAACTCATGGCAACATCACGTGTGTTGATCATGGATTATTTTTAGGGCATGTGCATTGTCATTAGTCAAGCTTACCTTGTGCACTGGTGAAGTTGCTGGGGAGATCTACACAGGTTTCGCCCAAGCACAGCCCTATACCGTCCTTATTCACTGTTCCATTAATGTTTGTACAATTGAACGCGTATATACATCCGCTTGCAGCAAGAAGCACAAACAATGCAGGGTATCACCAGGTCAACGGGGCATACAGACCGAACTCTATGTCCCCACTGCTCTAGAACAACAAGTCATTCAATCATAAACCAAAGATTACTGAGCTTCTGCAGGAGGATAGTCGACATAGCACACAGCATTATCCTCAAACGGCCCGTAGAACCGGCTACGCTCGTACGGCTTGAAGGGGATACCCTTCTTTAATCGCTGCACCAGATCCGGGTTGCTGGTGAAGTACCGGCCATACAGCAGCGCATCATAGCGCTCCTCTTCCAAGACTCCCCAGGAGTTGGTCTGATTCCAGCCACCGCCCGAGAAGAAGGGGGTGCGGCCGAAGATCTTGCGGAAGCTTGTGAGGTCTACATCAAGGAGACCCCAGCTGCGCAGGAAGTCATCTTTCTCTTCGTAGCTGAAGATTTGTTCGTAGCGCTACGTCTCTTAGTACCAGTCGTCTAGCGACAGAGGGTGACACTCACAGGTTCAATGAAGCTGACATACGACAGCTTGGGATGCGCCTGCTTCAAGGTCTGGCACAGGAAGGTCCAGGTTTCCACACGCTGCTCCCCACGCGCTTGGTTGAACAATCCGAATGGTGAGAGACGAATGGCCAGGTTCTCCTCGCCCACCGTCTTTGCCAACTCCTCCATCAATTCGAGGACGAATTTGCATCGCTTTTCCGGCGATCCACCGTACTCATCCGTGCGCTTGTTAATGTTGGAGCTCAAAAATTGCTCAGGAAGATATCCATTTCCACCGTGGAGTTCCACACCATCGAACCCAATCTTCATGGCTGATTCGGCGGCTTTACAATAGTCCTGGATGGTCTGTTTGATGTGTGGGACGGTCAATTCGATCGGCGGGTGGTCCGCATAGCGGACAGGCTCTGTCGATCCCACGGGGGGATGAGAATAACACTCCGTCGGCGAATCCCAGACCGTAGCCGAGGCGGAGACGGCTGGGGATCCAGTCATTTGGGGGATGGTGGCACGGCCTGCATGCCACAGTTGAGCGAAGATGTAACCCCCTTGCTCATGGACGGCATCAACCACTCTCTTCCAGCCAGCGATCTGCTCTTCGGTGAACAGACCAGGAACTCCGGGCATTCCATTACTCTAGAAAGGCAGCGAATGTGTTACTTCCACATGTCGAACTCCCTTCCCCTGTCACTACCTATCGGCGGTGGGGGGGTAGGTGCATGGCGTCTACTAGGGCATACCTCGAGTGAAGGCGGAATTCCTTCCGAAATGATCAGCCCGCCGGGGGTCGCCCGCTGCCGGTAGTACTCAACCATGAGATCTCCCGGATACCAGGTCCGATTGGGATTCTCAGGGGTACTGGTGGCGTTCACAGGGACGCCTCGATTGCGGGTCATTGGCGCATGAACTACGCGATGGCTAAGCTTGATTTTGCCATTGCTGATGTCCAGCGGCTGGAAGAGCTTGGAGCTTTCGCCTTCCAACTTGCGAATGGTCATAGTGGGGCACGAAGGATTTAAAAAAAGAAACAAGCAAAAGAGAGGTCACAAAGTTTGACAGTAATGGGAAGGGGATATAGCATTGATCCCTGTCAAAAGGGGAAGGAAGATAAAGGCAAAGTGGAAAACAGAAGACGATGACAATGGAACGACCCAAATTTGAGCTACGACTGGATACTTATTTCTAGGGATTTTATTTGGCGACTGATAAGAAACCTCTCCGCCCCCTTCCTTTACAATGTCGATCGAGTCTCCTTTCCTTGCTCTCTAACGGCTCATGACCAAAATGGGTTGACAGATGGACCCGGACATTCTCTGGGTCTCCAATGAGAGGCGATGACACTATGGGCCCGCGGGTTGAACCTTCGACAACGAAGAGACTTCCGAGGGCAGCACTGTACTATCATAGGCTAGTATGTCGACTAAGGCCCTCTGAGGCCCAATCATGTCAACTGCGCTGGTCACGGTGATGTTTAGAGGAGGGCTCTAGTGACTCTGGTGTCGCGCCAGCCAAGTTTTTTAATGCCATGTCGATGGTGGAACAATAACAACCGAGGGATCATTAAGAGTTATACACCAAATACATTGGGCGGCACAGCATCCGGGCGTAATCAAAACAGCATGGCATTTGTCATAAGCCGAGAGAAAAGACAGAGAAGGAGTACGAAGTAGGGGAGGAAAAACCTTGACTGGCCATGTCGCGTGTGCTCCACCCGAGACAAAAGTTAAAAGTAAGGCCAGAAAATTCCCTTAGTCTTGGTCGGTTAGGGTTAGCCAGTGAACCACAATTGCCAGCTTCATTTCCACGGAGAACACGACGGCACCAATGGCAGCTTTCTGTGAATTGTTTCCGAACTTCCCCTTATTCTGTTTGGGCCCTGGGTCTTACCAACGGTCGTGGTGTCATTCTCGCTGATCCCTGCGTTTCTCTCTCTCTGTTTCTTCGCATCCCTATTTTGCATAGTTTCACGATAGTAGCAGACAACATTTCTAATAGCGCTGGATATAGCGATCCGGTACTAGTTAAAATAACTCATCCACCAGATAGGCAAGCCAATGCACGAATTACCTAGTTGAACTCGTGGAGTAGTGGCGTGTGCGCCGTCTGAAATTTCTCGTATGCTGCCTGGACCACTTAGTCTAATACTACCTATTATAGCGAAATCGAAATCGACTATACCCAGTCTGCTAAACCCCAAGCAGGTAAAAGGGGGAAAATGCAATTCAACCCGTACCAGACTGTTGGTGTTGTTGTCGGTGCAGGATTAGTGTAAAATAGGCGCCCCACCGGCCCCATGTATTTGCCTAATTGACACAACAGTCTTGCCCTTCCGCCGACAGTCGACGTAGTATTCGCTAGTGATACTGGATGGAGTTCAGTGAAACAACCATGGTTCGGTGGCGTCTATCATTTTCCCTTCGAAGCGTCGTCCGCCGGTGTCTTCCGGGGAAGTCGATGCACCTATCAAGATCGATCTGGTTGTACATCCCCATTTTGCCTCCTGCCGAGACTACGTAGATTTTTCCAATGCAGCACGGTGGCGGGTCTTCAACCACACCTTAACAGTCAATGTCCCGGAAGTTCACAAGCATTTCCCGAATATTTGCTCCAAACGCTTGGACGCCCCATAGTGGCCTATCAGAACAGGAGATTTCGTGCATGAGAACGATCGATGGAGTCGCTCCTCTTGCTCTTGGTTAAGGGCTATGGATATATTGTGGACTCGCCCACATTGTACTCCTTCTGCTTTTCTTTCCTCTTCATTTGAGCCTCCATAATGCTCCATTGTTGGTATCAACAATGACAGAAACTCATCCTGGGTCTTCCCTGAATACCATTAACCTCGTTACACAATGTTTGTGCATTCCGATCGTCACCATCTTCGTGGCGACGCGGTTTGGCATCCGCTTTTGGTATAAGCAGTTCGTTGTCGTCGAAGATGGTATGTGCGGTTTGCAATTCGTGAAACCCCACGGTTACTGACTTGACTTGAATCTAGTATTCTGCTTTCTAGCATGGGCAAGTACCCAAAGGTCCTACGGAGAAGGCATCCATTAACCCTTCCCAGATTTTGTTCATGGCATACTGCGGCATTGCCATTGTCGGTAAGTCGGCATCTTCCATCGGTATGCCGCGATTCACAAAACTAACGATAGCATCAGTGGGCCAATACGGCGGTGGTGTGAATTATCTAGAAGTCCCGGCGGACATGCAGGTTGCTTTTCGCAAGGTATTCCACGCCGCAATCATGGAACGACGTTGGGCCATGCTGACCTTGACTCGACTACTTAGTTCTGCTACGTCGCGACAGTCTTCTACTGCCCCATGAGTCTTTTCGTGAAATATGCCTTGCTGTCCATCTTGATTCGGATCTTCTCGCCGTACCGGGGCCGCATCATGTTCATCTATGTTCTCCTCGGATGCCTGACCATCTACTACATCATCGCTGAAATTGTCAAAATCCGCATGTGCGACCCCGTCCCGGCATACTGGACGGGCGAACCGGCCAACTGTCTCGATCAACGAGCTGCCTTGATTGCCGACTCGGTTATTAGCGTCGTTACCGATATTATGATCCTGGTCCTGCCGTTGCCGCTGACCTGGTCGCTGCAAATGTCGCGGAGCAAGAAGCTCCGAGTCATCGGCATGTTGTCCGCGGGAGGACTCGCCACGGCCTTCAGTGTATACCGACTGATCCTGGTTTTGAAAGACGGCAGTTCGCCCAATGCGACAGTAATGTTTATGTGTGTGATTCTTTCAGGGTACGTCTCCACAATTTCAGCATTCCATCCGAGCGAAATTAACATTCTACTAGTAACGCGGAGGGAGGAGTCGGCATCATCTGCGCCTGTCTCCCGACGATGAATATCTTGATCAACAAACTCCGCAAAGCCGGCTACAGCTACGGCTCGAACAAGTACTACCGGGACGAGTCGTCGATGCACCTCAGCAAAATGAAAGGCGCCAACGGCAAGGGATTCTCCACCATCGGATCGAAGAATTCCAGAACCGAGCCCGAATTTGGCACCGACCAGAGCCATCTGATTTCGTACGCAGGAACGGTAGACATGAACGCCACCGGCGATGGCGGAATCCATAAGACCGTGGACGTATCGCAAACAGTGGAGGTGTTGGCTGGAGAAGCGTCCTCGAGCCATTCCGACGACCATCATATGCGGTTTTAGCGCGCTTCCCTTCTTTTTCTTTTCTTTTTCTTTCGTTCTATAATAGATATCCTTGGTGGGGCATTTTGTATGCATATTCGACTTACTTTCCCTATTTTCTTTCCTTTTTTTTCCTTCTGTGGAGCTTTTTACAGGATTTTCTTACAGGTCTAAAGCTTGATACCTTCGATTGGGCTTCCAGAGGCCTCATGATGTCATTTTGGATGTGTCTAATGTTTATAAACACATCTCCTCATTACAAATAGAGATACGGTTATGATATATCATTTTTTGCCCCTCGGGATGGAGGCAAAAGATCATCCTGATTCATGAATAGGATTGCCGAGCGGAAGGACACCGAATCTACAGAACAACCTGCATAATCCAGCCCCCAAATGCACCAAAATAAAACCCAAAAAAAAAAGAATGAAAAAAGAAAAGTCGCTGCATAAGATCGCTACGCGAACAGACCTTTCGATTATCTCAAAAACAAACACGTACGACCCAATCGCCCCCCAAACCAGAATCGACTATGCAGGACGAAGGATGATCTAGCGACGAAGATCACCAGCAGTGGAGCTTATTCGGCATGCGACGCAATTTTGATTCCACGCCATGTGGCAATTCAATTATTCGAGAAAAACCTTTTTGATTAAAATTAAGGGTATTAATTCGCAATCTACTTTAATATACAAGCAATATCCGGCTTCCTCGTGAGAGAGACGACGTGTTCAGCTCGGGGTCCCACTTTTTTGTTGGCGCGGCGACCTCGAAACGGAGAACTTGTCATTCGGAATTCCGCGGTTCCTTCCGCCTTATCCACGTACGACTTTCGACATTTTGCATTGTCTTGATGTCATTGATAGTTGGGATTTCTTTCTGGGCTCCGGGGGGTGTCTGGGAAGAAACCTTGAGTAAGGTCTAGAACTGAGACTGGAGGATCTCCGAGTACGACCTAATTTGAGATTCGATTGTGGTTGTGGCCTGTTGGGGTTGCCACCGCGGTAATTATGTGATGATTCTTACGCATAGTCTTGGGGTCTTTCTATGAAAGACAGATCCGGATTCAACAGCCCTAACTAAACTAGCGTGGTGGTGTCATTTGTTACGGCGCTTGCATCGCGTCCCTGGCGGTATTTCTTCGGGCCTGGTTCGGTGGGGCTGGTCGCCTCGTATTTGTTTTGGGGGTGTTTTTGATTCTCGTTACAATTATTAATACTTTATTATTTAATTTATTCAATACTATGAGTATCAGATGATCAAGGGAACACTCAATCTGTGAAGTATGACTAGTTAACAATAGTGCAAATGGTGAGCCGCCGAGGAGATATACGTACTGGACAGAGTTCATTTAGAATCCACGATGAAGGTACATTGTGTAGGTTGAAATTCGGCCCTAGAAAGATGATCAGCATGGCATTGGGAATATTCTTAATTAATTCCATTAATCACCGAGTTTCTTCATAGTATTGATCTGCCCCTATAAATCTCCTAGTCTGATCGCCGACGCATTCCGAATACGAGGCCTGATTAATGATTAATGATCCTTTCGATGAGTCTGATGCTTGAACAGATCGCCGACCATGTAGTGTCGATCTCCTGCTAGAGCAAGCATATACTAGTTCATGCTAGTATCATTTATGAGACTGAGCGCTTTGACAAATGCTAGTCTACACTGTTCATACGGAGCTAACGAATACCCCGTGCTAGTACATGATCTGGTGGGGTTATACAGGGTTGAAAAAGGAACTACTACTAACGTGAGAGATGGGGTTTGCTCATGGACCCTGACGCTTGGGCGTTTTGAGTCTTGGGTGCTGACAGTAGTGTTTGGGGTGTGGTTAGGCTAACTGGTGTTGTCAAGTGGTGCATCAGCACAACCAAATGCCAACTTGATAGGATTGTCAACTTGCTACTCCCTATGAACAGCGTTTGCCGCTGGGCCAGACCGTGATATTTAGTTTCCCTTATTGAAACTGTTGAGACTGACGTGCGCACGGGCCCTGTCACTTTACAACGCCTCCAATGATACAATGAGCTGTTCTTTGACCCAATATGTTGGGTTGTGTTGATCGGGTTCATCCCTGAATCACCCCCTGGCTAAGCTCCATCCTGACTGGGGCTAGGGAATCGTACAATGTTATTCCCTCAGAGAGACAGTGGAAGGCAGACCTCGCGATGGGTATGACATGCACGAGCTACGTAAGCACTACGTTGGAGTTTGTGCGATAGCAAACAATCATTGTCACCCCGAGCATGACAACCGGGAAATCAAAGTGACACCAATCCAAACGCCAAGGCTCGCTGTTTGTAGCAATAACGGTCGAGAAACCTCTATCGCAGGGTACAATGGCTCTATGAGCCACCGTGGAACAAAGCCAACGTTCGAGGCACCTTACTACTTGTTTTCATGGCAAGAGGCTCTTACAATCAGTGATCTTCTGACTCTGATGCAACAGCCGATGTCACATCGAGTCACCTCGGAACTACGATACCAGCACACAAATAGAGAAATACGTCCTGCTGGTGGGGTTTCTACGTGCTGATCATATCCATGAACAATACACCTTTTTGGTCAATTAGAAATATAGTACAGTTGCATTATGTCTTCAGTTCAAAGCTTCCCTGAAACTCACAATGGCTTGTCTATTGCTCCCCTGCCCACCATTGACTATGCATGCCTCGAAGCGAAAGATACCGAAGAGACGCAGCGACTCCTGGACGCCTGCAAAACCCATGGATTCTTCTACTTGAACCTTAAGAATATTGGAACAGTTCTAGATGACTGGCAACAGGTTCTTCGCATCATGGAGACATACTTCAGTCAGGATCTGATGACCAAGATGGAAGATGACCGTCACAGTGATACCTACGGGTAAGCTGAGCTATGGGCAATCTAATTCCTTAAATAACAGAAGCAGCTATGAGCCCTGCGGAACCTCGGCAGGGGCAATTCATGGTACACTGGACTTCTACGAGACCTTGAAGGTGAGCATTGAGGCCGAGATAAGTCTTATACAAAAGACTAATACATTGCAGATTGCCCGCTCAGAAATGTACGAAAAGGCACCATCCCTCCCCCAAGCCGCCAAAGACAATCTCGAGCTCTTTGACCGCTTCATCCGAGCCTGCGATACAATCACCACGACGATTTTAGCCCGGCTTTCCGATGTCTTCAATTTGATCCCTGGTTCGCGGTTCGAAGACAAACATCGTCCAGGAGGAAAATCACGAAGTACACTGACCCTCTTCCGATACCCAAAGCAAGAAGCGCAAGATGATAAGGTCGGCCACAATAAGCACACCGACATCGGAACCCTCACACTCCTCTTTAGTGAGCAATGGGGCCTGCAGGTCCTATCGCCTGAGACGTCGGAGTGGAATCTTGTCGTCCCAAAGCAAGACCATGCTGTGGTTAATGTCGGGGACTCGTTGCGGTTTCTCTCTGGCAATGTACTCAAGTCCTGTGTTCATCGGGTTGCGCCGCCGAATATGTCTGGTCTTCAGGAGGAGCATCGGTACAGTATTGCGTATTTCCTAAGAGCGGAGGATGTGGTGCAATATAAGGATAGTAAGGGTCGGGTGATCAGCGCCAGAGATTGGCATGATGAGAAATATGGTGTGTTTCGATTGAGCCACGATGAGTCTAATAACGATAGGATCTTGACTGGGGGGATGGAGAAGGGTGGAGAATTCATTGTTTTTTGATATTTTTCGAAAGAGTGAGGTGCATTGGGCTCTTCATCTCGTTGATTGTGTTCATTGAAGGTTCGAAGTCATGCTTTGGCGTTTATGGGTTACGACTAAGTGCGAAATATGGTCGATCTGGGCCATATTGGTTTATGCGCCATGAGTGGCTGTTCTGCAAAAAGTTGTTCAGCTACCTTCATATTGAGACCACCAATGCAGTTAATTTTGCCATGTCTCTTGTTAAAAATGAAATTCGCTCAGATAATTTCCTCAAATTAGTTGAGATCGCATATTCCAGACCTAAATCAGCGTATATCCTGGAATTGTTGACTGTTCCTCTCACTCCGTGACCTTTCTTTTTTCATCTTCCCCAACACATAGTTTACACAGCTTCATGTGATGCTTTCCACCAAGAGATTAACGACCTTACTCAGCAATAAAATTTATCAAGGGGCATTTCTACGCTGATTGATTCGACCTCTGCTGCTAATGGCAGTCATTCACTGTGCCAGCCATGAAATCAACCTGGGACAGATAAAAACATGACACTGAATATGATATCCTTCATTTGCCATCTCACTTACTGCACTGTGGTCTCAAGCATCACTGACATAGTATATCTATGCTCTGCACCAACGTAAAAAAAAAAGTTTATCCCCAGTGGAGGTACTCAGGTAATACGAAATATTGACTTACTAAGATCTACATACCACATATCATACACATTTAAAAGTCCCCGACAAGATAAACTATAAAATAGGGTGAATTAAAGTGTTCCCGATTGACGAGTAGCATTGCGCATTCCGATCGATCTGATAATTTCCATAAGGCTGATCAGGGACCAAGGAACCACTAAGCCCTAACATCGAACAGATGAGATCACCATATGACATCATGCTCCATTTTTACATTCCGATATAAATCCTAAACATGTCTCTCTTCACAAAATCAACACAAGAAACTAACACCGAAAACCATGTCCAAACGAATCCAATCGTTCTTCCAACCCATTCCCAAGAAATCCAAAGTGGAAGCCTCCTCACCTGACCCATCCCAACCCTCAAACCCTCTCGATATACAACAACTTGAACAACCGGAAGATCAAGAACAACAACAACCACCAACAAACCACCCAACCTACCCCTTCCCAATTCCCAATCTCCCCCCAGACCTATCCAAAGCTCTAACCACCATATCCACCACCCTCAAACCCCCCAAACCCATAACCAACCACCCACACCTCGACCTCCTCTACTTCCAACCCCTCCTTCCACCCCAAACAGCCAATTCGCTCTTCCACTTCCTCCGCAACTCCCTTCCCTTCTACAAAGTCCAATACACAATCCACCGCGGAAAGACACCCACAAAGATAACCACCCCGCGCTTCACAACCGTCTTCGGCGTAGACGCCACCTCAATCTTCACAACAGACCAAGAAAAGGCCCTCCACGACCCAAAAACCAACACTCCCATCCCACCAAAAACCAAATATAAACACCATACACCCCGGCCAATCCCCCCCTGCCTCACTCACCTCCTCCAAACAATCCATACCACCACCAACACTCCTCCAGGCTACTACAACTTCATCCTAATAAACTACTACGCCACAAACACAGACAGCATAAGCTATCACTCCGACGACGAGCGATTCCTCGGTCCGAACCCCAGCATCGCATCTTTGTCGCTGGGAGCCAAGAGGGATTTTCTCCTGAAACATAAACCGGGGGTTGAGGCGGGGAAGCCGTTGAAGTTTCCGCTGGCGAGTGGGGATATGATTGTTATGAGGGGGGAGACGCAGGGGAATTGGTTACATAGTATTCCGAAACGGGCTGGGGATGGTGGGGGGAGGATTAATGTTACGTTTAGGAGGGCTTTGGTTCCTGGGGGGACGGAGAATTATTATCGGTATAATGTTGGGGAAGGGGGGGTTTGGAGGTGGGATGATAAGGTGGGGAGGATGGTGAGTGTTGATGGGGAGAAGTAGTGGGAGGTGATTATACGTGATTTGGTTTGTCTTGGGGAGGGAATCCACTATTATCAGTTGGTGAAGGTGTTGTGGAGGGTATATGTTAGTATCCCATTTGGCTAGTCAGAGAGTGGTTCAAGTCTCATGGATGTCAGTGAGTGGGATATCCATGGCATGGGCTGAACTGGTGTGATTGATGCTACTATAACCAACCAAGAAAGGATGTAAAAGACTTCTAGAGTGTATTCTGGCGACATATGAGCAGCTTGGAAAATAATATTACAACTTCGGCCGGAAGCCCGCCTTAACCTCCTTCTGGGCCTCCTCCCTCAAGACCCTCTTCAGAATCTTCCCACTGGCATTCTTCGGAATCGCATCCATAAACTTCACTCCTCCGGTCAGTGCCTTATACTTCGCCAATCTCTGACCAAGATACTCTTGCACCTCCTTCTCCGTAAGCTTGTCGCCCGCTCCAGGACGCCGAGTCACATAAGCCCGCGGAAGCTCACTATCGGGAAGCACACCGGACAAGCCAATGACTGCCGCATCGACGATGAGCGGATGCGAGAGCAGAACGGCTTCCAGCTCAGGCGGAGCCACCTGAAACCCACGGACCTTGATCAACTCTTTCTTGCGATCTACGATGTACCATTTCTGCGTATCCTTGTCGCAGTATGCGATATCGCCGGTGTGGTACCAGCCATCCTGATCAAAGGAGGAAGCATTCGCAGCAGCATTTTCAAAGTATCCCGGTGTAACGGTAGGTCCCCGGACACAAATCTCGCCTCGAACCCCATAGGCCGAGATATTGTTTCCGTCATCATCTACCAGCCTGGTTCCGGTCAGTCACTAAGATTCGACATTGACACAAGGGTATAAACACACTTAGCCTCTACATTAGGTATCAATCTCCCCACACTACCCGTATCATCCTGCTCGTAGGCTCCGAATCTCGTCGCAATGCAACATGTCTCCGTCATGCCCCAGACCTGTGTGCAGGGTGCACCATCCGCCAGCATGACACGCAGCTTCTCCTGGACTTCCTTGCTCAATGGAGCAGCGCCGCACGAAGCTACACGGACACTTTTTAGGTATGGGCGCTCCTGTACCTGCGGACTCATGACCAGCGCGACCGCGATGGGCGGTACTACCGCAAGATCTGTGATTTGATACTTTTCGACGTTTGTGATGAAACCTATCAGGTCAAAGCGACGCATTACGTGTACGACGTGGCCGCCCTTGAGAGGACTCCAGTGGGTGGAAGGGGCGGCGGCGGCGTGAAACATGGGTAGGGCCATGAGTCGGCGGATCTATAGTGGTCAGTAAGTTTTGGATTCATCGATTCTACTTCATTATGGAATCTATTGATTGGTGATACCTGGTACGGTCGCTTCTCGATCTCAAAGACCAGTTCGTGCTGGGCAATGAAGTTTCGATGCGTGAGCGTCGTTGCCTTGGGCAGACCCGTAGTTCCACTGCTGAACAGTCTGGCGGCGGCGGTCTCTTCGCTGGTCTTCAGATCATCAAACCGTACCCAATCTTCCTCTCCAGCAGAAAAGAGTCCTTTCCATGACTTCAGTCCGGCTGGAACAGTCTGACCCTGGACGTCGAATACCAACAAATTCGACTCCGGGATACCCGTCTCTTTCATAGCCGCCTGGATCGGGGCGATGATCTCCGGCTCAGAGATGATGAACTTAGCATGCGATGCTCGGATGTGGTGTCCAAGCTCCATGGGTGTATAGGAGGGATTGGTGCCGGTGTAGACACCGCCGGCGCCGTTGATCGCCAGGACCAACATAGAATAGTAAATCTATATATCAGACTTCCCATTAGAATTATTGAGGCGGTCTGTACTGGCTGGATCAAACACACATCATTGAAGGAATGGATGGCTACACAGTCGCCTTTCTGTACGCCCCATGCGCGCAAGCCGGCAATCAACTTCCGAACGATAACTTTAGCCTGATTGTAGGAAATTGACCGCGAGGAGTCGCTTGCATCGATATAAATCTGATCTAGTTAGAATATCCTCAGTTTCTAGCCACAGGAAGGAGGTAATTACCGGTTGATCATGGTCATACGGAGGATCGGAAAAGATATAGGAGATAACATCGGTAGTGGGCAATGGCACCCGCGACGCCGGTTCGAAGATCATCGTGTCAAAGTACCAGGTAGAGTCAGGAAAGAAGCGCACGATAGAATTCACCACTGGGACATGCTGGTGGATATATAACCCACGTTATAGGGCCGTCCCCACACGGCAGGGAAGCTCCAGCTGTCATTTAGTGGGTTGTCACTACTTCACCGCTGAATGGATGGCAGTTCATCCACTGCCACTCTAGTATAGATGGCAGGGCCAATCAAGTGCATAAGTGCATAAATTCTAAGTTGAGCCTTGTGTGTGTGGCTATCCCGTAACGGACCTCGGATATTACGAGTATGACGCACGGATGGGAAATCCAACTGCGGGGAATCCCAGATATGCTTTTTATACGACCAGTATCCAGGCATAACTCGTGCCATGTGGCTTACTGTAGAACCGTGTGATAGATAAGATTTTAGGTGAGCAGTGTTGACTGAGTCTACCGCATATTCTGATAAGCTATGACAACTGACACTGTCAACACGTTTATGTCTGAGCAACCAGGTCGTGTCCTATCGTCCATTTTCGTTTTAATTATATACGTATCTTACAGTCTAGGCTGTAGTAGAAGGATCTAACACGCTAAACTAACATTTCGTGGTATATGTACATGTCTCGGAATAGCATTAGCCCTACAAAAGTCCAGCTCGGCTGTCTAAGTCATAATATAGCTAACCAAGACGACCGAGGGCAAAAGCCTCTTGCATCATTTTTACGATCAGCTAATAGTAGGTAGCGATCGATGGAAGGCTCCATGAACAAAGGATGAACGAGGTAGATTAGTTAATGTCAGATCGGGAATTGCTAGGCAAGGAACCACGGAAGTGACCATCTTGGTTTCTCCCGACATGAGTAAAATGCAAACTGCTACGATTCTTAATTGCCGAGGATCACCGAGGACTCGGCTGCACTTTGACGTATGAACGATGGCGATCCCTGGACCCTATGCATGGGATATGCACATCGTCCGTGCGGAGTCTTGCCTTGGATTGGTACCGTTCCTCGGTCCGCTCGTACCGTCCGCTTCTTGCTCGCAGAGTTGCAGTTTATCATGTTGCCTTATTAGACACTGGGATTTTTTATAATTGAGCTCGAGTGCAGCTGGATGAGTGTGAGTATTCTCATCATCGCTTATGAGAGCAGATGCTATATATCTTTATCTGGAACTCTCGATTTCGACGCTCATGAATTATGTGACATATCATAACACATGGCTTGCATGAATGGTATGTTTAAGGGATCGCCGATGGTCATGACGACTCCTTCAAATCGCGAGAGAGTGTAATGCTTTGCTCTATTACTGAGGTGTATCTTGTCTTTGTTCTGGTCTGTGATTGTGCATCTGCATATCTCTTGATGATGATGTTATAGGGGTTTCCTGATCGACATGATAATGACCGCATTGACTTCTCCGTTTGAGTGTGCAATCCACCATACTGCATCTTATCTGAGATATGTTAAGCTCTCCGTCCACCTATATTCCAATCTAAGAGAGGGCCATTGATCGGTTCCCCTTGAGGAGAGGTTTTGGGCGATAACTAATATCTGGCTTCTTTTTGTAATTACCACTTCTAAGCTTTGCTGCCGTCTGGAACTAGAGCACGAGCAGTACCATGAATTGCTTTTGATCTGCTATTTCGTGATCAAAGTATCCTGTAAAAACATCGTGGAGATTCCGCCTTGCCATGCAGTTTCTGTTCCGACAATATTGAGCGACATCCGGAATGTGCTCCACATGTACCTGGATGGTAACGACGTGAGTCCTGGTATAAACCTTCTTAGGAATGGAGTGAGTCACATAAACGCATCCAATTCATCGCGACGTGTCCATAGTGATGGTAGGTGGGCTGACAGAATAGCAGCTATGCTGTGGGCACTCTGTACCTAGAGCAGCGATATAATTTGCTCTCAACCACATGTTCAGGGTCCTTGACTGCCTTGTTGATATCGCCCATGAACCGTAGACTGCCCACCTCTTGATTCAAAGAGCCTGCTGACAGGGAGTCTCCAGTGTTCATATTCACTAACCAGGGGCGGCTTTGTGCCAACACTTCGTCGACAAAGGCATAGTAGCCTTTGTATACAATCTTCCAACATTATCCGTATGCAGCAGACACTAGTAGCGCACCCCTCGGCAGCCTATTCGATTTTATGTCTCCGTTGCAGTTAAAGTCGTAGCCATAGTTTTCGCCCCTGGTACTCGACGGTAAACAAACAATAGCTAGTATGCACCAGCTATCGGATAACTTTGTATGGTGTGGGGGCTAGGTGCCGACCGCATTCGGGCCCCTATCCCGTTGACCATTGGCCGGTACTCGTTCGGTAGCACGCTCACATCAAGATCATGCAATCCTGGTACCCACCTGACGACTGGGGTATTGTACGCTAGTACGCACTGGGTATATTGTTGTATATTATGGGACCTTCCATCGCTCGCAGCCCGGGTCAACCAGAGTAGGCATGTTGAACGAGTAGTAGGTCTCAACACGAGTCAACACAAGTAAGTAAACGTGACGTAGTCAGTCGTCGTCAGGGTATTTGGAAGTAGGCAATGCAGGTCGCTAAGCTTAAAGCTTAAGAAGAGGTTGTAGACGTGTAAGCAAGAGTAAGTCGGTTCTAGAAGTTCACTAGACCGAGCCGCACGCTGCGGCCCTAGATGCTAACGGAGAGAAACGTCGGGTACATGTCCCTTGCGGGCGTGGTCCTTCGGGGGCAGACCCGTCACTCCTTGGACCTTGCTTTCTATCCGTGGGAACGGGATCACCCGGATGCACATGGGGGGTGCAGTAGTCGGTGCCAGGGACCTCCCGAGTGTGGAGAGTGTGCAGGAAGGCGTTAGTCTGAGGCGCAGTCGCGTCGATAGGCAGGTTGGGAGGACAGCAGCGGCACCGACTGCATACCACCCATGGTACTCTCGGATTTGGGCACGGGGTACCCTTGGTAATCTGGTCAACGTGATATCCCCGTTGTAATTGAAGTCATAACTGTAATTTTCTGCTCTGACTCTGAATGGCAACCGGCCAAATCCAGGGAAATGGTCGATCCAAAGGCGCAGCTGTAGAGAATATGCAGTACTCAATACACTACGCGTCTTTCAACATAGGCTTTCGGTATTAATCTTGTTTGAAGACTCTGTTGATGCAGAGGTATGAGCACTGAGATAGGAACTGGGTAACGCCAGAGCTTTATCGTCGGTTCTTTCATGACGAATTGCGGAAATCTGATGCCTTTGATGCCTGGCATCTTCTAGTTGGAAATAAAGGTGCTTGAACCAATCCTTAAGTCCCCCCCCCCCCATCATATGTGGCCATTCGTCATAACACTACCTTGACTTCCAATTGCCCCCAGAGTCGGTGTCCAGTATGTCCGGCCAATACCGCTATTATGCATATTGAAATCAGATTTACCCTTTCCAATCTAATGGCAGTTCTCGAACTCGTACGGGCAGCACCATGGGATAGTGTAGGACCCAAGAACCCGCCCAACTCTGGTCTTGATCTGCCCTAGTTCGGTCTCTAGTAAAGGTCTCCCGGTGTTCTTGCAATCGGTCTTAACACCTGCGTGGTTTCCCGTAAACATGTCATTATACATGGTTTCCGAGTACAGTTTATCAGGTTCAAGGCATTCAGCTAGTCACCGCTTAGTACCAGTAACCATAGCAGAGCCAGAACCTATATTAAGCGTTGTTGCTACCAGAGCAGTGGACCTTTTGTCCACATAGATAACGAAGTTAGTAGTACTGTATCCCTTTTACAAGAGTTCATTTCGCCCCATTAAGTGCGACTTGGATATCCTCGAGAGATTTTTCTTCGTGTAGGCTTACCGCCAGTGAAGTCTGGTGGGGATAGGTGCGTGGACCCAGAAAGTAAAAGCGAAGTTTTTCTGGTGTTCACAGTATGTAGTGCGTCATCAGGACAGATGTCGCAATCAAGACCTTGGCCACATTCACAATCCAGGAGTTTGTCTGTGCTTCCGTCTCTCCAGTCATAGCATAATAGACTTTGAAAACCAATGTCCAGAGTTGGCCATTAACGTAGGCCACCACTGGTGGACCTACCGGCACTCTCGTTTTGCGCACATTGCCGTTCATTTCGAAATCTGCTGGCTGGCGGATAGCTCTCTTTGGAGCTCATATTCTCCGTAATCATCGGCCAGTTGGTGGTAGATCTATATAAAGACTGATCCAGTAGATCAATTCACTTCTGAGTATAGTAGGCACTTCAGATGACAGATATCAGGTGAATATTCACCTGTGGCTTCACTTTAGTATGTTATCAAGGGGAATAAGAGAGTAAGACAGCTAGTGAAGATAGTCCTGTAACTATACTCTAGTGACCTCGGTCCTCGGTCCTCGATGATGATATTACCCCAGCTCGCTCCGCTCTGGGACTGCTCGATATGCTGGCTCAGAGCCTGCCTCCTAGCCAGGTCGTAGTGTCCCCGCTCCACCTGCACTCTTTGGGTCAGTACTTCAACAACACCAACCCCGACTGTCGTCGTGCCGATTTCCAGATCTTGTTTACCACGGGTATGGCCGACTGCGGGCCCTGGTTGGCTGATTGCATCGCTTTGCCTGCGGTCAGTATCTTGATCGGTTGTCAACGGCCAGAAGAAAGTGGTAGAGGTATGCTCTTCTAGATTGAAGAATTGGAGGTCCACTGGTAAGGTTGCAAGAGTATTTTCTGGAATGAATGACATAGAGAGAGGATTTAGGGAGTTATAGAGCCCGTACTGGTTATCAAAATCTGCTCTCGCTGTCTTCTCTCTTGTCTCTAAAGGTTAGAGCGGAGAAGGCCTGCTTCAGGCGTCCGAGAGTGTTCGACATATTATTGTCAAATCTAAAAAGAAGAACTTGAGGCTGTGAGATAGCATCCGAACTCGCCGAGGTCAAAATTCTCAGAAGCAAGCGCATTGCGGCAGCGCATCCACGCCTTCGATGCGGAACGGTTGCTGGTGTATACGCAGAGTTTGTGAGTGCATAAAACACCATAGCCTGGACTTGTGTGTGTGTACAGGAGTCGAAGTAGGGCACGATCGAATCACTGGACCCACACTGTCCAACACCGGGCTCGCGATTACTGGACAACGAGGACGTAGACAGTAGAGATAAACCAATGAGCCAGTCAATCAGTACCGGTATTGGCAGCGAACTCGACCAAGGCAACCCTGCAGATCAGTATAAGTCTTCTATGCGATGGGACAGACACATACCTCAGACGAACTGGGGGCAGCAACCGCCGCGGCGAGAGAGGAAAGAGGTGGGGCACGGGGGTCCAGCATCTCAAAATCAGCCTACGCCGAACGCGCCCTAAATCCTCCCTAACGGTGGTTCTATTAGAATACTTCAGATGTTCCAGCCGGGCGAACCCCTTTTCGTAAGCATATCTTTCACGGGAGGACAGAGTCGGATCAACTGAGGAAGGATAGTTAAGCAATCGCTCTGCCAGCCGGGCTCGTTTTGCCTCTGTAAGGGCCACAGTGCGACCAAGAAACTCTTGTTTGGTCATTTTCTATTCAACAGCGTACATACGGCCTTTTTTGGTATCATGGAGGCGATGAAGCTTTGGTTCTTGCTTCCCTTTACACACGAAGAAGAGTGTAAAGAGGGACCATCGGACAATTTAAGACCATCGGCGAACTCATTGCCATCGGTTTTTCTTCGACAAACAACGAAACCGGAGCCATACCAGCCAGCAGAAGAGAGGTTGGAGGAGACGCGGACCCCTCCCCCAGGTACTGCAAGCTCGATGTTGATGACACATGGGGAGATGACACGCAAGCACAAGCGGCTCTAGTGGGTGTAGCGAGCTATATATACCCTATAGCTTCTTATAAGCTACTATGTGAACACTGATCAAAGTGGACGAGGATCCCATTTCTAAGAGTAAGAGAAGTGGTAGTCATATAAGCTGTTTCAGTAAGAAAAACGTCCTAGGATGGCTTTTGACTCAATTTATACCGTTACACTAAGTAATCCTGTTAATCACTTTTGCAATCGTAAAATTCAATCCACAGGTAATTCACACGCGTAGGAAAGCAGCGAATATACCCAGTCCCGATAGCAGCCTAGAGTAAATGATTAACTTCCTCCTGCATAGTTCACCTACCTAGACCCTTCACAAAGCTCCCGAATAGCTTCCCTCAACTCCGTCTTTCCCCTCCAGACTCGATCACTATTTGAATTCTCCGTATTAGCAGGCGCCATAATACCTCCCGGCAGAAAGGCATCGGTCATCTCAGTGAAAGCCTCCGCCACGTTTTTTGGAAGGAAACCAGCAAAGAACTGCGATAAATCTTTTCTCTCAACAAGTCGGAGTTCAACTTCCTTGCCCACAGCCTCTTCGAAGGCCTTTTGCACATCCTTTGACGTATAGGATCTCGGCCCATGGATGTCAACAATGTAGGGTCTTTCTGGAATGTCGGGCTTGAGCAAATAAGTTGCAAAGGCTTGACCCATGTCTTTCACGGCGACCTGTTTAGGGTATTGATTAACATAAAAATTTCGTGTTTAATATAGAAAAGGAAACAAACCATAGGGACCTCGAAATCCGCCGGCGTGATGCACGAATAGATATGCGGCTGCTCAGACTTTGCCGTCTGAACCGCCATAGCCCAGTTCTCCATGAAGTAGGCACATCTACATATGACGACCTCTGGCGCTGCCTCCTTCAAGATCGTTTCGGCGATATGATTTGTCATAATTTCTCCCTAATCGACTGTTTAGTATCTCCTTGTCTTCATCACAAATGAACTAAACAGGAAACCCACAGTCCCTGACTCATGCTCAGCCCCCATACTAGAAAGTAGGACCAGACGCTTGACAGATCCAGATTTCTGAATGGCGAGACGCGTATTTTCCGAAGCTGTCTTTGCACAAGCCAGTAAGTCCGAACCATCGTATCGCGGAGGGGTGATGGCAAGAACGGCGTCGACGCCGGTGAGATCCAGGCTCTTTGCGTCGCTTACATCGCCCTTCGATGCTTGGAAATGAGGGTTGGAAAGAAACTCTTCTGGTACTCGAGACAGATCCCTGTATACGCCTTTCACGCTGATAGGCGTGGTGATTTGGGTTGAGTTGAGTAGGGCGTGGATTGCTGCTTGGCCTGTTTTAGGTGAAGCGGGGACTACGGCGATGAGCATTTTGTTCGTATATTGTGTGCACCAATTGTGTGGAGGTTGGTTGGTTCGTTATCGGAGTTGGCCTGCCTGGAGAGGAGGACATTTGAGGTGGTATGGTACGATCTAGAATTCTCGCCTCGTATTCGGAGTTCGGACTGCGGGGTAGGTTACAAATCTCCCTGGTTGTGACGAAACTTCATTGATTTAGACGTACTTCGGGTTATTGTTATTTCGACTTTGGAGTAATGATGTAAATGAAAAATGTCTGGTTCGCCGAAGCAATAACCTGGTAAACAAGGTTTGAGTGAAGCCAAACAGGGTGATCGCAAGGAAAAGGCGTTGCCATAATTAATTAAGTGGCTGGATCGATTCTGGGGTGGCTTGGAATATATCAATACTGTGGATTTTCATTTATACGTTAACTCCTGTCGCTAAACCTGTCTGGAGAAAGGGGAATCTCTAAAATAGCAACCGAAAAAGAACAAAAGGAAACGAAGAAGACTTTGGACAAGAGAGGATACCGGGCATCTATTACATATATATATGGGAACTTTTGAAACTCGAAAAGGCACCTCAAAGAGCAATCTGAAACCGTGGATGAGTCCGAATAAACTCTCCATACTTCCAAAACAGCAACGGACAGGCACACATCGCGAGCGCAATAAATGCCAGCAATGAATTTCCCCATCCCAGGCCAAGCGCATCATACATGGATGGACCAGCCAACGGGAGCACTGCGCCGATTAACGAACGCAGCACCGTAGCAGCGGCCGTGACGGACGCGGCATGCCTCAAGTACGAGTCCACTAGGTACGTATTCGACGCCATGAACACGACCATAAGACCGACCGCAAAGACGCCCGTTCCCAGAATCGGTACAATCCAGTGAGTATGGGCTTGCGCCGACCAGCCGTACCAGAACAAGCCGGCGGGGATTGCCCAGCTTCCGAATAGCATTGGGAGAAGACGTGATTCTGGTCTGAAACAGCCGCGTGCGGTGTGACTAACAGCGATACGGTTCGAAACCACTCCACAGATTCCCAGACCGAGAATACTTCCGATACCGAAGCCCAGGTAGGCGAGACCGGCCAGACCAGACGAGAAGCCGTAGGTGTTTCTGAAGATCGGGGTCAAAGTGGTGAACATCAAGTATAGGTACCCGTACGTGACAGCTGCGAACAGGGAGAGCAGGAATACAATCGGTGAACGGAAGAGAAGTTTTATAGGTCGCGAAAGTGCGGTTATGAACAGCTCTTTGGTGATCTTGGTGTCGCCACGGGCCGAGCGAAGATTGGGGTTGCCGGTCTCTTTGCGCAGTCGCTCAGTCTTCCGTCGTAGAAGGACCGGGGCATACGATTCACGATAGGACAGCAAACACCCGATCGTCATGACACCGGTCTAGATTGTCAGCATCTTACTCTATCGGCAAGCGGCAGTAGAGCAACCTACTGCGATCGCAAGGACCCAAAACACCCATCGCCAACCCACTGATTCGGCCAGGAACCCACCCGCAATGGGTCCGACAACAGGTCCCAAGATAGGTCCTAAAGCCCAGATGGCCATAATACCGGCTCTCTTCTCCACTGGCACCATGTCGGCGACCGTTCCAGAGCCGATAGTGATGGGGCAAACGCCAGCGATACCTGCGAATAAACGGAACACGATCAACTGGGGTAAGGTTTGCGCCACTGCACAAGCAATAGTGAACACCAGGAAGATCACATTGCAAGCATGGTATAATGGAACACGGCCATATATCTCTGACAGGGGCGCGATGAGGAAGGGCCCGAGCATGTATCCTAAGATGTAGACGGAAACAACAAACGATCCCAACATTTGGTCGGTGGTGTGAAAGTCACGCATGACATATTGGACGCCTGGGGCGAACATGGACGATGCTAGAGGGCTATTCTCCGTCAGCCCTATTCTCTTATCCTATCTACATCATATGCACTCACCTGACAAAAGTATTGAATGCCATGAAGACTAACTGCCGTGCTTTTTTCGGAGTCGACCAGTTAAAAGGGTTCGCGGGGTCATCGGGACCATCCCAGTCGACTAGAGTCGTATCATCTTCTTTCGGTACATTTTCAAGGTCGTTGTACTCTCCTGAGCTTCTATTTGACTCCTCCGCCTTGCCCCCCTTCTCAAGAACACTTGGTGTAGGCTCTGTCATGAGGCCTAATTACAGATTCTTCACCGGACGGCTTGCCGTAGCAGAAGGTTAGACGGCAAGTGCATATTGTTGACGGAGGATCGGCCGCTTATATACGGGGCTTTGGGCACAATGCATGGTAGTTTCCCTGCTCGCAAACGTATTGAACCTGGTCCTTAGAAAGAAATCTAAATACCCAGGTAAATAATGGGCCGCCAATCACATCACCGAGCTAAGTGAGCCAAGGCGTCGGGCTAATGCTTTGCCCACTTGGTGTGAGATTGGAAGACGCTTCCATTGTGATTTCGTCCTGGTGTGACCTGAGTATGCAGCATTATGTCCGTCTGATCCCCCTTTTTATCCTCGAGTTATGCAGTTTATGCTCAAACTTCGGCAAGTGGGCCTTACCCCGTGGCATCGGATAAAAGTTTTTCTGTTATTCTTCGTATCGCGTATCCTCAGCTTATTCTCCTGCCCCTTTCGGACAGTCCATGTCAGGGTCCATTTCTAAAGCCCTATCTCCTTTGGAGTGACGGAGACCTCCGTCCTGATATGAGATTTCCTGTCATAACGGCCGACAGGAGGTCCAATATAAAGGGCTATTTATTCAGATGTATTACCACCTTTATGTCGCCTATTAACCAACGATATCCCAGTCTGCGCTCCCTGCAAAGCGACGCGTACCGATCTTTGACTTTTTGTCCCTTCACCGCCTTTAATAGATCTTTCCCCCTTGCATATATTCTTAATGGTTACGGTTGACAGACCTCTTCCAGCTGAAGATGGAGGTTAGCAACTTCTCATAGACTGTACCATATTCTCGAGGGGTGTGTGTGACTGAACATTAGCGATGTATGACAGCTATTTTGGAGGAACGATCTCAGCATTGTTCGCTGCAGAAAGTGTTGTTAGGTCAATATTATCAAAATGATCTTAGCTACGACAGATGCAGAATGTCGACATATTCATCGTTAATACAGATAGTTTTTCTTGTATATATAACATGGGTATGCCGAGATATGCGTGCCCACTGTTCTTGCTGAAAAATCCATCAAGGACAGCAAACGCAGTCAAGTTATTTCCCCTATATTTCCCTGGTTAATTGAGAATCTGTACAGTATTTCCTGATTTAGTATTGCTTTTTATTCTCGGGGATAGTTACAATCCTAAAGAGGAAGCTTGGAAGTTTATCACTTGGTTCTCACTTACAACAACAGAGCCAAGAGGCATCTCGGCTGACTCGTTACTACAATCGAACTGCACAAGTTGCTAATTGGAAGAATAAAGTAGAATGCTCATTGCTAGTAGAGGTAGAGTGCAGCCAAAAGCTCCAAATGTGTAGACTAAGACTGCACTTAGGCCTAACAGAAGCTTATGGGTCTCCCAAAGATATATTACTATTTCTTTCCCCCAAAAAACATAGTCTACATATAGACCTCGAGTTTCCTTCACTGCGGTCCATTTAATAGCGCCCCGGTAGCCTTACCCTCAAAATAAACCGATAGACAGCATACAGACATACCACCTATCCGGCGGACATCGAAATGACAGAACGGTAAAATTCTAGTTTATTGAATTAGAATCATACCAAAAATATAAATGAATAAGCAAGAACTCACACTCCGCAGGCCGAGTTAACGTGAACAAAGTCTTCTCATCATCCGGCACATCCTTCACCAAATGGATCGTCTTATCAGACGACTCAGCAAGGAACAAGTCCCCAGACTCATCCGAGATCTGGTACAAGTCCTGACCCCGCTTAATTGGCTCGAAAATCTGAGGGTCGGTAGAAGTGGTGCAGGGAGATCCGCTTTCGTCACAGTTGAGGTAGTCTGCCGAATCCTGGTTTTGGATAACGACGGTCTCGGGGCCGACGCTGTTAAAGCCCCAGATCTGATCACCTGCGCCATAGATTGCGCTGAAGACTGCCGGACTAGTCCCATTTGGAGTCAGGGCATTGTCGCTTTCTGTGATCACGTAGTTTCCAGTTGCGGATTGGGCGAGTGCTTGGCCACTTAGGGCAATGAGAGCGGCGAAGGAGAGGGAGAATTGCATGGTGGTAGATTTGGGAAGCTGAAGAAGAATAGTCTTTGTAAATTGATAAAAATTAGGCAAAGAGACAGCTTTCCATCCCTGAATGACGGAGATGAATTGAGGAAAGAGCAAAACTTCTTGCTGCAAAGAGCTGATGTAATTTATAGGTTTCTTCTTGATATATAACCCCTTGCTCGACTAAGGGGCTGACATATCATAATTGGGATAGTGGAATGTAGGGAGGTGCATTTTTGTGATACAATATTTGGATGGAGACTGATAATGTCGATCCGTTTATATTTATCACTTTCACGATATTTCAGCTGAAGATCTATACTGCAGATTTACTTGGAGGGAGTTTGGTAGTGATGACATACTCCGTATTAATCCCCACATTACTCACTTCGCAAACATGTAGGTAGGAATAGCCGAAGTGCCAAGTACTATAGTGAACAGTTCTTGTACACCTGTCTAATACGGGTACCGCTGCTTTTGTGAGAATACTATATAAATAATTAATAAATGCTCCAAGAGTAGTCTAGATTATTTACTAAGTACTTTTTAAATATATATCTACTGCTCTAGCTACTTCTAGTGTAATTACTACCGTAGTTTTAAGTGTTTAAGATATATATAGCAGATTCTGTCTAATATTAGGTATTTATAAAAGTTATTTCAGCTACTGAACAAGTCATAAATTAGATAACTTATAATAGATATGATCCGCTGGACATGTTGATACGACGCGAGATTTGCTGTATACAGCTACCATTTTAGCTGACCATGAATGCGAGAAACAATTTCATGGAATGCTAGTATCCAGGCTGGTGCTGAGCAAAAGACATACAGCTTTTTCCCAGCAACCCCGATAATGTTGTAGAAAGGGGATATTAAGCCATTTTTCGATTACCTTACATCTAAGCAAAAGCTCCCTGCTTCTACCCAGTACTTGACTAGCACACAAGCAAAAAGTCACTAATAAAGGCAATGCGAAGACCTGCAGTTCGGAACCGAGCCTTTCACTGGTGGTCCAGCAACTTTATGGTTTCTCGATGGACTTCCAGTGTCAACTAAGAAGCTGAAAGTGCCATGCCCTCTTCCTCCCTGGGGCTGGTAGCCCACAGCCAAGTGCAATTAGCATGGTCTGCTTACCCTCACTGCCTATGGATGTCTTCGATTGCTTCGGAACTTGGGGGCTTGTGGCTGATTCTCCCTATAAGTTAGACTTGGGCTTGAAGAGAATTTCCAGTTTTCTTCTATCAGTCACAGGCAGACTTTAGGTAGCGAGTAACC